>JARFJB010001884.1:2302500-2435000 GCA_036346205.1 Vesta saturnalis | reverse complement strand
CACCTTGCCCTTGCAAGGCTTTGTTTTTTTTAAGTATCTTTGATTCAGTCTGCTTATTTAGACTAGTTTGTCTACGCACTAATTTTTCTTTATATGTACCTGTAAGCATGTATTTTGTGCTTTTATTATTCTCTATACAATTGTGTATGTGTAAATTCCTTGTCTATTTTTTAGTTCTTGTCCAAGTGTAGTTAAACTCCATTGCAATTACTTTATTTTACCTGTTTCATTTTACTGTTTGTTAAATTCTGTATGTACCGTAATCTGCTTTATTATTTTCTTATTTACCTAAAGGCCGCCATGATTGGTTGTATAGGGCCACGTTTGGTATTGCCATTTTTATTTTTATTTATTTATGACACAATTGTGAGTGTGATTTCACCGTTTAGTTTTGTTTGTGTTTATGTGTAGCTACACTGCTTTTTATTTATTTTTTTTTTTGCTACTTAATTTTATGATTTTGTATGCACTTTAACCGGATTTAATAGTGTTTCGTTATATATTGAACCCTTCCATTGTTTTTTTTCGTTAATTGATTTATTCATGCACTTGCACAATTATTTATTGATAAATAGGGTTTTCTTGGTGGTTCTTTCCCAACTTAGTAAATTAACCGGTTAAACCATCATTGCGCAAAGCTCGTTAATTCTAATTTGGGTAATTTCTTGTTTGCCTGTCCCACATTCACGGCGTAGTTTACCACTAGACGGCCAATTCTTTTGATCAGATTTGAAGTTTGCGCGTAATTAAATATCAGACTTGTAAATAAATTCTAATGTTTCAATTATTGCTAGGAAAGTTAATGTAAAGCAAGCAAATAATTTGAGTAATAGTAGCATTATTGTCAATAAAGTCAAGATACATTCCTTAGCGATTGTTTGGTTCTTAAATTTGCATTATTGCGAATAAGTTCAAATTTCACCTTTAAAGATAGGGGACCTTGGGACGCTACATGTTTAAACAAAGTTGTGAAATATGAAAATTGAAAAGGCAAACATAGGCCTGCTATTAATACAACAGTTTGATAAAAGCAAACTATGAAGTACAGTTTAAGTGAAGAATAACTAGATCATTAATAAATTAAATATTATTAAACTGTCTTGAAAATAACAAATCAGAACACCCTCTAACGGACGAAGGCTAACAGTGGAAAATTTCATAAACACAAAACAAATTTAACAAAATGTAATCTAACTGTGATATAAGTATAAAGTAGTGAAAAACTTTAATTTCAATTTGATAAAAACGTTCACAAATAGAAACTTGACATCAATTAAAAAATCCAGTCAAATCTAATAAAGAAATAGTTTTCTTAATAAATGTGTTATTTAAAAGTGAAAACCCAATGTAGTACGTTAATATAGTTTTTAATTTTAATTTTAATTTCATCTACCTATGTTAAATTATAGTGCTATGGTAATTTAACATATAATTGGTAAAGTATTTATTTCACGGTCTAGGAAAGAACACGGCAAAAAAACCTGGACACACCAAAATTATAGGACATATCATTCGTTCTTTTTTTAATTACAAGGTATCAAAACATATTTAATCGGATAGTTTCTTCTTGCCTATTAAAGTTATTAGGTTTTATTCATCTCAATAGCTTCACGTTGTCAACGAATATAACAATGAGTTTGTCTTGACGATACTTCCATAGTGTCAAATTGAAAGTCATGATTTAAATTATTTAAAGCATGCTCAGCTACCGCAGATTTCTCTGATTAACCTAATCTGCAAAATCTCATATGTTCATTAGTCTTGTATCAAAGCTATTTTTTGTGGTTCCAATGTATATTTTGAACATAAATACACAAATACACGATTAAATACCCAACAAAAGGCTACGTATTTTAAATATGTGTAATAATGGTGAAAGTTTACATTTTCAAACCACAGGTATCTGTTTTCGTATAAGTTTAAAAACAAGATTTGTTGCATTAATTTTTTTTTATGAATGATATGTACTTTAATTATTAAAGATTTATCTTGACTTGCATTTTTCTAAAACATACTGAGTTGAATTTGAGACTGTTTGGCTCTAGGGTACAAAGATGCAGTTGTTATAGACTTCATTGAGATATAATACATTTAATTCTCGTGTACCGGTGTCACATGTATGAGTCGTTAGTCTGTATAAGACAAACGAACTTTTATCAAGCGGTTCACTCTCTGACTACTGCAAATGAAAAATTTATATTTAAATACTCGATTTAAAACCCAAAAGATAAGTATTTAATGTTATGAACTTATATTTCATGTTTTATTGAACAAATATTTTTAAATAATAGGACAGTTGTAATATCATCATCATCATTTATTGCTCAAGTCAAAAACAATTTGTACAGATATGAAATATGCATAAGTAAATAATATATATGACAAACATTACAATGGTTTCACAAAAAGATAATTTGATCGTTAACAAGTTAAATAATAATAACAATACATAAATAATTACATTGTAAGCCATTCCGTTTTCAGTGTTTTTAACATACGAGGGACGTGCAGTATTTGTTGTCCCTAACATATATGGCTTTGGTATATGTTGCCCCTAGTGATCGCACTTGTTTTGTTATTTTATTGACAAACAAACTGCTAAATTTGGTTAGTCGAGCTTTAATAGTGTCAAAGTTATACAAGTTGAAACTAGTGCTATCATCAAGCCTACCTACAAAAGAAAGGTTTAACACCTCAAGAAATTCATACAGATATGGTTGGCGTGCTTGGAGATTCTGTTCCTTCCTATCAAGTTTCGAGCGTTCAAATGTGGCAGAACAACCTGCGAACATGCAAAAGGTGCTGGTCGGCCGCATTCTGCGTGTACTAAAGAAAACATTGGTCTTGTGGCAACAAAACTTGTAGCGGGGATAACAGGCCTTTCAAATGGTACGATTGGAACCATAATAAATGACTATTTAGGGCTTCATAAGGTGTCAGCAAGATGGGTACCCGAATGTTGACGCCCGAACAAAAGCATTTGAGAGTCACTTCTTCAATAGCCAATTTAGCCTTGTTTAACCGTAATCCTAAATGTTTCCTCGATTGCTATCTTACGGTTGATGAAACTTGGGTTCATCACTTCGATCCCGAGTGCAAACAACAAAGCATGGAGTGGCTGCAGAGGGCGAGATAATGGCTACATTTTTTGGGATGCTGAAGAAACTTTACTGGTAGATTTTTTGGAACGTGGCCACACAATCACTGGTCAATAATATGTAGCATTAGTTACAAAACTTCGTTATTGTATTAAAGAAAAACGAAGAGGAAAACTGTTACGCTGCACTCTCTTTCATCAAGACAACGCCCTAGTTCATAAGAGCCTTATTTCTATGAATGCAATTCATGGCGCTGGGTTTGAAATTATGGAGCATCCACTCTACTCCCCTGACTTAGCCCCCAGTAATTTTTATTTATTTCCAAAGCTGAAAGGGAGTGTTCGGGAAACAAAATTTCAGAGCGGTTATGGCATCAGTGCAGGACTTCTGTGATTAAGACTCCGTTCAAAGGGATTATGTTGAAAAATAATGTTGTATTCTCCGACTTCATAATTAGGTTACTTTATAACCTAAAATCTCTTTTAAAATGACTTGTTACTTAACAAAAAACTTGTATTACTTCGGTAACATTGATCGCAAGCTAAATGAACGATAAATGGAGGTTGTCGCAGTAAAATTATTTAACTCAATACTTCTTATAAAATAATTCAATTACTACAATTCTTCAAAATATTTAACCTTTCAATTTACTACTTTGCGTCGAAAAATAATAAATAACAGTTATAAACATTAACAATGGTCATATATTAGGGCATTTACATATTTAATTTTAGTAGTCACATAAAAAACGCATTAAATTTCGTAATTCCAAAACAAGAAATCTAAAGAAATAATGATCAGCGCTTGCAAGGCCATTTTTATCAATACAACGAAAGTAATAAAGATATCCATAACATAAATTTTGATATAATTGCATGAAATAAACTTTCAATGCACACAGATAAAAAAATTCAAGATCTTAACCAATAAATCGAGTGAATGAATACGCTTGTTTCTAAATTTCCTGAAGGGATTTTCTACAATAATTTATATGAAACAAAGCGAATGCACACTATAATAGGTCGTACCACGATTCCACCAGGTACTGGCTTCGATAACTGAATTTCTACGGTAACGCTCTCCATGTAAAATTTCACAAACGACAAAATCCTATTCATATTTACTCGAACTAGATTTACGACAGTTACTTCAACCAAAAGAACACAAATGATTTACCTTTAATGCACAAATATTTAACCATACTTGCGAGCATTGCGTTATTTCCTTAACGTTAATTAATTTAATCTACACTTAATTAAAGCGGCACTGTTTACAGCAAGTTTGTTTTTCATTTGTTTGAACTGCGCGATATGCGTAAAACTACCTCTTCAAACGCAACTCGTTAAATTAATCCGCATAAAAAAAACGCGTCACAGCGGGTCCACATAACAGTGCTAAGCACTTTAAAAAACACGAAAACCCATTCTATGCCCAAAACTTGTACTTACAGACAAACGATACACAACAGAAAATAACTCGAGGACGTTGTGAACCTGCATATTATCCAATTTAATGGAAACGGAGATCACTTACTTCAAGATAATTCGATACACCCCCAGTATGCAATAACTTATTACAACCCACTAACTACATTCTTTCGCATATATTGCGATCAGCGCAAACATACGTGTGAACCCTCGCCTTACATCGTGGCTAGACTGACGTTGTTCAGATCTCGCCATTTTTCAAATCTGTCCCCTACATTTCACTTGAAACTTAATTAGCCTGTCAAAAAAAGAATAGCTTGCATTTTAAACGCGGTAAAAACGATCCTCAATACGAAAATAATCGAGAGAAAAAGTTACCTTATGCTGTAACTGCAAAGTCAGCTTTCCAGCAACCGACACAAAATGATATAGCTAAATTATTTTTCTTTAGTACTTATTTTAGCTCAAATCAATTTCTCCCATTTTACAATGACAAAACTTAGCAAAAGTGATGTGGTACACTAAATTCAGAAATATCTACGACACCACATCCAACGACATTACACGTGGACGTTATCAGGAAAAAAATACTTTTCAATTTCAAACCTTGGAAAATTTATACGATTACAATTTCAACTAACTGGGATTTTACCTTAAATTCAATGCGTCAGTTTTTTAATTCTAAAAAACGTAATTTCTCTCTTTCAACTAACTAAACTCCTAAAACTTAAACTAACGGGAATACTTATTTATGCAAAACTTAATCTAATAGTGACGCCCCTATCACCAGTGAGTGATACGTCATTTTACAATTAAAAATTCCATTTATAACTGCCTCCAGACCCAAAAAAAATGATCAACTAAAAGCTCACAAAAATTTACACCCTTTTAAATTAGAAATTCAAAAAAAAAATCGAACAAAGCAAACTATCTACCATGTGATCCTTAAAATTTACCCACCGGGTGACAGCTTATAGTATGCTTGCTAAACCAGGAAGGATAAGAGTTCCTTGGATAATGACATTATAGAGCAGCCGTAAATCACATTTACGAAAATTGAACTTTAGTTGATGTTGGTTCCTTGTAAGTTTAGGTTTATTTATGTTAATATTACAATGGATTTCTACAGCAGGATGATGCCAGTCTTCGTATATAAGCTTTATAAAATCTGTAAGGTAAAGCACATAAGCACAGGTTTGTGAATTTGGCAATAGTGGAGATCTTGTGTAACTGTTCAGATTCAATTGTATCATTAGGAATATTAATGCTATTTGTCCCAGAGAAACGCAAAACATAATCATTACTATTAAATGAGAAAGTTTTGGTAAATATATTTTCAATTACGTGATCAAACAGTGCGTTGGGATAAAAAAAAGATTCAACTTCGAATTTATCACTATTTAAGTAGTTCCTTAATAAATACGCGAAATGTCTACCATGATAATCAACTAAAATTAAGATCTTACGTTTGGAAACCACATCATTATTAAATGCAGCTATATTGTCTTTGCTTTGGGACTTTATATCAATATCTTGAGTGTTACTCAAGATAATTTTGTCCTTGGTATTATAGATTTCTTGTTGATCTAATCCATTTTTAATAGGATTGTAATTTAATGGAGCAGTTCGATTCTTTTGATAAGCTTGCCAACCAGAAGCTCTAATTGCTGCACTCGAGAAAGTGTAGCAGGGAGATTGAATACTTCTTATTTAACTTTTTTTTTACCGCTTTGATTAATAACGTATTGTTTGACGTCACAGTTTTATTGGTACGAGGGCTACTATTTATATTTTGAGCCTTATTGATTGCAGTTAGGCGCCGTTTCACGTTTCCATAGAAACGCCTGGCATTGTTGACAATAACATACTTCAAACTTTTTGTCATAAGCGTTATTTGTGTTGTTTACGCTTACTTGAAGATTGCGTGTCACCAAGGCAATGAAATTAAGACAAGAGTGAATCGATCAACTTATTCAAGAAAACATTGATGCTGTGCAAAAACTAATAACAATAACAAGATCGTCATGCACCATACTGTGAAATTGAGGGAACCCTAGGCATTAGTTCCACCTGCATATGTAAAATATTACATGATGATTTAGCCATGAAAAAGATTGGTTCTCGTTGGATCACACATAATTTGACGAAATCTCAAAAAGACGCTCACCTCGATTGGTGCACACAAATGCTAAAGAAATACAATGGCGGTGCTTCAAAAGACGTATATAAGATTGTAATAGGTGACAAATCATGGATATATGCATACAATCCGGAACGTAAACAGCAGTCGACTGTATGGGTGTTTCCAGATGAACCAAATCCAACAAAAGTTGTTCGCGCTCACAGTGCATCGAAACAAATGGTCGCCTGATTTTTCGGAAAAACTGGTCATGTGGCAACTGTACCTTTAGGAACGTACAAGGGTCAATTCTGAATGGTACTCAATCATTTGTTTGCCGGAATTCTTAGGTGAAATACGGAAAACAAACAAGCGCGTCGGATCGTTCTTCATAACGACAATACGAGCCCTCACACATCTCGTCTAACAACCGATTATTTGAACACTCAAAAGTCGAATGGATGGCTCATCCGCCGTTCAGTCCCGAATGTCAAGAATAAACTGGGTGACAAGGATTTTCGTCAGCGGAAGAAGCCGTTGATGCTTTCAAAAACCATGTTATTGAGATGCCTCAAGAAGATTGGAAAAAATGCTATGACAAATGGTTCGAACGAATGCAAAAGTGTATTGATCATAAAGGAGAATATTTCGAAAAACAAAAAAATCAATTTTCAATGATAATGTTCTGTTTTTTCATTGTTAGGCTAAAAACATAAACAGTGACCCTCGTATCACCCGAATTTATTTCGTTGCTGCATACGAAGTAAAGATAATTATAGTCACGGGGGCCGGAAAGAGGGCGCAAGGGGGTGCACCCCTGTGTGATAAAAGATAATACACAGAAAAAGCTTAAGAAATAAAATTCGTACTAAGTCACTGTTTCAATGAAAAAATTTAAGGCATCTAGGTTGCTGTCCAAATTTGTTTATTACCTTGTCAATGAATTCAGTGTCCTGCTCTACCATTTTCTTGTAGGCATACACAGGCCGCGCAGCCTCTCGTTTTTCATCGATGATCTATTCCACGTCTTGACACGACGTAACGCACAAGTACGTTCAATGCTACATGTTGTCGCTGGAATAGTTAAACCAATTTTGATTGCTTCACATGTCGCTGGGTAAAACGGGGTAGCTTGAGCAACTAAATCTTATTCAACAAGGGATTCAGTTAAGGTAGCCTCAGCAATAAAATTATGTAGAAAACCTCCGAAAACCTTCAACATGGATAAAAATTAAGATTTGTCCAATTTTCTCATATTTTCTGGGTGCTTTTCTGGTGCTTTTTTGTCTGTTGAAGGAAATCCATTTCTTAGAGAAGAAATGATAGATTCTAAATTTGGGATGAAGATAGATGTTCTGAAAAATTCTTCTACATTTTTAGATAGTTGATTTGATCTGTAGATCAGCATCCAGTTCTTCGTAAAAAATGCTTTCTCGAAAATGACCGCAAACTCCATCGAAGCATTAGCGCGGTAAGGCTGATGTACGTCCGTTAATTTATTTATGTGATCGTGTATTGCCTTTATATTCATATTTACTTCTTGTAACTGATTGCAGATGGGTTCCAGTTTTACAAAATAGACAGCAATTACTAAGAGTGTCACAACGTATGTTGGAGTTGTTGCAGTCGTGTAGAGCTGACATGCCTTGGTTTTCGTTTTCTAGTTTGGTTCGTTGTGTTAAAGTTCTTCTAAAGCTCGTAGAATAGTCAGAAAACTTTCGGAAACTTTTGTACTTTGCTGTCCAACCCGTTTCACAAAAGAAAGGTATATTGAAATTTCATTTCGCCGCAAAAAAAAACTATGATGTCTTTTTTAGTTCCAGCAGCATCTCGCAGTTCAGTAATATCGCTCAGGTCATGGATAACAATATGTAATATATTGCTTGCATAATGGAAAAATAGGGCTGTAGGATGTTTGTCATTAATAATTTTCTATACGACCTATGTAACCAGCAATTGCAACACAGCCGTCGTATCCTTGAAGAACAAGTTTATTTAAATTAAACTTGCAATCTTGTAGAACGCTAATAATAGTTTCCGAAATGGCTTTCGCGTTTAATTCATGTAGCGACACATATCCAAGGAATCTTCACAAATATGAATGGTCTTTTATTATCTTTATCACAACGAAGATAGCGAACTCCAATCGATAATTGGTCTGTACCACTAATATCACCAGTCTCATCAGCTAACACCGAGAAGGCCAAACCATGTTTCACTTCCTCTATTGTTTTGATTTTCAGAACATCGGAACAAATTTCAATTAATTCATTTTGAATTTGATGCGATACGTACAAAGAGTTCTTTGCTCCTAACTCTAAATGATTTTACAAAATCTCGTCCCCCAAGTCAACTCGAAAATGTAGCAGGTCTGTAAAAACAGAACACTCATTTAAAGATTCATCACTCGGTTCCCTTCTATCCATGATCTTTTCATTTTTTTGAAAAAACCAGTGCGTCACAATGCAACTTATCACATGATACTGTGCAGCTTCATGAAACTTTTGATATTTAAGGTAAGGAGAAACGATAAGCTGCCCTTGTAGACCACGCTGCATGCGCTGTTTACTACCAACGTTAACGTCATTTTTTAGACCGCATATCAGATAGTAGTTAATGATTGTAATTCTAGTATATGTAGCCCATAAAAGGAGAGCGGAACAAATAACCGATGTAAGTTACTTACACATTCAAACAGTACATCAGACTGGCGACTGTGGTTGGGGACCCTAAATTCTTAGAAACACTTCTTTAAACCCAAATAGTAGTTCTTAAAAAGATTCTACTGTATAAAATTTTTTATGCTAAATAATAATTTTTATAAATTAAACTTTTAATTTTCAAAATATTTCTATAATTTTTCATACGCTAGACTACAAATGTTATAAGTTAAATAATGCCAATTAAAAAAAAATGATCGGTTTTTAATTCGGCCGTCTAGTGTGATAAAATTTGACGTACTTTCTGTTGTTATTTTATATATTCTTCTCTCAGTAGGGACAATAAAAACAGTAAATAATTTGTACAGAAACGAAATATAACATACCTGGACTGGATGTCGTAATATAAGGTGTATGTGTGATCATCATCAGACTGATGACAAGAGCTTGTACAAAACACGTCTTATGTCGTTCATAATTTTAACAGCCTAAGATCACTCACTCGTCTTGTGCTTACTAGATTAACTACCCAATTAGGCATTTTCAAGTGACGTCACAACGTATGACCTTTCCCCCCAACACACATTCTTATGGGATGTGATTGTTTTCTGACAATTTTATCGAAAATAGTAGGGAGTAAAAATGTTTCTGTGGTAATACTTGTAGATTCACCAGAAATACGTGAATGAAGTGAGCAATTATCCCACATAATATTAAAAAGTTCGTGCGATTTTTAGATTAATTATCATCAAACTCGTCAAATTAAAGAATTACATTCAATATAAGGCTCTTTTGGCTATGATATGTTAAAATGTGTATGTTACAGATTCGTTACTACACTGGAATACCAAGCTATAAGGCTTTCAATATAATATTTATAAAATTAATTGAACCTTATATCAAAATAACACAATAAGCAGTTATTACAAATAAGTTCAATCATTTTTTGATAGTGTTAATAATAATAATAATGATAATAATAATTTATTGTCATACAGAATACAACCATTTTCAGGACAACTAAGAGTAAGTAATACGAAGAATGTGTACACTTTGAACTACATAATAATCAGAATTAATAAAAGAAAACAGAAAATATTATTGAACATAAAATCAACTAATCATTATTTAGAAACACAATACACTAAGTTCCAAGCAATTGAATAATATCATTCAAGACGCAATTGTTTATATCCACATGACTGGACAAGCTATGAAAAACCCTAACAACGTTTATTAGAGGAGATCTATATACTATACTAAGTGACATAGAAAGAAAAACACCCAGTAATAATCAATTTATTTGAACAATTTTTGGTATACAAGTGTATTCGAGTTAGACTAGTAATTGTGAAAACTGTTAACTTTTTCAAAAAAACTTAATAATGTGTTGCGCCAAAACGATGTCTTATGCACTCATTAACACGTCTGGGCATACTTCTAATGAGGTGATCGATTTCCTCCTGAGTTATCTCACCCCATGCTATTTCTAATTCATGCTGCAGAGCCACTAAAGTTTGTGGGGGGTGGGGAAAATTGAGTAACCTTCTTCCCATAATATCCCAGACGTGCTCGATGGGTGAAAGATCGGGAGATCTCGGTGGCCAAGGCAACGAAGCAACTTGATAGGCCTAAAAATTATCAAACTTGAGGTCGTGCGTTGTCTTATTGGAATGTGCTGTTGGGGATGGTCTGAACATAAGGTACAATATGGGGTTCTACGATATCCTGGATGTAGCGCGCAGCAGTGATGTTACCTCTAATGAGACTAAAGGAGACCTACTTTCAATAGCAATAGCCCCCCATACCATAACTCCAACTGTGTGGTGTACATGCCTTTCCACAAAAAATTAGGGACCTTGTCTTTCACCACGCCGTCTTCTCACCCTTACACGACCATCATGCATGCTCAAACAAAATCTGGACTCATCACTCAAGACAATTGAATTCCACTTTGGTCCCAATTTGCCCGTTCTCTACACCACGCTAGACGTTCAAGTCGGTGCCCAGGAGTAAATGGTAGCACAAAATGGGGACGGTATAAAAGGAGTCCAAAGGTTCTTATCCGGCGATAAACAGTTCGCATCCCAAACGCCCTTCCATGTTCTGCAAACCACTGGTCCGCAATCGCCCGTGTAGACGAGAAGTGGTTCCGTAGAGCCAACACTCTGTACCTCTCGCTCTTCGTGTACGGCCCTCTTAGTTCCATTCCCGAACACAAACTGCCACAGTGTTTAAACTCCGTTGTGTTCTATCGGCTATATCTCTCATAGACAAACCAGCCTCTCGTAACCCCACAATTCGACCCCTTCGCTTCACTGCCGAAAATTTTGGCGTATTAGCACTCGAGGCATCGTGATTCAACTAAAGAAGCTTTTTGTAATGTATTTTACACGTCTTAAATGACAACTGTAGTTACAAATGATTTTAAGGCTACGTGATCGAAAATGTTTTTGAAAGAGGTTAACGCAAAAACCGCTAGAGTAATATGGCTAAAAAATTGATCGTTTTTTATCTTAACATAAACAAACATATTCCCAAAAAATTTTTACAAAATATTCATTATTACTTGGTGTTCTTCTTTCTATGTCACTTAGTATATGTTTGTGTGTTAATAAAATTAAGGTTAAATTTAGATTTTACTTTGTTTTCTTATACATTTCGTGTAAGTATCCCAACTATTTCTAGTTTTCTATTCGACACCAAATGTAATGTAGTTTCCACTATGTAAATTTATTCTGTCTCCCTTAAGAGACAACTTAATAAAAGCAATGCCACCTTGTTTTAAATAGGCATTTGGCAATAGAATCACTATAATTATAGATTGCTTTGAAATTAAATTGTAAGAGACAAAAAAATGGAAATACAGTGCACAACTTGGTCTACCTATAAACATAGTAATACTATCAAAGTTCTCGTAGGGATAACACCAGCAGGCTCTATATCTTATATTTCACAAGCAGATGGTGGAATCACTTAAAGCTATTTTTCTGGAATTTACCAAACTTCGCATAAGTAACAAAATACTTACAAATTTCTATTGCAATGTCGTAAACGCACGAATACGTGTTCATAAAATCTAACCCAACCATAACATACACTAATAATGTTCACTAATTAACTTTGAAATATCTTAACATTATATACTAACACTACAATAAGTAAATTATCACGATTTTTCCTGGAGAAAACACTCAAAAATCACAGCGAAACACGTAGGTTCCCGTGAAACGCCGACACATGTATTTTATAGATGCAATACATATTTTACTACTCCGAAGCTACTCTGAAAAAACTATAAAAATGAAAAATAACACTGTTTAGCCATGATAACACTTTTATATTTAGGAAATCTGGTATAACTAGCTAACAACATGTTCTATGTTCACATTTGTACTTATTTTTATGTTAATTTGCAACTATACAGCTTGCGCTTTACATATATGTTTATTCAAATTCAACGTAATAAATTTATGTTTAATGTCTCTTTTAATTTTTCCGTACGAATCGCAATCTTTCTAAACGAGACGCAGCCGAGATTAGAAACGCGATTGTTTAAGAATAATACATCCATTTTTTTTTGGAGAGTAAATGAAATGTTATATTTTACATTTTATAAGAAATTATTTAAAAATACATGACAAGCGCGAGAATCAAATTGCCGATTCCATCACTGCAGCAACTAAACAGAAATAGGCAAACAAAAATTTTGTCAAGTGTTATCGCGTGAAAATGGAAATAAATAATGAAAATCATCCTGAAATATCGGCATTAATGCTTGAAACTGTTGATAGTTTATTACCCTTGGATTCACGAGATAAATATGAGAAGACCTGCAATATTTTCAATTCTTGGAGAAATTCAAATAATGCAAGGGATATCGAAAAAAAGTTATGCTTGCCGCATGGTTTTCCTGAATACATGTATTTATTTATTTTAAGTTTTATCTTTATATTTGATTACAGGCTGAAAGACTGAAAAGTACGTTAAGAGTGAAAAAAAAGTCGATATATCGAATTATGGAAAGTTACTGTTATATTTAAAGCGCCAAAGTGAGGGATATGAAGCAAAAAAATAACAAATTCTATGCAGGATGATGTGTCATAATAGTTGACAGAAGCGCCTGACGATACTTTGTTATGATTAAAGTGGCGCCAATTTTCGGTCTTTATGGGGCATGTCGTAGTGAGGAGCTAAGAAAGTTAAATGTGAAGGATATCAAGGATACCGGCTCTATTTTGGTTGTTACCCTCCATGACACTAAGACAAGGGAGAAGCGTATATTCACTGTTATGACGGAAATGAGAAGAATTAATTAGATTGAGTTGTACAGGAGCTATGTAAGCTTGCGTCTAAAACATATCAATCACTCAAGATTGTTTATATTTTATATGTACAGTGCAACCTGTGGGGATCCAGTTTCTACAAGATGCCGAAGAAAATTGCGCATTATTTGAAATTACCCAACCAGACGGTTACACTGGACACTATCTACGTCGAACGTCAACTCCAGAAGAATTTATAAAAGCATTAACAACAAAATGGGGACTTCGAAAGTGATTTTTCATCAGCCATCATCGCCAAACAGTGGATGGCAGAATCCATCAAATGTTGTCCTACAACATACTGAATTACAGTTGGCTCCTGCATGTAGCGGTTCATCATCTTCTACGTCAAATGGAGCAGTTTATCAAGAGGTTTTATCAAAATCGTCACTTTAATTTAATGATTTACAGTTAAAACATTGTACAATGTACAAGCATAAGTTTTCCTAATAGCTGTACCTTTAATATTTATTCCAATAAATAATTAATAATTCTTTATAAAGAAATTGTTGCTATAAAGAAAAGAGATACTTTTCTTTACGATTTGTAACAAGGAAATATGGTGCATTTCCATTGAGTATCCGAAAAATATTTTTGTTTACTTTTTTTGAATGCTTAATTGGCATCCTTAAGCGCTGGAGTAAATTTCTGTTTCTTGGTTTGCTTATTAACTTAAACTGTTAGCTTTTTCCGCGCCGTAATTACCCAGTTTTTTTACTGAGCATCTTTTACGAGTATTATTTTTTTAGTCCCATTTTGTTCAAGTTTTGAAGGGTTTATATTAGAGCCAGATTTTTTTACATAAAAAAAAAACAATATGACCGACTTTCGGTTTCACCGGAAATGATACAAACGCTGAAAATTTATATAGAACAACCTGTAAATTTTTACATGTTTGGATTCTACGACTTGAGATACATACAGTTCATCTGCCAAATGTCAACTCAAACTCCATTTTACTTTGACAGGGTGGGCTTCTGGAGCATGTTGTGTTAATAAAAATTAGAAAATTAAAAATTACTGCTTTATTTAGAAACTAAGGAAATGCTATGCATATCGTTTTACTAGTACTTGAAAAAGCTATTTAATATGCAGGGTGGCCCATGTAAGTTTCTATTGGGAACAGTGAATTTTAGTTAAAAAACCGTCATATTTAAATTTGTTCGTTAACAAACTTCACAAAAATTAAATATTAGGAAAAATAATATTTTGGGGATAAATGATCTATAATTTAGATGACGTCATAATGATCTAGATTAAAAAAACATTTTTTAAATTAGATTAAAATGGCGCCTGAGTTGACATTTGACAGATGAACTGTATGTATTTGAAGCCCTACAATCCAAATATGTACAAATATACAGGGTGTTCCATTTAAATTTTCAGCTTTTGCGTCATTTCCGGGGAAACCGGAAGTCGGCCACATTGTTTTATATAAGTAATTCCAAACTGGCACTAATACAACCCACCAAAATTTGAACAAAATCTAACAATCCGTTCAAAAGTTACAGGGGTGGCCCCTATTTGATTTACACCAACTATACGGGCGATTTAAATTTGACATACCATAATGTCTAATACCTACCTATAATACAAGGATACACTATTATAAATTATATTTTATTAGGTAATAGTACAGTGTGCAGATTCAAATGCCCCCCCCCCCCCTTGAAAATAATCCTGCCGGCGCCCATGATTATAGTAGAATTGGTTAAGTATTTAAATGCTGGAAGGCACCAAATATGATTATGCTTACACTTACACAGTAAAGTGTGATTATGCCAAACTTGGTCAAATGCTTTTGAAATATCTACAACGACTGTTTAAATACTGTATGATTTGCTCGTTTTCATTGAACTTGGACCCTACAATTATAGTAAAGCGTTAAACATTTGCTTTTAACCTTTGAAATATAATAGAAAAGACATATACTGATTGATTTTACTCAAGCCCAAAACACGTACCTACATTAAAGAAAATTCAATAATACACTTTGTCTTTTATTTATGCGGTTTCAACTTGATCCCATAAACAAAACAGAAGGTGAATTTTATTTAATTCGCACACAAGTTTGTTGTTTAATTTAATGTGACATTGTTATTCTTATAAAATAGAAATAATCATAAAAGAACACACGTGAGAAAGAAAAATTCTCAAAATGTAATGTAAAGAATCACGCGCAGCTTTGTCCGCCTCCTAGTCTAGGGTAACATGTAAAAGTTATCACAGACATGTGTAATTGGGCTAAAGTGTTTTCCCACTACATTGTTAAAAAATAAAGTATACAACTTGTGGTTAATAAAATTAAAGGTGGATTTTTAGTAAAATGTTACTTTAGGTTTATACCACTTTTAATTTCTTCTGTATTACACGCTAATGTAACATCAAAAAAAAGCTGGGACGATTACAGGTAAAACGTAATCGATTACAGTAGCCGACTACATTTGCTGTAATCAGTAATCGGTAATCGATTACAATTTACGTGTAATTTGTAATCGTTTTCGAATTTGTAATCATAATTACCGCACTCCTAAAAAAGGACGATTATTTTGTGTAAATCACGATTACTTTGTGTAAGCGTATTTTGAACTTTCTATTTGTGTTGGATACTATAGCATACTTGATATCAAACAATATCTTTGTTCCAGATGAACTCCGAATGTTACGCATGCGCAATACGAAAAAAATAAACTTTTAAACTATAAAACCGAATTAGTAGGTAGCTACACTTCTACAAAAAATTATAGATAGTTTATTGTATTGCGCATGCGTAACAATCCGGATCTTATCTGGAACAAACCACGTATCACCACACCAGACTATCTGCCATTCTGCCAACTGCGAAGCTTTCAGTGGACTTGTCTATGATTCCTACCTAACCAAGTTCGTAAACAAATTAGCTGTAAAATTGTATTTTAATACTATACTATAATATAAATGACCATGACCACACAAGTTTATCTTCAAAAAACTTGGTACGTAGTGCAGTGCGCATAGTGCATGTACAGATTACAGAACGAGACATGACAGGCGGGGGTGGGTTTTTTTTTAGTTGCTCGAGTACGGTGCATGAAGAGTACGAATTTCGTGCGCATCTTGTGGGCGTTATTTTTGAGTGGTCATTACTCATTCTGTGATCTGTCTGTAATATATAAAGAGGCTAAATTGTTATATAGAGACAGGTTACGAACGTAAGCCCCTAGCCAGCGTAAGCGTTTTGTGATTTTTATTACAATCGCTTAACTTCATAAAAAAGAACCTAGCGTTTTCGCTCATCGTTCCGGCATCGTGATCTTCGCCGCTTCGGAGGTAGATATGTCACTGCTTGCATACAGATAATACGAAGAAGCGGTCATCAGTAGAGGAGCCACAGCCTAGCCGCAAGCAGGAGCCGCCGGAATATATCAGCAGCAGCGGAAAATTCCAGAAGCGTCCAGGACACCGCCAACAGCAGGGTCGTCGTCGGGTCAAGGTCAACGGTAATAGGTATCATTAATAAAGAATTTTAATTCAATTACTTTGTTATTTTATTTTAACTGTGTATTTCCTCCGTTTCGAATTGGGTCTGATTTCCAAGCCTTTTTTCCTCAAGGTGTGAGGCTGCACCTCGGCAGAGACCCGGCCTTTCGATAACAGATTTGTAATTTTTAATCCTCAAATTTCACAAACCTATTATTAACAACGCAGCGGATGGAACGCGGCTTAGGCTGCGACACCACTTCGGTGAACCTTCCCTTACCTTAACACAGTTATCCGGCCCCGGTCAACCTAACTCCATTCCTAAACCCCCTTCCTTTTCCTGCGTGATTCGTCACGTGGATAAGGACATCCTTACCGACGAGATCCTCGATGCAATCGACCTGCCTCACGTAAGAAAGGCCGTGCGCATCACCTCGAAGGCTACCAATAAACCCACATCCCTAGTATGCATAATCACAAATTCCCAAACCACCCTAGACATCCTTCTCGCAACCGGTGTCTCCATGTTCGGGAGACACTTCCGTTGCGAACCTTCCCTCATCCCTACACCTCTCCCATGTATTGTGTCACCTGCACGCAGATGGGACATACCTCTGAGGAGTGCCCTACCCGATCCATCAAGTGTCCCAACTGTGGCGGAAGCCACAGATCCACATCCTGTAAGCCGGCGGCAAACCCAAAGTGTAGCAACTGCGGGGATGCCCACCCCACCTACTCCTTTAACTGCCGTATGAGGCGGGAACCTCCCAGTTCTACGTCTCAGATGGCATTCCTTGATCTCATCATGTCTGACAGGTCTGACTCTAAAGACACCGCTCACCTTAAACCTATTCCCGACACAGATCCCGTCACAATCAAATCCTTCATACAAGTCCTTACCCACTCTCTCCTAGACCTGTTCCCTAACCACCAACACCGTGTTATCCGAACCATAGAATCCTTATCCCTTAACTTTTTCCAACGGCGTATCAACGTCTGCGTAGCTGGTACGCGGAGGAAGGTCGTCGTAGTCCGCCAACACCATCCTTAAACGCCGTTGTTCCCAATGGACATCGTAACAGGGACCATTAATGCTAGGGGCGTTCGTCGGAAACGCCCCCTAATTAAACACTTCCTACACCAACACAATGTACACGTCCTTTCAATTACAGAAACCAAACTCTCACAAAAATGCACACTACAATTTAACACTTATAATTCCTTCCTGAACAATAGCGCACACGGAACCGCCCTCCTAATTAAAAACTGTTTCCCTTCAACTCCGTTTCAACTACCTGCGCACCTGCAGCAACTCGAATGCGTTGCTGCAACGGTGCACTTCCCCACTCCCATAGTGTTCATATCTCACTACAATCCACCTGGGCACAATACACTTTCCGAGGACCTGTTAGTTTATGCCTCCAGCCTCCCAAATGCAGTCATCCTAAGTGACTCCAATGCCCGCCATATTCAATTCGGTGACACCGCAACAAATGGAAACGGCTACAGACTATCATCTGCTCTGTTACAGTTGCCTATGTTGAGGATCGCCAATACACAACCTACATATTTTGACCACTTAGGAGCCTCAATAATAGATCACATAATAGTTTCCGAACCAATAGCACACTGCTTCGATCGTGAGTGCTTTCTAGGCACCACGATCACTTCAGATCATATTCCACTGCTGGTCAAAACTTCATTTTGTCCAACTCCCCCAACACCCCCTCAAAACACAATCATTAAAGATTTTTCGAATCCAGACTGGAATGTGTTCGCCGAACACATCTCCAACAACCTTCCTACACCCGATCTTCAAACCACCCAAGATCTCGAGAGAGCCATTAGCGACCTAACTTCCGTAATTACGGAAGCGGTCGACACCCCAGTCCCGCTTAAAAACATCGACATTTCCAAAAAACCGCTCCCTCGACACATAGTGAACTGGATCAAAGAGAAGAGACGAATCTATCGTCAATTCTTGAGATCCAAGGATCCGGCTCTCAAGACGGAATACAATCGCCTTAACGCCTTAATCAGGCGAGAAGCCAATAAACACACAGAAGACTCCTGGGCTAAAGCCACTTCCCAGTTAGATTATCGAAACGGTAAACGCTTCAGGCAACAGTTTGACAGACTGACCAGAAGAAATGTTAACCCCAAATCCCATCTAACCAACCTTCAGGGCAACCTAATCTCCTCCGACCAAGGAAAGGCCGATTTTTTTGGTCACCACCTCCAATCCATATTCCAATCCCCCAACGATCCCCAATTTGATCCTGTTTTCAAGGAATTCCTCGAGAACCGCCTCGAGGAATTCCGAAACCTTAACCTTCCCGAACCCCCACTCGACAACGAGAATCCTTTCTATGCCCCAATTACGCCCGACCAGGTCAATGCCTATTATAAAAAAGGTAAAAACTCAGCACCAGGCCGCGACGACCTCAATAGAAAAATCCTACGCCATCTACCCGGCCCATGCCTCCAACTACTCTCAAACATATACAATAAGTGCCTAACCCTCTCTTACTTTTCGACGGATTGAAAATCGGCCTCCATCGTCATGATACCAAAACCTTACGCAGACCTAACCTCACCTAATTCCTACAGACCCATATCCCTCCTGAGTTGCCTCGGAAAATGCTTAGAGCAAATTCTAGCCAGGCGGTTCAGGGAACACCTAGAGTATAACGATCTCCTTCCCAACAGCCAATTCGGCTTCCGCCCAAACCGGACGTGTCACGATCCCTTGTTGAAGCTGCTTACCGAGACCACGAGAGCATTCAACCATAAGCAATGCAATCTGCCAGTGTTCTTGGATATTAAGCAAGCATTTGACAGGGTCTGGCACGCTGGTCTCCTACAAAAAATCCGAAACCTTAACATTCCCGACCCCTTCTCCAAACTCCTGCTTTCGTACCTGACCAATCGATCGGTCAGGGTGAAAGTAGGGAAAAACCTCCCAGACCCTTTCCAACCCACTGCAGGCGTTCCGCAAGGTTCTGCTTTAGCCCCCATCCTTTACACCATATTTGCTTCAGATATCCCTCAAGTTACCCAACCCGGAGTAGTCGTTGCGCAGTTTGCAGATGACACCGCCTTCTGGTTGGTTAATCGGAACAGCGAAACGTCCTCCAACCGCATATCCAAAACCCTTCGGAACTTTTCCAACTGGGCCAACCGGTGGAGAGTCTCCATTAACCCCTCCAAAACCCAAGCAAACCTTTTCCGTCACCCTAATTACGTCTAAGGCAAATTCCCAAACCTATCCTCCAGAAATGTCTCCCTCACCATTAACCAAGAGAGAACCCCCCTTCAAGACCAAATCACATACCCAGGTATCCTATTCACCAGAACACTTAATTGGCTCCCCGATGTTAGGAAAACACTTAACAGAATTAGAAACCGTGCAAACCTACTGGGCGCCCTCCGGGGTCGAATCAGAGGTTGTCACCCCAAAACACTCCAACACACATACAAAACTTACATCCGCCCTGTTATGGATTTCCGAGCACCAATATACACAAACATTAACCCTAACCACCTTTCCTCTATAGCATCCTGTGAACGCCGGATATTTAGACGTATACGGGGGCTACCCTTCAGTACCCCAGCAACCTCACAACACAACACGCAAACATACCACCAATCACAAACAGAATCCAAACACTTCAGAAAAACTTTGCACACAAAAGGATTTTCGGCGATACCATCCCTACCAAAGAAATCATCACAACTTCCTACACCTACTAACCTCCCAAATTCCCACGGAAAAAACCCAAACTTAAATTTAAACACCCCCCCCCCCCCCCGCGATCTTAACCGAATTATTAGACGACATCCCAGAGGAGATAGAAGAGACCATCGATAACATCCCGTATGCACTCCGCATCCCACCGTCTACTGGATAACGACCACACAAGGATACCGGTTAACGAATCGTCAACACCCCTACACCCCTCACCACACTCAACCACACGCACACCTAAATCCAAATATTCACAATAGTAATAAATCAGACCTTTAATCTTTTTTTACACCAAATAATAAACCCTCAACAAATTATCTTTTCTTTTTTTTTAACACACCAAAAATAACAAACTCATGATTGTAAACCACACAATTACAAAAAACATCGCAACGCTAACAATAATGGAATGACCAGGGCTGAAGAGGAGGAATCCTGAACAGTCTACGAATAAGCATATAAGCATACTAACCAAAAGCATGAGCATACTAACCTAAAAATAAATAAATAAAAAAAAAATTATATGAAGAAAAATTATTATTAATTTTATTAAATACATAAATAAAAAGTTTACCTCGAGTAGGATTCGAACCTACGACCTGTACTTTGCTAGAGTACCGCGCTACCAACTGCGCCACCAAGGTTCAAGCCCCAATCGATGCAAATTTTGTCTTTATGTATGTAGAACTGATGTAAATTCTAAATATAATGAGATTACAGTCAAATTACTTATATTAATGGAATGTGAGCCTGCAATATCGCAAGGATTCACACATACCAAAGCAACTTGACTAATATTAAATTATTACAATAATTTATATGAAGAAAGTTTATCAGGCTTAGCGCAAGTACCCTGGTGCGACTTAGAATTAGATGAAAACATAACATTCCCCAAGTACCTAATAAAGTAATCGATTTTGTAATTGGTATTGCGATAACTTTGCGATTACAAAAGTAATCTGTAATCGATTACAATTTTGAAAAGAAATCAGTAATCGGTAATCGATTACTTTTTACCTGTAATCGTCCCAGCTCTGCATCAAAATGATTTAAGTAGGTATCTGTAAACACATTTTCATGAAATAGAGCCATCTGCAGATAACACGGAATACCTAATAATGTTATAATATTATGAGTAAATTAATCTGAACACTCTACAATTAACATTTGCATTTTCTACGAAACTTATTTGACAGATAAACTTCAAGGAAAACAATAACATTTATAAGGGAAAGTTAGTTTAGTGATTGATGTATCCTCAATTTTAGTTTGATTCTGTAATACGGGTAGATGTATTAGGATGGCTTCATTCAATCGACTTTTTTTGTGAAGACGTTCTAGAACAGAAATAATTTAATTAAACGAAACTAATATTCTTTTAATACATTAATTACAAAAGCTAAGATAAATTAATTTAAAGTTTACCAAATTTACACGTACATCAGGTCTATGTAATTACCCTATAAAACTATATAGCAGAAAGAAAAGTACATATAAAGTTGGATGCAAATTGTTAAACTTTGTTAAAATCCATTTCGAACGTTTGTAACCCGAAATGGATTTCTAACATTCAAACCTGATCTTATTTAACTTTGTAAAGTTGGATAGTAAAGTTAACAATGGTTTTTTAAACAGATGTCGACCAAAAAATGTTCAGACGTGTTTACATCAATTATGTACTTTCAGAATCATTTTATTTCTGAGCAAAACTGAGCACAATAATTCAGAAATAAGATTTTTAAGTCGTAGCTCAGTGTGGTAATGTCATAGTTTTGTTGGTTTCAGAAGGATTTATTCGAACGACCAGAAACGAGGTTTTTATGAAGGTAATGTCACTTTTAGAAAAACGAGATTTGCATACAATAGATTCGGTCGTTTCCATAAACCCAAAATCCAGATTGGTATACTTTTTTTTTGCTTAAGCTTTGTATACATTTAAGACGTCTGGAGAACTAAGCTGTAATTATTAAAATACTTAGCTTTTGAGTTTTTTAATGGTGTATTTTTATATTTATATTTTATATAAATCTATACGTTTCGATAACAGCTACAGTTATCGTCCGCGGTAAATAGTAATATCTATGAGAATTGCTTGAGATGTTAGAACAAATTTAAGAAATATGAAAAAGATGAAAACGCAGAAATAAGCGTGCTATTAATATAACAGTTTGATAAACGTATAAAGCCAACTATGGAATACAATTTTAATAAAGAATAACTAGATCCTTAATAAACTAAATATTAAAGATGACAAATCAGAACACAATCTAACGGTCGAATGCTAACAGTGAAAAATGTCATAATCAATGAGCAGATTTAACAAAATTTATCAAATTATGATGCAAGTGTAAGGTTATGAAAACCTTTAACTTCAAATTAATAAAATCATTCACGTTAACCCTCTGGTTTCAGAAGTGACATTTAAAAATCAATGAAGACAAATGCGAAACAAAAATTTTTACTCTTCGTAGACCCAGACCCACCAAATATAATTATTAATAACACAGCTATAACATGGACTCTCAAACACAGCGATGTAAAACACCTTGGTATTTACCTAGATCGGAAATTAAATTGGAGCTTTCACTTAAACAAAAAGTTATCCGAATCCTATGCGAGATTAGCTATGCTATACCCAATCGTAAACAAAAAGTCGCAACTTAAACTTCAGTGTGGTAAGCTAATCTATACATCAATAATTAGACCACAGTGGTGCGTAAGGAATTCCCAATTATATCGAGAAACAGGCATTCTCCCTATAGATGAGTACATACCAAGAACAGTAAGAAAATTTTATCAAACTATTAACCAGTGCTGCTCATTACAGCATAGGTAAAAAACAAATTCACAGTAGGCTCAAACGAAAGTCACCCATAGACGACTTAATAGACAGTGGCTAATAATCGCTAATTCTATAAGTGCTTTATGTGTTTTAACAAACAATAATAATAATTAAAGTGTTGTTCAAACCCCGATAGTGCTTTTCAAGATATAAATCTAATACAACCGAGTAATGCATAGCACATAATTGCTGAGCTGGCATAATCTACATTATAAAAAAAACAAATAGAAACTTGACATACCAATTAAAGATCTAGCCCAATCTAACAAAGACATTGTTAATAATTGTAATTATTATTGTACAGTGAAAACACAATGTAGTACGTTTAATACGATTTTTGATTTTAACTTATACGTAAGATTATTTTAGCGGTGTGGTAACTTAACGTACAATTGGTAAAGCATTTACTTCAAGGTCTAGGAAAAAACACACTACAAAATTAAAATTAAGACATATCATTGTCCCTTTTTTTAATTACAAGATGCCAAAACCTATTTAAACAGAGATTTTCATATAGCTTCATGTTGTAAACGAACATAATAATTAGGAGTTTGTCTTGACAATATTTCCATATTATTAAATTAAATGCAATGACTTAAATTATTTAAAGCATGCTCAGCTCCCGTAGATTTTCCTGGTTGGGATAGTGTACAAAATCCCCTATGTCCTTTACATCTTGTACGAAAGCTACGTTTCGCGGTTCCAATGTACACTTTTCCACAAGAACAAAATAATATACACTCCCGAAGATAACAATGGGTTTTGTAACATCTTTAGGAGACCTTAAGTGTTCTTTAATTTTCCTTTTAGATTTAAAAACGATCCTAATGTCTTGGTTAATTTGGATATTTTCAATTCATTCATCATTAATATCTTTAAATGAATATCCATTAGCTTGTAGTGATTTTGTTAAATATTGATGTTCATCTTTAAGGAATTCTTCATCACAGATTCGTTTAGCTTGAACCACTAAAAACTTAATTACACCAATTTTTTGACGTGGATGGTGGTTTGATAGTTTATCAAGGTATCGATCATTGTGTGACGACTTCCGGCAAACCTTAAGAGATAGTGAATTATTAGTATTACATATTAGTATGTCAAGAAATAGTAAACTTCCATTAGTTTTCTTTTCCATGGTGAACTAGACGCTTGGATGTATACCATTTATAAAAATTAAAAATTCATGTAGTGCTCCTTTTCCATGTCTTCAAATAACAAATGTGTCATCTACATACCTATATCAAACTAAAGGTTTTTTAAATGCATTTAGTAACGCTAGTGTTTCAAATGTTTCCATGTAAAAATTAGCTAGAACCGAACTAAGAGGGCTACAGAGTTCTACACCATATAGGTGTCCATAGAATTTCTTATTCCACTGAAAGTAAGTTATTGTAGGACCGTACTGATAAAGAATTGTTACATTCCTTGAAACAATATGATCAATATATTCAATAGCTTCTTTTGGGAGTTTTGTAAAAAATGAAACAACAGCAAAACTAATCATTATGCCACCCTCTTCAATATTGGTACTTTCAAAGTTAGTTAGTTTCTTTTTTATTTCTTCAGGAATAGATAGATCTAATAAGTTCTTTAGTTTCCAAAGGAAACTTTTGTGTAGGATTTTTTTATAGTTCACAATAAGTCTATGGTTTCAACAGTTTTTTTACCTTAAGGTTCTAGTGGTTCATATTTCATATAACAGTTGCATTAGGTTTACCTGATTTTCATGTTATTATATCCTCATTGCGTTTCAGATCAATTAAAGCACGGCACTAACGAAATGATAAGTTACTCCTTGGAGGTTTTGCTTTACGTAATATGTTAACGGCAGCAACAAAAGAGGAAGATTTAATAGAATTCTGAAACGATATAACTCTTGATTGTAATCACAAAATTTCCGCCCTTAGCATCGTAGTAAAAAAGTAAGTGATGCCGAGATTAAAAAATTATCCCAAAACTTCTCTAAGTGGAAAGAAATTCTAATAGCAAACAAGCTATTCATATTTATAGAAGAACTGAAAATACTCTTCTTCGTATTCAAACACATATTACTAGGAAGTCATTGAATAAAACCGATAGAAATCTTTTATATCTACATTTCGGGATTTCCTATATATTAAATAGAGATGATTGAGATACAATTGATTCATTAACCTTTAAATGTATGGAAATAAATTTTGACAAAGCAAAATTTGATAAACTATTCAAGCAACAATACAATATATAACCTTTTGATAATAAAAAAACAGTTATAAAAATTTGTGATCATATTTTTTCATATAAGGTTATGGACGCGCTTTCTAAAGGCGGAAATATTGTGACAACACCGAAGAATACCGTTTGAAGATTAATTTTTGATGTTGAGAATTCTATGAAATCTGTATCTTTTGATGCCACGATTGAAGTTAGATATAAAACTTTTGAAAACAAAAACAAGAGCTTATTAAATTATTATCTATTCCTGAAGAAATGGAAGAGAAACTAATTAACTCACTCTAAAGCTCTACCACCAAGCTATATTGTCTACCAAAAATCTATAAACCCAATGCTCCTTTAAGGTCTATTGTTGGTGTAATTGGTTCTCCTACATACAATCTTGCAAAATCTATTACATCTTTGCTACAACTTCATATAGGTGAAACGTTCTACATATTAAAATTTCTGCCGACTACATTGCGAAAATACTTAATTTCAAAATTGAAGAGGGTGTTACAAAAGTCCTTCTAAAGGAAACCATTAAATATATTAATCATGTTTTTCCCAAACATATAACTATTCTTTTCTAGCTCTTAGGACTTATTTTCAATGGAATAGTAAGTTCTACGAACAGCTAGATGGTGTAGCAATGAGTAGCGTTACAAGATGCTTCTATTTGGAGATATGGAGAAGCTGTACAAGAATTTTTAATTTTTATGAATGGCATTAATTCAAGCGTCCAGGTTACCATGGAGAAGGAAACTAATGAATTTCTTGAAATACTAATATTTACCATTAATCATTTAGTATCATTGAAGGTTTACAGAAACCCTACACACATTGAGAAATACCTCCATAAATTTTCAAACCACATCTACGTCAAAATATTGGTGTAATTAAATTTTTAGTGAATCGAGTTTTTGAAGGATGAGTATAAATATTTAACAAAATCAATTTTTTATTTATTACTCCTTCTAGACATAACCATAGAGAAGAGCTAGTGCTTGATGTTGATACTGCTCTTCTTCCTTTTATAACTAATGTTACTGATAGAATTAAAAAAAATGCTGAATAATCACGGCATTGCGGCTGTTTCTAAACCTGCAAGAAAAAGTTAAAGAACATTTAAGGTCACCTAAAGATTTAAAAGACCCATTGTGTTTTATACACTCAAAACACATCGTTATCTTCTGGGGTGTTATCTTGTTCTTGTGGAAAAGTATTCATAGAACCACAAAACGTCGCTTTGGTACAAGATATTAAGATGTTGTAAATGAGGTCAACCAGAGAAATCTGCGGTAGCTGAGCATTCTTTAAATCATGGTATTCTATTTAATAATATGGAAATATTGTCAAGACAGGCTCATTGTTATTATGTTCGTTTACAACGTGAAGCTATTGAGATGTATAAACATCCTAATCACTTCAATAAGCAAGAAGAAAGGTTTCATTTAAATAGGTTTTGGTACCTTATAATTAAAAAAAGGCACAATAGTACGTCTTAATTTTAATTTTAGCTTTTCATATATCTGGGATTCTGCTGTTTTTTTAGACCTTGAAGTAAATGCTTTGCCAATTATACGTTAAGTTACCACAGCACTACAACAATTTAACATCTGTAGTCAAAAAACCGCCGCAAATTGTATCAATACTTCTACATCAAAAAATTACAAGAATGCTTTTCGATCAGAAATTTAATTTTCTATCTATAACAGAGTTTTCTTGGAAATATTTCGAAAATAACAAAAATTTCAAAAAATTGCAAAAATTTTATTCCTATCCAATCGTATTTTCACTTTTTGAATATATTAAGTAATTCCGGAGATATTTGGGAAAAAACGGTTTTTATTAAAGTGACAGCTTTGTGCTAATACCTTGCAAACCGTTTGTTGTACAGAAAAAATATAGGAACAAAACATACTCAAAATTATATTGCTAACCACATTATTAAAAGGAATAAAATCTAAAAAAATAGATATTTGCAATATGGGTACATATCCCCCAATTTTACCCCTTCCCATACCCCATTATCCCCAAGAGCAATTATTATCTATATGTGTGCCAAATTTTCAAGTTGATATGTTAAGTCCTTCGAAAGTTATGGAGCGCGCGCGAACGCACGCACGCAAGCACGTACGCAACGCACGCACCCACATACACACGCGCACACGCACACGCACACGCACACGCACAAGCACACGCACACGCACGCGCACGCCCACACACGCACACACGCACACACGCACACACGCACACGCGCACATACGCACACACGCACACACGCACACATGCACACACGCACATACGCACACACGCACTCACGCACACACGCACACACGTACACACGCACGCACGCACGCGCGCACCCACACACACACATACACACACACGCGCATACACACACACGCGCATACACACACACACACACACACATACACACATACACACACAACACACACGCACACGCACACGCACACGCACACGCACACGCACACGCACACGCACA
This sequence comes from Vesta saturnalis, assembly GCA_036346205.1. Lineage (NCBI taxonomy): Eukaryota > Metazoa > Arthropoda > Insecta > Coleoptera > Lampyridae > Vesta > Vesta saturnalis. The sequence continues at coordinate 2,406,617 of JARFJB010001884.1, read as the reverse complement.
CACACACACACACGCAGACACGCAGACACGCAGACACGCAGACACGCAGACACGCAGACACGCAGACACGCAGACACGCAGACACACAGACACACAGACACACAGACACAGACACAGACACACAGATACACAGACACACAGACACACAGACACGCAGACAAGATTTCCTTGCTCAAATTTTGTTTTTGGACTTTTCGAACATTTAAAAGCGATTAAGCAAATAAAAATTTTTGAAATTTTTTTAGCGATACAGTAGTTCCCGTCTGTTGGATGGGAAAGTAATTAAAAATTATATTAAACGTACTATATTGTCTTCACTGTACATTAACATTTACATTTATTCGCAGTTTCTTTCTTATATTTCACTAGGATTTTAATTGGGATGTCAAGTTTCCATTTGTGAATGCTTTTATTACTTTCAAACTAACGTTCTTCATTATTTTACGCTTGCATCATAATTTTGTTCAATTTGCCCCTTGATTATGACATTTTTACCATTAGCCTTCGACCGTCAGAGGGAGTTCCAAATTGCCATCTTCAAAGCAGTTTAATAATATTTAATTTATTAAGGATCTAGTTATTCTTTACTAAAATTGGATTCCATAGTTGGCTTTGTATGTTCATCAAACTGTTATATTAATATCAGGCTTATTTTTGCCTTTTCTTCTTTTTCATATTCTAAAATTCGTTCTAAATACTCTAGCAATTATTATAGATATTACCATTTACTGAGGACAAAAACTGTAATTGTTATCGAAACGTATAGATTAATATAAAATATAAATAGAAAAATATATCACTTAAAATAACCAAAAAACTAAGTATTCTAATAATGGTGAAAGTTTACATTTTCATAGGCTATAATTATATTTACTACGTTTAAATAACTCTAATTTATATATGATCAGAACAGAAAATCCGGCAACAGCTGATAAATAAGTACCGGCATTTAATTCCATCCATTTATGGAGCGGAAAATTGCTGTATAACTAGTCATTTTAGGAAGATGGGCACATTTACTTTCATCAGTTACTTTGTTACTAGACCACCCAGCTGGTAGCGTAGTGGTGACACAACCTGCTTAGCATTCGGGAGGTAATGGGTTCAATTCCCGTTACCGTCTACCTTGTATGAGGTATTGTCAGGGGGGTTTCCTCATACACATGTAGCAGCATGGTCACTGCGTATATGCACACCATGTACGGCTACTTAGGCGAATGCTGGGGTAGTATTTGCCCCCTCAGAACCCTAACTCCGTACTTTCTGATCCTATCCTGACCACACCCATCCTTAATCCCACCATTCATATATATGTAATGTATATATGTATGTTGGGAATCTGTGATTGTGGCTGAAGGAGCTAGGAAAGCTCGAGCAGCCCGCCCTCCCCCTTGGAAAGGCACTGAAATACGTGGTCTTTTCCTTTTTTTTACTAGAGCACTGTAATCAAACGTTTGTCTCAAATTTTGTACGTGTTCACTTTTACTTAAAAAATTCTAAATTGAAAATAAAAATCGACGGGTCCGACCGTGTTCTTTCTAATCTCCAATTCGTATTTTAATTGAATTTATCCCCCCTTTACAAACGCACTGTGTATTAACACACAGGAAGTAAACAGTAGATAAATATTTTCTTTATGCAGTGACAAAAGGTTTGCTTATCTACAAACATACGACTTTTAACAGCAAAATGACCGACACTTTATAACCAAACGGTATTTTAGTTCTGTATCTATTTTATTCCGGGATAATCACGTTACCATTTTGCCATTTTAATTAACACGTTTTATTATATACTGGTTCTTTTATACAACTATATATTTAAAATTTAGAAATATTAAATTTGTTGTTTCGTGGCAAAATAATTTACTCGTATAGTTATAAAACATTAATAACCTGATACAAAATAACCCCTTTTCAATTTGAAAAAAAAACAGAAATATACTACAGCTCAAGACCAAACTGGCGCATTTTATATCCATCCACTTTAAGTTTAGCTCTTCACATAATAATCCTAAAAAAGGACGATTTTTACATCACGCTTTGAAAAAGACTGCTAACCACGTTCGTATCCTGGAGGCAATTGCATTAGTGGTAGTAAACACTATATATTGTACATGAGTAATGCTATTTACGCTTTGGGTAAAAAAGAAAAATATGTGGGTATCTTACAATATTCTTTCTCGAAAAGTATTACTTCCATTTTATTTGTTTGTGGTAAGAGGGAAATAGTAAATTAGTAGCCATTATTTAAAAGATTTGGATTCGGTTGTACATTCTTAGCTTTTCTAGAAAATATTTCAATTTCACCTTAATAGGTTAATTCTAAATCAGATCACCTGCTAATTGGATATTAATTAAAGTAGAAGTCAATATGCCGATGCCAAACTGCTATATTAGTCTATAAATAAATTTTGGTTAATTCTCGTCTATTAGTCTAAATTTATTACAAATTTCATGCATTGATGATTTTTGGTTTCTTGAATAAGTTGTGAACACATTCAACAAATTAAATTTATTACCGATTCGCCTCAATTACATGGTTCACATGACCAGAAAGAGATTCGTCTTTTTTATCTCCAATAAAATTGCCATTAAACTAACCCTACAGTGATTAATGTTGCATCAATCGAAATTTTGGTAAAAATCGCTGATTTAACAATGCTATTAGTAATGTTTACCATTCTCATTCCGTCTTGGTATGCTTTTTGTATACATTAGATTAGAAATTAGATGTACGAGTGCTTACCTTATCGTATTAATTTAATTAACATTTTAATATGTGACCACAGTAGACCAATGTGGATATGATCCATGTATTGCGTATTTACAGCCACAAAATAGCTGTACGTATTCCCAAGACCAATTATTCAACATACGAGATGCTTCACGAAGGGTGGCTTATTATATATTTGTGAAGCATCATAAATTATTTTGAGCTGAAAATTTGAGAAAGGCTGTTTTCTGAGATGCTCCAACCAACATACTGACGAGATTTCTGGTTTCACCTGGAGCTGGCACTAATTTGAAAAAATTTAAACTTTTACAATTGTCTTTCAAAATTAAAATACTTGTCTTTTGAATAAACAAAGATAGAAAGAAAAATACCTTATCCTCACAAAATGTATATTAATTATATATCTCTACACCTTAATTATTAAAATTAAAATTATGTAAATCAACAGCTGCTTCGTGTACCGGGTGAGTCATTAAGGAAGGACGCCGGCTATATCCCAGAAACCGCTTATGTTACGACTTCAAAAAAAAAATTCTTCAGTAGATGTGGCCAAGAGAAAATGCTGGAGATAATTTTAAAGTTTGTAAATAGACCGCTAGGTGGCGTAACTGCTATAGTAAATTAAAAAATGTCTAATAAGTAACAGAAGTTTTTCTCTAACTTCACAGGTTTTCCGTAGGGGGAGCTGCGAAAGTTGTCAGACAAACGCGTAATTACCTTCGGAATCAGTCATCGAATCTTAAAAACTAATATTTCGTTGTCTGTGTCTTTTCTTGCGCTATTCGTTGGTGTATTAAAAAGTTAAGTTTGATTAACGAACAAAAAGCTAGAGGACGCTTTCTAAATATTGCTGAAATTTTAGCGATTTTCTTCAAAATATTAAATAGAACGGTATGTTTTTTATATTTAAGTCAGGAAAAGCATAAAATTTCGCCTATACCCTAAAAATTTCAAGTCGATATCTTTGTTGGTTTCAATTTTATACCTACTTTAAGTTCAGATCCATGGTAATGATTTTGTAGTGCCACGATCATCCAATAACACTACCATACCAACAATGCATAATGACGATTTATCCATAGTAACATTAATTTTATCAATGTGAGTGTCAAGGAAATATTATCCTGAAATTTCCTCACAAAATTACCTCCGGTTTTGCGGTTTATTCGGGTGTATTGTGATACGAGTTATTGCCACATTCCCGAACGGATGAAAATGTTATAAACGTTCTAGCATATAGCAAAACTAATCCACATAGTAGCATAAGAGCAATAGCTCATGACTTGGGACTAACACAAACTACCGTTCAGCGTATTGTGAAAGAACATAAGTAAGTTTTAAATAAAGGTTAGCTATTAAAAGTAGTAAAGTTATAGCTATTAAAACACCATAACTTCAATTTTAATCTAGATTACATACATACCATGTAGTCCTTCATCAATCACTGACTGCAGCTGATTATGAGCAACGTTTAGACTATTGCTATTGGCTGTCGAATATGCTCATAGATAATTAACATCTGTTATCGCAAATATTGTGGACTGACGAGGCTACATTCCGAAGTGATGGTGGAGTAAATCGTCATAACATGCATTATTGGTCCAAAACCAATCCTCGTTGGATGCAAGAAATTCAACATCAGGGCTGATGGAGCATCAATGTTTGGTGCGGTATTTTAGGAGGTCCAATTATTGGTCCTCACATTTTTGACGCACCACTTAATGGTGAAACGTACCTTAATTTCTTGCGGAACGATTTGCCGTTACTTTTAGAAGATGTACCGTTGCTTACTAGGTAGCGGATGTCTTTCCAACATGATGGCTGTCCGGCACATTTATCAGTACGCGTGAGTCAATTTTTGAGTAACACTTTTCCTGATACATGAATAGGAGGAGGGAGCTTTTTTCCACGGCCAGCTAGGTACCTACATTTCCTTATTCATTCTTAACTGTAACAGCTTAATAACCATTACCATTGTTACCTTCTAAGTCCCCCGATCTAACTTGTTTAGATTTTTATTTTTGGGGAAGAATAAAGGACCTTGTTTTTACAACCAGGCCAACTGCGCCTGAAAATATGGTCATTAGGATAAGAAATTCCATTCGCACCCTCTCCACAGTGGAGATAGAAACCGCTGTTTTGTCAACGCAACAGCGGTTGCAACTGTGTATTGATAATGATGGCAGACAATTTGAGCAATTAGGTCGCCACTGAGTAATGGCGTACTACTCATCTCTAGTTAATTTTCGATGGTCCACCCGGTGTAATTATTAACCAACGGTAAAAAACTAACCCCAGAAACTCGATGATAATAACTGTCAGTATTATCGAATTTCTGGGGTTAACTCTCGGGGCAGGGTTAACCAGTGTTTATAAAAGCTGGCCTAAGTAATAAACTATTATGTCAAAAAACTTTGCGTTTTATTGTTTTTGGATCTAAATTTAAAGTAGGTATAAAATTGAAACCAACAGATATATCGGCTTGAAATTTTCAGGGTATAGGCGAAATTTTATACTCTTTCTGACTAAAATATAAAAAACATACCATTCTATTTAATATTTTGAAGAAAATCGCTAAAATTTCAGCAATATTTGGAAAGCGTCCTCGTCCTTTGTTAATCAAACTTAACTTTTTAATACATCAACGAATAGCGCAAGGAAAGACCTTTCTAACGAAATATTAGTTTTTGAGATTCGATGACTGGTTCCGAAGATAGTTACGTGTCTGTCTGACAACTTTCATAGCTCCCCCTACGGAAAACCTGTGAAGTTAGAGAAAAACTTCTTATACAAAAAATGGGTAAAATTGGCCCAAAAATACAAGTACGATATTTCCAACATAACTTTTCCTTAAGTTTCTGTTACTTATTAGACATTTTTTAATTTACTACAGTAGTTACGCCACCTAGCGGTCTATTTACAAACTTTAAAGTTATTTCCAGCATCTTCTCTTGGCCACATTTACATAAGCGGTTTCTGGGATATAGCCGGCGTCCTTCCTTAATGACTCACCCGGTACAGTAAAATATTAAACACATGCAGACAACGTTATGCTTCTACAAAAATATAATGTGAATATGTAGTCTACAAGTAATAACAATATTGGGAAACACCTCATTAACAGTCAAGATAAAGTGGAGCCATTATTCCCCTGTGGGGTTGCTAATCCCCCGTCGGGCGCCTGCCTAAGTGGTGGATCCGGGAATGCCTCTCAGATATGAGGGGTACCGGAGAAATCAAATATCCGGAGCGGACCAAAACTAGCAACAAAGAGTCCGATATGGACATAATGGAGGCAGCAGTACCATTATTACTAGGGTGAGACTACTGAATAATGAATTCCTTAAAGACTCAATTATAGATACCTAAAAGCGCAATTGTAGCAATCAAAACGGTTTTAGGTCTGCGATGAGGAAGGCAACGGAAAACCACCTCATTAACTTTCCTAGTCGAATTATCATGGTTGAGAATTATATATAAACAGCCCTCAGTCCCGGGCAGATCCTAAACTATCAGAGGGTACTAAGAATCCCCCGGTCAACATTGAAAATTGTGACTTGGAACGTAAGAAGTCTGCATACAGCGGGAAAATTAGAGAACGTAACGATGGAGATGGAAAGATTAAATATAGATACACTTGGAATAAGCGACGTGTAATGCCCGAAATCAGGAAAATGCTTTACAAGAAATTGAACTATCCACTATTCAGCAAATGATCATAAACAACACCGATACCGAGTAGCTATAATAACTACTCAAAAAATAAGTAAAACTGTAGTACAGTTCATACCTTATTCAGATAGAATAATGATGCTACAACTACAAACAAGGGAAAATAAATCTGATTCAGGTGTAACTGCAGAAAAAGATGAGGAAGAATACGAGGAATTCTATACAGGATTAGAAAAGATACTGAATACCACCAAAAAATACGACATAACTATGGTCATGGGTGACTTTAATGCCAAAGTTGGAGAAGAACCCTTAGAGGGATATGTGGATAGATATGGCTTAGGTGTCCGTAATGAACGTGTAGATCGTCTTGTTCAATTCTGTCAAAACAATGAAATGATTATTACAAACATTTTCTACCAATTACCAAAACGTAGACTTTATACGTGGAAATCTTCCGCAGATAGCCCATAGTTAAAAATCAAGTCGATTTTGTATCAATATTATATTATATTAATATGTAAAAGATATAGAAATGCCATCACCTCGGCTAAAACCTACCCAGGAGCCTTTATAGAATCAAATCACAATCCAGTTGTCGTGACAATACTAATCAAATTAAAGAAAACGAAAAAATCAAACAAAACAAAAATAGATTACAAAGAGAACTAACAGAAGAACTCCAAATATGCCGAGGAGTACGCCAGGCCTGTATTCTGTCACCTTTGCTTTTTAATTTGTAGAGCGAAGCCATTTGCGAAGAAGTTCTAACTGAAGTATCAGAAGGCATATGTGAATAACATCCGATATGCAGATGATACCGTTATAATGACCTACTGGTACGTATGAACTACCACTGTAATAAATACGGTTTAAACATCATTCCCAAGAAAACAAAACTTATGGTAATAACAAAAAACATAAATGTTAGAGACAATCTAATCGTTGAAAATGTACAAATAGAGGATACCAGGATACAAATATTCAGGAACATGGATGAAAGACGATGGCAACCAGACAAAAGAGATAAAATGTCGTATTGAAATAGCGAGAACAATTTTTCACAAGATGAGAAAATTTCTTTGCAACCGTGATGTGACTATCAATCTACGACTTAGAATGCTCCGCTATTACGTCTTCTCCACATTACTCTATGGGATTGAAGCCTGGATGTTAAAGCAAAAGAACATAAAAATATAGAAGCATTCGAAATATGGTGCTATATGAGAATATCATGGACAGAACATGAAACAAATACTGAAGTGCTAAAACACATAAAGAAAGAAAAAGAAGTTCTGGATATAATCAAAAAACGAAAGTTAGAATATCTGGGCCACATTATGAGAGGGGAAAAATACTCTGCTGAGAAACATCACGCAAGGCAAGATTAAAAGGAAACGTTCCCTGGGTAGACGAAGAATATCTTGGTTGCGGAATCTCCGGGCATGGTTTAACTGAAACTCAAGAGGATTATTCAGAAGAGCAGTAAACAAAGTCAAAATAACCATGATAATTGCCAATCTCCGGTAGGAGTGGAACAAAAAGAAGAATGATCCATTATTAAAATCTGGTATCTACCAAATTAGGTCCAAGCGTCTATTAGGTAGTACTTTTAGAAATTACAAAACTAGGCAATCTGAGCATGTCATGTACGAAAAACACTTATACCTCTTTGTTCACTAAAAATATTTTAGATACACAGCACAGTTTTGATTTGTTTAAAACTTCAATATTTTAAATGTTGTGATAAAAGTTTAATCTTGAATAATCTGGAGAGATTTTTTAGATAATTTTTATTTCTTTATGTTGTGATCTATTCTAGTCTTTAAACATTGTAACTGGTCCTATTATTATAGTAATATAATACTGTTTCTTTATGATATTAGAGCAATTACACGTTGTGTGCATTTGATCAATACTTTACTGTAGCGTAGCAGTTATTTTATGGCCATTTAAATAATTTAAATTTTAATAATTAAGATGTCTGATCTTTCCTGGGCAGGCTAAGATTTGCGTAACGTGCTAATGCACTCAGGAACACTGAAAGGGTTCAGGGATGTTTGCAGGCTGGCCAGAAATGTTTATGAACGGCTACCTTAAATTAGTTTAAGCCAAAGATTGAAGGAAAACAGGAATTGGGTAGTGCATTCCACAATTTGATAGCCGTGTGGAAAAAATGTAGATTGCGCCCGTTTGGTGTGACAAGATGGAATTTTAAAGCTTAATTATGGTGTGAAGAATGATGGCCTGCGAAGGTATTAACAAGTGTATTTCGGAGGCACACTTGCCATGGTAATAGCGATAGAACAAGGAAAGAACCGAAACTATTCTGCTATGATGAAGAGAGTGTAGGTCAGAAGTTAGAGGCGGGTCATTTATAATCCTTATAGCTCGCTTTTGTATGCGGTTTACCATATCAAGGGCGTATTAGGGATCACTGACCCAAAGGTGGAAATTCTATTCCAGGCAACATAGAAATAGAGTTTGAAAACTTGAGATCTAAGCCGTTCATATTTACAGCAGGAAATGATCGGTCTTTTTTGGCGGACACAAGGCAACACTGGGTTTTGTCGGCGTTGAACGTGGGTAGACTATTCCCTCCCAATTCAAGGACACGTTCTAAGCCAGGGTCGATTGAGACTGCCATTTTCACTTGAACGTCCTGACTATACTTATTGTTGTGGGAAAACTGAGAACTACAATGTAGAGTGCTATCATCTGCAAAGCAATGGATAGGGTTAGTTGTCGAGGTCATTTATGTATAGCAGGAAAAGGGTACGATCCTTGGGGTACGACTGCGTTAAAAGTAGTTTCTTTCGAAAAGAAGCCATCGACGACAAAGCGTATACCTACGTCTCTTGTCAGGAGATGTGGAGACCCAATTGATGAGTGTATCAGATAAGCCGAACGAAGTGAGTTTGGCAAGTAAGCAATTGTGCCAAACTTGGTCAAAAGCCTCCGAAATATCTAAACCTACTACGACTGTTTCACCGGACTTCTATAAAGTGTTATTCCAAAGTTGGGTGACATATGAAAGAAGATCACCCATTGACCGACTCTGCCTATACACATACTGGTGGTAGTTTACGAGTTTATTGGACTCGAGTAACGAAAGTAGTTGGTGGTGGATGTCTTTTTTCCATGATTTTTGATAGAATGGAAATGATAGCTATTGGTCGATAGTTTGACGGATCGATTTTTTCGCGCTTTTAGGAACAGGTTGGACATTGGTTTGAGTCAAGTTTATTGATAATTGTTTCTAGGAGCTTGTATCGGAAGTGGATTGGTTTCATAGCGTATGGGGTAGATGTGGGCGACGACACAATTTTACTAGAATCATTGAGACATGAATTTGATACAGAGTAATCGACAAAGAGGTTGGGTTTTTCAGCAGGTACAGCTACTACAGCTCCGTGAGACTTCATGGGAGGAAACGAAGATGTACCAAAGTTTTGACTGATGTCTTTAGCTAATGTCCAAAAATTACGACTACCCAAAGAACATGAGACTAACCCTTTTCATTTAGGTTCTTCAAACATCTTTTTGGCCTTGGTGATGATGCATTTGCAACTATTCCTTGCGGTAATATAGTCGGCGTGATTTTCGACAGATTTATTTGATTTCCATTTGGTATAGAGTTTACGCTTTTGTGATAATGCATCAGCATGAGCCTTATTAAAAGGGGACGACCGTTTAAAGCAATTCTCACGCCAGAGGAAGGTTGCAAAAAAATCTTACAGTTTGCTCCAGTTAGCTAATTTAAAACACCACATAGTTCATAGTTTGTTTTCGAGTAACAGTGGAATTGAGTACAGAGGAAGATATTTCGATTAGGCAGTGGTCTGATTGGTAAAGTGGGGAAAGGACTCTTGTTTTATAGAAAAATGGGTCCAGGAGATGTGGAGTATGGTTAGGGTTGTCAAGGATTCTGGTTGGTTCGGAAATCATTTGTGTGAGATTACAGGATAAACCAGATTATAGTGCACAATGACGTGCGGGATTAGTTGTAGATGAACATTGAAGCCAATTGGAATTGTGGGTATTAAAATCTCCCAAAATTGAAATATCGCAAATTGGAAACTGTGACAAGAGGTAGTCTATTTTCAGGCTAAGGTAATCAAATGATCTTAGTAGTTATTATCATTGGGAGACCTATCCAAACAGGAGTAGAATTTCACAAATTGGGGCCCAAAATGTTTGAACCGAGTCGCGTCAAATTTGATGTTTTCCAAAGTGGACATCCTCTTACAACCTATGTTGTCCTTGGTATATGCACATTCTCCGCCTTTTAGGCAAAGGTTTGAGTGGAGGTTGTATCTGGAATTGTTGCTCCCCCCCCCCCCCATAATCCTTGGGACGGAACGACAGATCGATGTGAGAGTGTGGGCGTTCTCGCCCGACTCACCTGGGGTATAGCGTCTATTTTAGAACTCGTCATTTTAAGGGTTTAGACCATAAAACACCACGCTTGACTAGTGCGTGTTGGCGAGTACATAAAGAATACAGGAGATAGTGACCAGCAGCCCTTAACGAACTCTGAAAGGTGGTGGTATTGCACTGGGTGGCATGGGGTATGCATGACTTCCACCTATGAAGTTATAGGACATTAGAGTTGAAAAGGAAACATTAATTAGTTTACATTGCATCATACAAGAAAATAAATTTTTTTGTAAGGTTGTAGAATATAGTAATTGTATTGAAAACAAAACAGGATATTCATTAACCTAATTAAAAAAAGATGGTGCATAACTTATATAGTACCCCAATCTATTTATGGTTAGTTTAGAGTGTTGACAGCATGAAGATTGAACTAAATTGTTCAGTTTGATTTAAAATTTAGGTTTCAACTTGAATATTATTTCCATTTTAAACTAATCAAATCTGTTTTATTATTGTCGTAATTTCATACTTTTAGGATCAATTAACTAAAATTAAGTTTAAATATAGTAATAAAGGTAAAAGTTAGATTAAATTTTAAATTTGCAGTCAAAGAAATATATAAAATAATATGAAATATAATGTTATAATTAAACTTAAAATTTAATATAGTATCAAAAATAAAAGTTAGATTAACTTTTAAATGTGAAATCAAAGAAAAAAAGTGAAAAAACTTACCAGTAGTCTACAAGCTCTACCCAGAATTTACACTTACATAATTACATAATTTACGGCTCTGCCATGCATAGTCACATCTTTTGTATTTTATATTTGTGTCAATACGCAACTGCCGTTTTTGCTCCACAAATTCACCCCCGTTTTTAAAAGTTACAAAAAAAACAAGAAATATTACATGGGAATATTTTCATATTTATGACTAAAAGAAGCATTAATTTTTAAAATATGCATTCGTCCGTAACAAACCTTATAGGTGTCAAGTTTCCTAGTAACAAGCAAAGACATATTTTGCTCTGCGATGTGTTAGGGTATAATTAATTACTAATGCCACATTTTTCACAAAAATCCGTGTGTATTGCAGTTTTAATAATGTGCTTAACTTAACTTTTGTGACGTAATAATTGCATGTGGGTAAGTTTTTATAAATTTTTGTTAACTGTCACAAAAAATTGTGCATTTTACATTTTTAGATGATTAGTACTGGTTCCTCGTAGTATTTATAACGTTCAGTTCATACACTGTCATGAGCTGCTGGGTATCGACTTATAGCCTGTCCTAGCAAAGTTACAATAAGTTTGCTAGGGCGCCTTGAAAATCATCATTTCCTTCTCGGAACGGTATTTGGCCACGTAGCTTTGGATTCTGTAAAATCCCCAATAAGTAGTATAATCGTTGTTTTCCTCACTATTTCCACCTGTAGATCAAGTTATCGAGCAGTTTTTGAATATTGACGTCGAAGAGGAACTTCTGAGAAAAACTACTACTATTATCGCACTTTAAATCTTTGTACGTAGACTTCATGCGTGATTACTTGGCCACATGATAGATGTCACTGCAAACCTTATCGATACTACATTCCGCATTTGGTGTAGAATATAACAAAATTCTTGTCGTGTTTGCTGTTTTGGCCACAGCTGCAAATCAGCAATCGTTTAGTCGTACTCCTCTCGTTGAGCCAAATATGCAAAATATGGTAAAATTACTGCGTAGAATTCATTAAAATAGTTTACACTTCTTACGTAACTCACATGGGTCGCCAAATCCATATTCGTCCTGAATATAGAAAAGACCTACTTATTCACCGGGATTCTCAACTGCTGATCATATGCGCCTTATTTAGATATTGGTGCTCTATCTAAATTACCAGAGCTTGATCATGACCATTTTCCTTAGCTGCACAACCCATTCGTACTTGCCTTTACGTGAATGATTTGCTTTTTGAAACTTCATACGTAAAGGAAACAGAAAAATCGTTTCACAATTAATAGAACTCGTCGCTTTAGATTGTGTCTAGCTCCATAAGAGCACTTCTAATCGCAAGCCTGTTTTAGATTTTGTTAAAATAGAACATCGACAACTTACATCTCTTCCGTTCAATAGTGAACCCGCCAGCACGGTTACAATTCTTAGCCCCCCATAGCATTCAACACTCTGACACGACTTCGTCTTGCGATATTCCTCGTAAGGTATCGTGTTTGAAGCACCATTTCTTGTCAGCGTAAGTTCGGATCCCCTTGGCATTCTCGCATTAATTAGCTTTTTGGAGAAATGTCTCATCCAGAAAATATTATTATTAGGGCTTGGTTGGGATGTTGAACCAGACGTTGAAATCGTTTTGCTATGAAACCAGTTCAAAGCTTAGTTACCTGAACTTAGTTACTTCAGTTGTTTCACAAACTGATTCGAACGGGACTTCCTCGTGTGCCTTTTTTTTTAATGCTTCGGAGGATGGTTATGGCTCAGTCCTATATTTTTGATTCCTGATGAAAAATTTGTTACCCGTTCCGGTTCCGTAATCGAAAGGTCAGACAATTATCCATCCCTTGCCTTCACCTCATGCAACTGCTTTGTTGGTCCAATTCGTTAAGTTGTTTGTGAAATTTCTGGTAATCTCGTGACATCGATATATTTTCGCTTGGACGAAATCATACTTACTTGGATTCGATCACACCTCGACAATGGAAGGTATTCGTTATTAAAAGAATCGCTTACATCGTTAGCGTATCCCTTCTGGATGTTGACATCATGTACCGTCGTAGATAAATTCTACAGGCCGTGTTTTTAGTGGTTTATTGCCAATTCAAATCTTGCCCCATCCCTTGTGGTGGTTAGGACCTACATTTCTAGTCTCATTGCATAGTTCGTGGCTTTCTGAGCCAATCGTTAGTTCGTCGTCGTTAAAGTTAAACTGTCCGCTCAATTCTTACCTTAACGTTCGTGTCTCGCTACTTGCCGTACCTTGAGCAATTCATCGTTTTTTTGCTACATAATGGCCGTTGCGCAAGATCCAAACTATTGAGGCATACATACATCGTACATTCTGATGTTAAAAGCATTGGTCCCTTGCCATCCCAGGAACGCTATGGTGCTTTGTTGTTTATGGCTGGATTAGTCCAATAAGTGTTTTCTGGTATTTGGCTAAACTTCGTTCGAATCAACTCCTACCTACATGGCTTGCTAAATTATGTCCTATGGTAGACGGGTAATACGTAATTCGTGTCAGTGGGTGTTTAGAAAACTCGTTAACTTTTGAATACAAGGGTCTCGCATTATGACCTGGATCTCATAGTCCTTCTGAGCCCTTGATTGGCCAAATTCACGGGAAAAACTTTCACACGTATCAATGCCACAATATGTTTGATAAAAACAAACTTCTGGATAATTTCCGCTCGTCGTTCAATTCATCGTTACTTATCAAATTCGGTGTTTCGTGTGAATTCCGCTTATTATCCGCCTTCAGTAAATTTAGGAGTAAGCCATTTGGCTTGGTCGTTGGTTATCACTTCCCAGGACCCTTGACCATATCGTCAGCTAGGATCCGTAAAGTCTGAAGCTCTAAAGTTTATCTTTGTCCTTTCGTTTGTTTGGCCACCAAATCGCGTCCCCATTATCTAATAAAGCCATGGATTGTGCTCAAATCTGTCGATTCTGGTACTAATTTTGTGGGTGCTCACAGAGAATTCAAATGGTTAGTAAAAAATTCAGTTGAGCCACAAATAATTTAACCCTTCCTCTGATTGTCACTTCGGAGGAATTGACGAAAGTGGGGTTAAATCTGTCAAAAAACACTTTGCCAGGCTTGCATCAAATTAATTCTTCACTTTAGAGGAGATGAATACTGGGTTACTGACAAACGAGTCACGCTTACTGAGGTAGGAACTCTAATTAAAGGTGCCTCACTACATGGCGAATTAGCCAATAAATTTACATTATAAACACTACAGTTGTTTAGTTTGCTAAAAATCCCTGGCATGAATTTGATTGGCAGTATATTACATACATAAGATGAAAATAGCGACATTCCTTAAAAAACATCCTGTATATAGCATAATTTGAACCGTTGCCGGCAGTTAGATCGTCCTCATGTAAAGAATTTGAATTAAATAGTTCAGACAAACAAACAATTAATAAAGCCTAACGTTAAAATTGCTGCAATGGTTTTGTAAGTATTGTACTACACACATTTGTTAGTACTACTCGTACTTAATAGCTCCTCGAAATCCTATGTAGTTGACTGGATATCGAGCTGGACTTAACTTCTGTCAATGAAACAAAATAGAATCTCCACAAAAAAATACTTTTGAATGAAAATTCATTGAGTCCATTGAAAGTTGTGGTGAGCTTTACCTTTGCAAGCGTTGGAGCTTGGCGAGGCATTACTCGTTGCCACGATTGATGGGATACAGCTACCCATCAGGGCGTCGGTGACAGATATAGACATGGGGCGTATCGAACGTCTTGTTGGATACGTGGCTCTTCTGGTTACGGACGGTAAGGCGGGTCGGGCTGATTATGGCTACATTAGTGCACTTTTAGAGTGACTTACAGCGGAAGCAGAAGAACCTCAGCGGTATGAGGATCATTTGGCCGCGGACTTCATATGTGCACCAAGGTCTTCCTCGGTGACGGTGGTTGAGGTAATCGACGGTTCTCCAGGCGGGAGACTCAAGAGGCTTGTATTTACCACGGCGTACAATTATATACTAAGTGCGTCCCACATTGCGGCGGATCGGGGAGAAATGGTACTGGTATCGAACTTCAAAGACTCGTTCATCCAATGGAAAAAATGACTCCTACTGGCGAGGGTGGAACCATTCATTGAAGACGGCGATATACAGGTGAATATAGTAGCTACTAACGAATCGAGTAGAATGACAAATGTGAACGTGGGCGATGTGAGTGGATGCATCAGGTCACAGTTAATTGCGGTATTGCAGGCGAGATCTAACTGCTTTAATACAGGCGAAGAGGATGTCGGACTAACTCACTTAGGCGAAATGCAAATCAGATTAACCACCGACATACCGGTGCATTACAGACGCAGGTTGTCTTTTTCAGAGCGGGCGTTAGTGACACAGAAGGTGCGGGCACTACTACATGCGGGCGTTATTAGGGAACCTAATTCGGCGTATGACAGTCCTATAGTATTAGTCCCCAATAAAACAAGCGAGGTATGTATGTGCGTAGATTATAGGGCGTTTAGCGCGATCACGGTGAAAGACCGACATTCGTTGCCGCAGATTGCGGATCTACTGGACAAACTGGCGGGAAAGAGGCACTACTCAACCCATGATTTGGCGCAGGGCTATCGCCAGATGCCTGTGCACCCAGATAATATTGATAAGACGGCATTTATTACACCTGACGGGCAGTATGAATATTTAAGGGTTCCTTTTGGACTGGCGAATACCCCATCGGTGTTCCGGCGCATTTGAAACAGAATACTAGGCGAGCTGAGTCACGGCGAGGTGTTAGTATATATATATATATATATATATATATATATATATATATATATATATATATAGACGATTTACTTATACCATCTACTACCGTGAAGGACGAATTAGCTATACTTGACAAGGTTTTACAAGAAGTTCGCGACGTGCGACAATTCGTGGGACTGGCGTCTTATTTCAGGCGGTTTGTAAAGTACTTCTCCCAGATAGTGAAACTTCTAACCGAGCTAACCAAGAAGGGACTGGTATGATCCTGGCGCGATCAACAGCAAGAAGCTTTTAACCCGCTCAAAGAGGCGTTGGCGTCGAGACCAGTTTTGGCATTGTATGATGGTGAGACGGAAACTGACTACGTTGGGTTCGGGCGTGGCTAAAAAGGACGTCAAGGCGAACTATAAGATGAAATAACACAGACTTTACAGAATTAACTTAGAGATTCAGTCTGGTGAGGCGACACCATGGCGATATTGGTCACCCCGGCGAGGGGTTGTGTCTAAAGCTACTCAAGATCAGTTACCGGTAAACTGTGGTACGTCGGCCCTTAACTTAAAGCGAGCACGTTATAATAAAAGGCGGAGAAGGGCTACCGAATATAAGGTAAGTGAGTTGGTGTTATGGCGAGCTTCAGCTACTGGCCGGGCGGATAAATTTGACGGACCCTACAGAGTAGCGAGGGTCTTACCTAATGATATGTAGTAATCGAGGCAATCATGGGCGTTACAGGCTATAAGCGCTTTCAGGCGACTGTCGCAGTTGGGTCTTTAAGACGGTACCCATACATGGATGAATGTGACAGTGTGAATAATGATAAGGCCGGCGCGGAGGTCGATAAGCAAGACGTGTCCGACCTAATTGAGAGTTAATTTTAATAATAACGAGGTCATTACTTTTGCAGGAAGGCCGACTGTTGCACTTACTAAATTTATTTTTGGCGAATTATATTATTATTATTTTAACAAAATATTACAATTATGATATACAATTTTAATTTAAAAAGGTAATTTAAATTACTTTCTCGTCAATTATTTGTACAATTTTTGCATTGCCTTATTACCTCTTTCTAAGCATAATCGCACACTGAAAATATGATACTCGAAACATAAAATTTGAACACAATCTTACAAATTTCACATTTCAGAATAGGTAACTTATTTGTTACGAAAACGAAGTTAAAAGTAGCGCATCATGAAGTAACGTAGATGCATAAAGCAGGTAGATCTGAATTTTATTGACAAAACGTCACAATCGTACACAAGTACTACACAGTTATACTAGAGTGAACGTTTCTTATACATTCCAAGTTCTAAGATTATTTCTAAAACAAAGAGTTCAAAATTGTTTACTTTAGTAGAGAAAAATCAATACTGCAACTATTCGTAATGGAGTTTCAAGTATAAGCAGACATTAGAGTTTGGGATATTAAAGTTGGAGTATTTGTAAAAATTATTTTCTTGAATAAATCTTACGTTTGTTACTACACAGGGTATCCTGCATTAAATGGTAACCGTCTTAACCGAATGCATAGAAATAAAAGCTAATTGAAGAATTTTAATTAAACACTTTTTGTCCCTTGTAGGATCAGACCCGTGCCGTCCATATGGGCAACTCGTGGTTGTACGAGGGCGCCGTGGATGTAAGGGCACCTGTCGATGTGTCTCAATTTATAAATTTTCAACAATATAAAGAAAATAAAATTGTGTTCCCGTCATTTGAAAACGAAAATATTAGTAATTATTTATTATTTTACAATAATTACAGTTTTCTGCGTGCAATTTCAGCGAGTTCTGTTTTGTTCAAAAGAAATAACAATAAACATAGATACATCATTCTTTATTCATAATAAAGGCTTAGTCCTAATTTGTCGTATTCCGTTTCAACTTGTATTTTAATGAATATACAATTGTTCATGTTGTAACTTGTATTATGTGACTTGTATTTCGACCTCCTACATAAAAAGAGTTTACTTGATAGATTTGTTTTATATTTATTATATTGTCATACCGTTTGATAAATAGTTAAGAAGAAATAATTTTAGTAGTGATATTTATTTACCTAGTAAATTTTGTGTTCGTTTAATCGTTTATTACTCGGTTAATTATTAGTTCGAATTGATTACTTAAAAGCTTCTATCTAAGGTAAGTTAAATAAGTTTTGTAATCAATTTGGTGGAAAAGTAACTGTTTATAATTAACTTTTTTTCAAGTTTAAGCACTAAATATTTTTAATTGTTACCAATCTTGGTTTAAAGAAACTACTTTAAAGTTTTGCCGAAACCTCAGGAATATTTAAAAATTTATACTGTTTTCTTTTTTATTAATTTTAACGATTGAATTATTTTTGCAATTAATAAAATATGAAGCGAATTAATTTGGATTTATATATAGATGTCTAAAGAGAAGAAATGAAAAAAGAAACTTTCCGGATATGAAAACTTATTAAACAAACGAAAACGAACAGAAAACTTAGAAAAAACTAATGCAAATATAACATTTTTTCAAAAACCAACCATTTCTCAAGAAAACAAAGACCTTCTGTCTAAATCAACAGCGGAATTAGAAACTACAGTATGCACAACTACTGATGAACTGCTGGAGAAGTAATTTGAAGGCAGTGTCAATATTCAGCTACAATCCACTTCTAGCAAAGATTCTCAACTTGATGAGGGTGAAGAGAAATTTTTGCCACTTCCTGAGGATCCAGGGTTATGGCCAAAAGTTTTATTTCCCCAACATGTTCAATGATTAGTAGATAATAGACCAGGTGATTATCAGATTAAAAATCAGATTTACCCTAAAAACAAATCAGGACGTAAGTTTTCTGACACGTATTTTACTAGAATTTTACATAATAATGAAAAAGATAAACGAGAATGGTTGTTATATTCTAAACGAAATAATTCTGTATATTTTTATTGCAAAATCTTTAATGTTGCAAATTCTGCGAAAACTATAAGATTAAGTAACGATAATGGGTTTAATGATTGGCATCATTTAAGTGAACATTTAAGTTACCACGAAAAAGGTAAGTTAGATTTCCAGAATTTGAAGCAATGGACAAACCTTTTAAATTGAATGAAAAAGAATAAAACTATACATTCTGAAGCACAAAAGAAACAAAATATTGGCATGCCGTTATTGAGCGTATTTTTTATACGGTTCAATTTTTGGCTGAACAATAGTTCGAGGTACTACTAATAAATTTTTTGAAAAAAATAATAGCAACTTTTTGAAATGTATCGAAATAATCGCAAAATTCGATCTTATTATGTCTGAACATGTCAACCGGTCTCAAATGAAAGTGCACAAAAATATGCCTCACTATCTTGGGGACAAAATCCAAATCGAAGTTATAACTTTATTAGGAAGTAACGTTAGATCTAAAATTGTGAACATGGCGAAAAAAACTAAATATTTTTCTGTCATCATCTACTGTACACCTATGTCAGCCACCAAAACAGATTTCAGTATGTAGCAGAATATGAATTTAAGAGCATTCTTTGTACGCTTTGTAACCATAGTTTGAACCTTGTCGATGAACGATGGCGCAAAGTCAAATATACTATTTGTAAATTTTTTTTCTATAGTTCACGAACTTTATGACTTTTTCTCTGCTTCAACACATCGATGGGCGATTTTGGAAAAACATATATCAAATTTGACTTCAAAGCCGTTGTCAGATACCAGATGGTCGAGCCGAATTGATACTAAAACATCTTTAAGATGTCAACTAGGCGAAATATACGATGTTCTTTTTGAAATTATTTCGGCACAAAATTAAGATAATGCTGTAAAGAATGTAGCTATGGCACTTGCTAAAATGTAAAAAAAATTGAATTTGTATGCATGATGATTCTATGGTTTAATATATTAAGCAAAGTTAATATAGTGTCCAAAATTTTGCAAACTCAAAATGTTAATATTGTGCAAGCGTGTGCTGGTTTAAGTAATTTAATTGATTTAAAAAAAACTGTCGTTCAGATAACAGTTTTAATGATTTATTAGAAGAAGCTAGGAAAGTCGCAATTTTATTAGATATCGATCCAACATTCAAAGATGAAGCCGTTTTAAGACCTCGAAAAGTTACAAAACAGTTTAGTTACGAAGGTAACGATGACCAATACAAAATGAAGAATTAAAATTTAAAGTACATTGTTTTTTTAACTTGATAGGTATTACTACATCTTGTAACGTCCCATACTGCAATTTTCAAATTTTTATGGAATATTTCAGAATCTAACAGTCAATCTGAATCGGAACAGCTAGAGTGTACAAAGCTTACGGGTATATTAAGTGATAAAAATCGAAATGAATTTGATATAAATGGGATAGACTTTATGCAAGAATTGCAGTTTTTGTAGAATTTTGTCGCTTTGCAACCAATAATTTACACGATTCTTACCCAAACATTTTTTTGGCATTACGAATTTTATTGACAATGCCAGTTTCCATAGACACAGCGGTAAGATCATTTTCCAAATTAAAAATCTTAAAAACCATTTACGTTCTACTATGGTACAAGAACGGTTGGAAAATCTTGCCATCATTTCAATCGAGTCTACTTTAATTCAAGGGTTAATACAACAATTTTCAAAAAACAAAGCACGAAAAGTCCAGTTATGTTAAAATATGTTCGATGTTCCAATAATTTTGTTTAAATTTTTTTCATTTATGAATAATATTTAAAAAATTTCAAGTTAGTGTATAATGTTACAAAAAAATAATTTTATCCATTATCTAACATCCCGTGTTAATTCATTTCTATAACTTAACTTAAGTTAACTTAACCTTCACGCCGTTCCCTTGCGGAGTAGGCTAAACGATACCTGCCTCTTATTTATTTTTCATTCACAATCTTTCTCCATGCTTTCCTATCTCCGCATAACTCCCTAGCTTTCGCAAGGTTCGTACATTGTCTCTGACATGCCCTTTTATTTTTAAAACGCCTTATCTTTCTTTCCTTTATCATACATTCTACTGCATTTAGCCAAGTTTTAGGCGGCCTACCAGACCCGGCCTTTCCTCTAACCTCGCCCACATATATTTTCTTCGTTAATCTTGCGTTGTTCATTCTCTCAGTGTGACCAAACCAACGTAATGTACTACTTTTATATCTATCCATCATCGTCTTTTCCTCGCCACACTCCGACATTATGCATTCATACTATATCTTGTCCCTTCTCGTTTTACAACATGCACTTCTCAGGAATCTCATACCCACGGCATTTATTTTTCTTTCCTGCTTTTTTCGAGATACCCATGTCTCACTTCCATACAGTACTGATGGGACAAACACGCCATTATAGATTGTTCGTTTCGCAGCTAGGCTCATGCTTTCGTTTCACATTATCGTCCACATACTTCCAATCACATTCGTTTCAAGATTGACCCTTCGTCCAATCTCGCCCTCCATTGTACCATCTGCAGTAAATATTCTACCCAGATATACCAGATCGTCCACTTGCTCAACAATTTCACCTTGCTGAGTAAATACTCTACTCTCCTTTCCACCTTCCCAATTGAACACCACAATATTAGTTTTGTTCTCATTTACCTTTAGGTCCATGCTCTCACAGACTGTATCAAAGTTCCTCAGAGCGGTTTCTAGCTCATCCACATTGTCACTTAATAAGATTGTGTCATCTGCATATACCAGAAGACGTACATTTACGTCACCAACCATTACACCATTTGTATCGTTACATACTTGTCTAACACATTTATCCATGTATACATTGAACAACCACGGTTAAATCACACAGCCTTGTCGCACTCCTTACTCAATATTAAAGTATTCAGTCACACCTCCTCTCACCCTAACACATGCCCGACTACCGTTGTATACTGCCCTTATTTCATTTATTTGACCTTTATTTACGCCATATTCATTTAATATTTCCCACAGCTTCTCCCTATTCACTCTGTCGTATGCTTTCTCCAGATCTGCAAACGCACAGTACAGCTTCATTTTTACCCTTAAACACTTCGATCACCTGCTGGAGAGCAACCATCTGATCGACACATCCTCTCCCTGGCATGAAGCCACACATAAGGCATACATTGAATAATTCACACAATCTTTGTATAAGCTTGGCACCCCATACTTTAGCATTTCACCAGTGATTTCATCTACGCCTGCTCGCTTACCGTTTTTCAACCTTCCTACCGTTTCCTCTACCTCATTTATCCCAATATCCTTCTCAGTTTCATTCACGATTCCTTCTACATTCTCCTTATTTAACGCTACAGCCTTATTTTCCACACAGCACTGTACAGCTTTCCGAAATATTCTTGCCAGCATTTCCTCACTTCACAATCGTCCCATACTATTTTGTTGCTCGTATTCATCATTCCTGCAGCGTTCCGTTTTGGGTCACATTTTGTATTTTTGACCCATTTCCAGAAGTGTTTTTTGTTTCCCTCAAAATCATTCTGCATTTTCTCTCCTTCCACAGCCATCATTTCCTCTTTACTTATTCTCACTGCCTCATTCGCTTCTTTATTTCTTAATCTGTACACCTCATACAATCGCTTTTTCTCAATCTCATTTTTTGCAGAACCCATTGCCATGTACGCACCTTTTTTCTTACATACAGCCTTTTTTAACAATTCATTCCACCAAGCACATTTTCTGTCTACATACAAAGGTTTACTTGATGCTTTTCCTGCAAAAACCAGTAGTATCCTGATGAATCAGTGGTCACCGTCCTGTTTCAGGTTACATCCACATCACTTAGTCCAGCACCATCCATTGACTGCTGCAGATTTTGACCAACACTAGACCATTGCCACTGGCTTTTGGGTATGATGGTAGCAAATCGGCCACCTTTCATAGCAATGGAGGTGTGAATCTCCATAATTGGTCAAGAACGAATCCGCACTGGATGCGAGAAGTCCAGGACCAAGGACGTTGGTTTGTAAATTGTTGGGCAAGACTTTTAGAAGGGCGAATTATCGGCCGATTTTAAGAGAGGAATTACCGCTTTTGTTAGAGGAAGTGCCACTTGAAATTCGACGAATGCTGTTCCAGCAAGATGGTTATACATCTCACTTCGCGGTAAATGTAATTTTTAGTTTCCAACTACCCTGATAGATGAATAGAATGGGACCACATATTTGCATGGCCGGATAGATCACCAGATTTAACATGCCGGGATTCTAATTTATGGGGTCAAGTAAAAGACCCACTACACGGGATAACTATGTAAAAAGAGACATTTAAAAATTTCATGATAATGCGCAGTAATTCTTGTAATGTCAAACAGCGCCCTTTAGCTACAACGATAAAATCTATCCGGACAATGTTTATATAGCAGATAATTAAAGAAGAAGAGCTCTTTTAAATGAGACAAAGCTTGTTCAATTCCATCAACTCACACTGGAGTTATTGCCGTTTAAATAAAAACATGTTTGATGTTCCCTTACCACTACATTCTATAAGATAGAGCAAAATATGCTAAACAAAAAAGTCAACAATTTTCAAGTGTTTACTATCGCAATATTTAAAATATATCCTTACTTGCATATTTTCTGTGAAAGCGCCCATTTTATCATTGTCCTTAATAGTTGTGCTCCATAGTTGCTATCTATCGAACAATAATTTCCAGTGAAATTGGAAAATTCTAAATTCTAAATTTACATTAGTAAATCCTAAATTTAGAATTTACATTAGTTCTACATACATAAAGACAAAATTTACATCGATTGGGGCTTGTACTTCGATAGCGCATTTGACTAGCGCAGTGCTCTTGCAAAGTACAGGTCGTAGGTTCAAATCCTACTCGAGGCAAACTTTTTATTTATGTATTTAATAAAATTAATAATAATTTTTAATTACATATTTACTTTTGAACCTATTTGTTCATAAAAAAACTTATTATAATTAAATGTTTAATTGATTATGTGTATTTTGTAAATTTAATATAAGAGCATATATGAATAAGTTAAAAAATATCTGTTTCACAAGTGATTAACTTTTGTCTCTATTTGCTAGTATACTATAGTAATAGGCATAAGAAATTTGTGTGCTGTCCACAATAGATTTTTTTTTAAATAGTGCCAAATATAGTACTGAGAGGGTGAGAATTCACACGATTTCTACAGTTCCAGAACGTATTACAGCGTACTTGGGACTTTCGGACGTTGCTGAATATTATGTGTAAAAATGCGTTGAGCATATAATTGACATAGAAGAGAAAATTGTTGTATGTGAACCGTTTGCCGCGTTATTCATGTCTTTGCCATCAAAACGATTAGCTCTGAATACATTATTCTGACAGAAACGTATGTAGCACACGCAGAAAGGCCATACCTTTCACTGGAATTGTTGCAGGGAATATGAATGCTTATGAATCCGCTATGTCCGAGAAAAACGGCACAACTGACACTAAAGTTGAAAAGGGAATGGAGTAGCATAAAAACCAATTCCGTGTTCTCATCTTGTTGACCTTTCTAACGTACAGGGTCAAATTTCGATGTTTTAATCTCGTAAACTATGGTTCTCTTTTTTTGGGAAAAACTCAATGGTGCATTTCAAAATTGGCTAATGTATATACAGTGTAATTAAAAATTATTATTAATTTTATTAAATACATAAATAAAAAGTTTACCTCGAGTAGGATTTGAACCAACGACCTGTACTTTGCTAGAGTACCGCGCTAACCATCAGCGCCATCGAGATACAAGCCCCAATCGAAAAAGCCTTTCCAAGACTTAATTTTTTTCAAAAATGTTTCATAAAAAAAAAGAAATATTTGAAAATGTCAAGAATGAGGGTCGAATTATCATTAAGTGTTATTCATCGTTGGATTAGAATAAAAAAAGGAATCATTTTATACCATTAGCTAATTTCCGCCCAATATGAAAAAATAAAGTTGGTGATAGTCTCTAATCAACGAAACGTCGGATTCATTTTTTTCTGTCGCCAATCAATAGAGGATAAAAAGTGGGAATGACAAAGTGTAATTTATTTTTTTATGTCTGCTCAAATAATATAGCTAAAAATTGCCGATTTTCAGTTTTTTTCGAATATTTTGAAAAACATTTGAGATAGCCTTGATTTCAGAATGGCATTTTAGTGGGCTCAAAATTCTCTAAAACTTTCGCCATTTAACCTTCTTTCGATCTCTTATAGTTTCCAAGATAGCAATACTGCACAGACCAATTTTGGACACACAATATAAGTAGTACTGAGGCACTTGAACTTTCACTTTTTACGTCACAAATGTCCCAGGGTGTGGGGCACTTGCCTCACCACTTTTTTACTCGCTTACGTGGGAGACCCCATTTCCAACCCTTGATGGAATTTTCATCCCTAATTAAGGACCTTTTGATCTTTATTAGCTTACGTGGGGGGCCGTATTTTCAACCCTAGAAATTTTTAACCCTAATTAAGGATCTATTGACAGCAATTTTTAACCCTAATTAAGGACCTTTTGACAGTCAGACCTTTGTACTTGCTAACGTGAGGGCTGTATTTGGGGCAAGGGGTTGGACCGGGTCTTAGCCTAAAAGGCTGTATTTTAGAGTTAGGGTTGAACTGGAGGCTGGTCTAGCGATAAGTCTTAGGGTTGGACCTAGAGCTGTACCTGGACTTGGATTTGGGGTTAGTCTTAGGGTTATTTTTGATAAGAGCCCTGGAGGTTGCACACGCATACAATTTTGGAAATTGCATAAAGATTATTATCGATCCTATTGCTTTAAAATGGTCAAATGCTATTGGATGATCTTTTACCTATACGAGAAAACGTATTTTCTAATAAGGATGTAAAATAGCAGCTGTGTTAAGAACTGATCTTGCGTGGGGGAATATGAATGACAGTAAAATTTAATTATAGAACACTTATTTTTATTGTAAATGTCATAATTAAAAAATCCTCAGTGAACTATAAAAAATTAGTGACATTCGGGTCTAATGAAACAAATTTTTTATTAAGTTAATTACATAACAGCAATATTGTCTTCTGAAACGAATATTAAAACATAGTTTACCTTCATTGAAATATGTTTAATATCCATCCGATCGTTAAAATGTTGTACGCCTTAATATTTTTTAAAGAAACTTAATGCTTAGATGTGTTTTATAACTGTAATTAAAAATCTGTAAATAAATAAAAGGTTAACACCACACTTACTAACTCTGTACTTAAAGAACGTTTTTGAGGTACTGCTTCACGAGTGATAGTCACTGCCTTTGTGTAGCTTGTGTAATTAAACTTTCTAGGTTATGTAAAACTACCTATTGATTTTCCCTATAATTAGAGTGTAAAATATACAAACAACCTTATTATCTTTATCGCACTTTCGGCAATTCGTATTTACCTTTCTCTTAAAATAAATCGGTTTGAAAAATATTCATATTGTACATACGGACACACAAATTGTTTTTATAAAAAAACCATATTAAGAGTTTGGAAAGTTACATGTTTTAAATTCCACAATATGTAGTAAGAAATCACTGTTCATGTTTACTTTAGCTAATTACCGTGTAATTATATAACTTTGTTAAATATAATAGTCTAAAATTGATTACCAATATAAATGGTTAACATAATTTATTTTTAAAAACCACTAGATCATAAATTTTATAACACGATTTTTAAAAACACATGCTGAATTAAAAGAAAAACAATGGGGTTATTTTTGTTATTACAGGGCTCTTGATTAAAACAACTAAAGCACTAAACATCTCTTTTATTTATCAGAATAGAATGGTTGAGTAACAGGCGTTAAACAATAACCTGATTATCTCATCATTTATAATTAAACATGTACTAAAATAGTTTTTTTACAAAATCAAACATAGGTAAATTATGTAATCTAAAATATAGAAACATTAAGGTATAAATTCCACACACATCCGAATGATAGTCTTGTAGTATTGTTTTATTGTATACGAAGCATCTGTAATTCTTCTCTAGGAAACGTAAATGATATCGTTGCGGTGGTCGTCCAAAGGAATCAAAATACTCTCCGTTACCATTGTCGTCAATGTAGATAGCTGTCCAATGCTGACCCGGTTTGTTTGCAGGATCCGTGTTTACGATAATTGTACACGGTCGAGGTGCGTGTCTCGGTAGTTGATTAGAAGCACATACAAGCCGAAACACATTCTTCTTGTGGCTTGGGATCGATATCAAGCATCTCAACACTTGTACCGCATACTTCTTTGGAATTGGTATGCGTCCAGTCTTGCAATAGTAATGCGTTTTCCAGTACACACATAGGCTCAGTGATGTTATGGTTTAAGCAGCCAAAAGGTTTTTCTTCCCTTTTCAACTGTTTAATCGACGGGCAGCCAGTCTCCTCCAAGTTTACTATTGGTTTGTTAAGAAACCTTAAAAACTGTTGTTTTTCACCGCCCTTAACGTGAGTTTTGTTAAATGGGCGCAACACTCTCATCAACTGCTCACGGAAATTGTTGTAATGTATATGACCCCACCACCATTTCAGCCCATGATAATTATCTTCCATAAATTTTATCTGTCGTGACATGGATCCTGATATAAAGTAGCCTCGAGGTGGTTTTATTAGCATCAACGATAAACGGCCGTGATCTGTAACCACGGCAATTTCTTTCGGTATGAATTCGTTGTTAACACCACTAAACCCTTATACGTCCAAGTATGCGTCCATCTTCTATCGGCTGTTGCTGTACACTGAAGCCTACAGCTTAGAGCTACCACTTTTTAACAGCTAAAATCCACGACATTCCGATGTTTATCGATCTCGATCACGTTATCGTATTCTGCATACACTAAACAGTTAACGGTTACGGTGAGCGCTTCTTCAAACCCGACTTCAAGCCGAAGGGAGCCGTTTCTAACTAAATTCCAGTGCGTGCTAGCGTTTGCAGACAAGTCAGGTGTTAAAGGTCATTAAACAGTAGCCGTTGGGGTAATCACTTCTCGATATATCGTTACCTTCATTCAAAAAATGAATACCCGTACCAGAGAATAAGGTATGGTACGCTCTTACGTATAAACCATTAGCTGTAAAGTCTGGTTGTAAGGCTTTCGAAGGAATTTGTTGTCGGTCAATATATAACGACATGTAGTTAATATTGCAGTGATGAAAATTGATTTGAGGGGTAGTCACCGTTGAGGGCTTTATTTGCTGCAAAGCCTACGATGCATCGTTTAGGTAACTGACCCAGGAAAACATTATCCAATGATTTTCGCTGTATGCCTGCAGGTATAGTTAACACTTTTACGTCGGTTCTTGTAACAGGGTATTTTGCGGCTGTTGTTTCTAAAGCTTTAGCGCGCGCAATTAGAATAGTTGGATTGATTCGCATACGTCTCACCAGTAAACTAGCGTCTATAATTCGCGTCTTGTAATTTGAAGCGAGTGCCGCCATTAGGCTAAAGGTATCTCTTGATCGTACAAATTTAGTCTTTAACTCAACACCACTTATGAGAAACTTTTCTTGATTAAACAAATCCGAGTGCACGTGACCAATCATCTCTATCTGTTTCCCGGTAGCCGCAAGTGCTTGATGTTTTGAGAAACCGTTATTAGCGTTTCCCAGTGTATTCATCTGTCCAGCTGTATCATTGTGCCATAAGGTACATCCTAGATGTGAACTCTTGGCCTCCTTTCCATAATTTAGCAGCGTTTCGATATATGAACGGTAGGCGTAGGTGTTGTTTGGTTGTGACACCATCTTCTGAGAAAAGCGAATGCATCCAATTATTTACCGGTGCTACAAAATCAGCGTCTGTAAGTGCTGAATCATCATGCTTTAGAACTTTAGCTGTAATATATAGCATAGTCTTAAATATATATAATCGTTTCCATTTCCGGGGACTACAAATTCTATTGGGGCGTCATCACTCAGAGCTGATAAAGGCTTATAAAATATCCATTCACCACTCTCGATACTTGTCTGCGTCGATGGTAAAGCGAACAAATCCAATTCGGACCTGACGCATTCACACGATTGGGCATGTAGAAAAGCCATTATCTTGAAAATATATCGTCGTAAGCAGACTTCTTCTTAGCAACAGCTCTCAGTGGAGACTGATTATTATCGGTCAGACGTACTCTTTTATAACCCGAACCCTCCATCATTTTATCGATTTTCTCGTTTACGCTTAAGGTATCTACCTGCCTCGTGAAATCTTTCTTGAAACGAATCCTTAATAGGTCGATCCTCTATGACGTCACCAAGAATATTAGTACCCGTTCTAAGAGCTTCTTTACCAATAGCCTTTGCGCCAGACGGTATTATACTTCTAAATATACCACCTAACCAGCTCTCCATTCCATGACCACGTTGATAGGGTGCACCTCTGTAAATAGAGCCAATACCGGCCTGATTCATGTAATATTGCTGATAAGGGCAAACCATTATTGTACTTTCT
Organism: Vesta saturnalis; assembly: GCA_036346205.1. Taxonomy (NCBI): domain Eukaryota; kingdom Metazoa; phylum Arthropoda; class Insecta; order Coleoptera; family Lampyridae; genus Vesta; species Vesta saturnalis. The sequence continues at coordinate 2,376,995 of JARFJB010001884.1, read as the reverse complement.
TAAAGTGTAGCTTCAGGCACGACGTTCCAAACACAAATGACATTGCTGCACCAGTATCTGTTTTTATATCAATCTCGATGTTTTCAAATTCCCGTGTCATTACCGGTATGTAGTGTGCAGGCAAAAAAACCACATCTTTATGACCCCCGTAAGCATAGTTTTCTGAAGTAATATTTATTATACGCATAAGCGGAGATAAAACATCACTCACAATTTGAGGTTCAACGATGTCGCAATAAACAAACATCTGAGTTTGTAATCCTATCCATATACTAGCGGGGTGTGGGGGTATTGGTTCTATGGCTATGTTCTGATACGGTCGATAACCCAATTGTAAGGCTAGACGTTGTGAGAATCCGAATAGCGAGAGCTGAGTTTTTAATTTGGTAGTGACGCGCTTAGTTAGATTATGATATTCGATTGATCGCAGTTTACTTATTAGTACATGGTTATTTAGCTCGCTGATAATTTCTTCTGTGCTGGCGTAATTTCCCGAAGCGAATCGTATCACGTACCAGCCATATTGTCGAGTTGAAAATATTCTGCGTCTTTTTTAATATCGTTTCTAACACGTTCTCGCCAGGAGACTCTGTTCTATAATAAATTAAATTATCTGTTGCACTTACAGCGGCAAAAGAACATGGGTACTGAATTTCCGATATCCCTACAACCCAGGAGCCCGTTAATCTTATTCGTTTTGGCAGTTGCGTAATAAAACTTGACGTCATATTACCTGGAAAATACGTCATAGAGCTATTACTCAATAAGGTAAGATAAAACTCCATTTTTATATATCTCTCAACTGCGAAGCTAACACCCAGCTATTAAATTTGTCACGGTATCCACGCCACTTGACCAGGTATTGTTTATTTCGCCCACGGCCCTTCTCTGCTAGAATCTTATCGACTTTGAATAGAGTATCTTTATCAACCGTAACAACTTGCAATTCCTCTTCGTAAAAGGTGCCCTCAAGAGGATCGTTATTAAGATCGATTATTCTATAAACTGGTGGTCTTCTTTTTATCACCGTACTAATTGTAAAAACTTCCTCGCTCCAATTCGTTTCATATCCCTTCTCAAAGGTGTACTTAGTTCTGGCGATTCTGATATGCTCGCCGACTTTATATTTAGGATGGCGTACTGGACCTAAACCTCTCGCGTACAGGTTATTCCACACTTCCAAAATGTTTTTATTGGTTGCAGCCGAGGGGGCCATCTTTATACTTGAATGGGGGCTATTGTTGTAGGCAGTCACAAGTCTTTCGAGTACATCAATATATCTGTAGGAATTTTTGTAAGTGAAATAACGCCACATCTTTGTTTTCAATGTTTTATTAAATCTTTCAACTACACATGCTTTTACATCAGGGTTATTTGTTACATATACATTGATATTTTGTTTCTTGAAAAAGTGTTGCACGCTGCTCGCCACAAACTCTTTGCCTTTATCCGTCTGTAGATTTACCGGGATATTGTCGCAATCCTTAAGAATATCCGCGAATGCTTCAATTACAGATGAGGCTGTCTTCGTTTTAAGTGCCCTTGCCCATGCCCTCTTGCTAAATACATCAATTACCGTTAGTATGTAGTTGTACCCGCTATTGTGTTTACTTAAAGTTCGCATATCACAAAGATCCGCGTGCCACAATTCGTAAAGGTTACTCACAATATATTTATTTCGTGGTAACTTTTTTCTGACTGGTTTATATACCGTATAAGCTTCTTGTGTCTGTAGCCAGTTTTTTTACTTCACCATATATACCAGCGAACCCTGCAGGGTGAGAGGGATCATAGTATGCAGCATCCATGTTATGGCCGCCACGAATCCTAATCTAGTGAAACTCCTCTTCTTCTTTGAGAGATTCTTCTCGGTGTTTCCCGCGTTTCACTATCAACATCGTAATTCTCACCTATAGTTGTGAGGGTCCGTTCCACGGTGGGTGATACAGAAACATCATAGCTTTGCGTATTTTCGATAAACTCTCGTGGTATATTTATCTCTTTAATGTACGTCGCAAACTGACGCCAACCGCGCGGGTTTGAGGTTTTTCGCTTTCTTAACGTCTCGTGAACCAGATCGATAATGTTGGAATGTACCCCTTTTGTCCCAAAAAACATTGATGCTCGTATTCAGTATACGTAACAAACTCGCGCCTTTTCTGTTATATGAAGGCGGAACCGTTGATACTATCTCGTCGTCTGTCAGACCTTTGCGTTGCGGTAAATCTCTAATATGATCAGCAACAGCGTCACCGCTAATTGTTATACTGGTGGGCTGACGTAACTGATTGGAAAAGCTTTGAAGAACTTGGTTGTACTGCTGCCATTTGTCATGGTCGGTCATTTTAGTTATTAAAACTTTATCCATATCGTTACCCAGCTGCGTTAAAATGTTGTTTTGAGTAACATCTGGTGCCTGTAAGCGCTGTATAAAGTCCATCGGTAGAATAATCATCTTCTTCAGAGTGTGGTCCATGGTTATTGAAACAGATTACCCAGAATTCCGCCGAGTAGTGGTCCTAACAGGAGTGGTAGAAATGCACCACCATTCTGTACAAGAAACTGTTTCTTCTTTTTTATAGATTCACCTCTCTGTGCCAAGCGTCTTAAAGTGTGCTTGTGTTGAGAGAGTCGCTGCTTCTGATCAGCTGACAGAGGTACACGACCTTTTAAAATGTTATGTGCACACTCGCAAATGCACTCTACCTGCTTACCATCCAAACATTTCAATAAAGCGTCACGTTGACTTTTACTTAATCTGACTAATGCACGTAGGATATCAGTGTTCTCGCTTAAAACGTCACCCATCATATATGATGTAATCTTTATGACTGTGAGCCTTAAACCCTTTTTTCGCTACATATACCTGGCAGATACCTTGAGGCCCGAATATGTTTGTTCTATAACGTAGCACATCCGGTATATTCTGTTTTAAATCGAACAATAAATATCCGTGCGGACTTGAAGTAGCATCTTGGTACGCTGCTTCTAAAAATTTTGGGGTTGTCCGGCGAAATCTGTCTTGCTAAATGCTGTATCTGAGCTCCGTCACGTGGGTTCTTAAACAAAATTATGTAATGTGCGTTGAGAGAAATATCCCGCTGTCCACGTCCTTGATGAAATATGTTCTGCGTTAAGAAAAACACACTTAGATTTCGATGATGACAGCCCTTTGTAAAAATATCAACCACAGAGCCGTTAGTTTCGCGCATTAGATCGTCAATTATTATTAAGACAGGTTTTTCCCCGTCAAACTGTTCCATGTCAGGTAAACCCTTTTGAAACTCCACAGAGAGATCTTTGAATAAAGGCTGCCACTCACTGTAGTACCAGATAATTTTTTCAAAACCTGTATCGCAGGCGGTTTCGATATTTTTTAGAAAATCAACGATAAAATACGATTTCCCACATCCCGACGGACCTGCAACTATAGCCGAAAAGGGGCGCTTAAACTGACCTTCCATCTTGAATCACTAAACGGTACTAACGGATACTCCACCAGCAGCTTCGTTTAAATAGTCTAAATAAAAATCTTTTTCAGTCAGAATACGTGCAATTGCCTAACCTCCAGGGGCACTGTTCTTAATATAGGCAGAAGAACCTTAATACCATCAAAAAATAACCCTAAGACCAACCCCCAAGTCCAGCTCCAGGTCCAGCTCTAGGTCCAACCCTAAGACTTATCCCTAGACCAGCCCCCAGTTCAACCCTAGCTCTAAAATACAGCCTTTTAGGCCAAGACCCGGTCCGACCCCTTGCCCCAAATACAGCCCCCACGTTAGCAAGTACAAGAAGGTCTGACTGTCAAAAGGTCCTTAATTAGGGTTAAAAATTGCTGTCAATAGATCCTTAATTAAGGTTAAAAATTTGTAGGGTTGAAAATACGGCCCACCACGTAAGCTAATAAAGATCAAAAGGTCCTTAATTAAGGATGAAAATTCCATCAAGGGTTGGAAATGAGGGCGAGTAAAAAAGTGGTGGGCAAGTGCCCCACACCCTGGGGCAACACCCCCTCACAATAGTAGAAACGTCTCTGAATTATTAAACATTCATTTTCAAGACAAATGGACCTGTGGGGTGACCCGATTTAACGCCCCTAGATTTTTTCTTTTGGGGACACATTAATGACAATTTATAAAAAATAAAAATAATAATAATATAAACGAACTAAGACAAAATTTTATACAATGTGTTAATTCCGTCTCTAGTATTCATATTTACAACGCAATTCGAAATGTTCCAAAGCGATGTGAACTGTGTTGCAAATAATGGACACAATTAGAAAATTTACTTTAAGTGGCTTTATATATAATTATTAAGTATCTTATATTTTGTTTAACACCATCTTCAATATTATAGTTATTTGTTCTTGGTTGTAAAGAACTCACATAATTTATGGGTATTTTTAATAATTATTATTGCTTTGAATAAAACATTATATGTCCTAAGAAAATTGGACCCCACATGATGTACACGTTGGACTAAAAAAAAATTGTAATTTTTTGAAGCGATAGCCAACTACGCGTTCCATATAAAAAAATACAACTTTATTCTAAAACTCGAATTTCAAGATTATTTTTAAAGAATTCCTACACCACTGCATTATCATCAAAAAAATGCATCGAAATTTAGCCACCCTTACAGTAAACGTTAAACTATTATTATGTAAAGTAGTATTGAATTTGTTTGTCGTTTGTATAATTTCAGTTTAAGTAATGACGTACTTACTATTACTAATTCGTATATTGGATTTGTAGTACACTTTAGCAAAAAACTCTGTAAATGACATCTACAGTTGTTATAATGTCATTTATGTCATTTTATTCTACAAATCTATCCTTTAAAATTACAACGCGATTATGATGTACGTAATATGCCAAATTTTCTGCTTGCTAAGCCCTTTTAAATACTGAAACCGATAAAGTATATTTACATCTGTGATTCAATTTACCTACGTTCATTATTTTCGATACTGACATTTGAAAAAAATATTGTGGACGTATTAACGTGGATATCAAAAAAGGCAAATCCGTAAAACAATACTAAAACATAATTAGAAACATAACTGTTCTCTATTTTGAATTGTAATACCTTATTGTTATACACAAAATCCTTAAGGGTACATGTAAACAGAATTGTGAATTTGATCATAAACTTCCAGTGAAAGGAGATTTGTATTTAAGAGATTTTAATTAAATTATTGTTAACACGGTGTCAAAACTCTTTTGAAACTTCGCAAACTTTATAATATATAAATTAAAGTATCTTTAACTTGAAAAGTATTTTGAAATTATTTCACAAACACTAATCTTATAACCCAGAAGCAGAATAGTTTACTTTAAGTTTTATTCAGCCTTTAAGATATCCTTTAAACATTAAAGTAAGCGTTTAATAATTTAATCTAAAATAAAAAATAATATACAAACAATTCAGTTACACGGAAATTAAAAGTTAGCAGATAAAATTGAGCAGGTTTATTTGAGCATAAAACTATGATAGTCGTTAAATTTGATAATTTTTCAAGTATGTTCTCACGATTGGAATACTTATATTCTATATATTTTTTGTAATCTAACTTCCCTCACATATTATGATTATCTATAGTTTGTTTTTCCAAGGATACCTACAATTCATATGATAACTGAAAAATTTTGATGTAGCCAGTACATGCTTACCTATACAGGGTATATCATACTTATAGGACTCCTTATAATGTGGCATTAGTCAACCTCAGAAAGGCTGTATTTAATTTATTAATGTTTTCGTTTACATGAAATATACAGAGTGTAGAGGACTTCTTATTTATATCCACTCCCACATGAATTAAAAATCAAAAGTGCATAATTTTAAATGTATAGAACTATAATTAACTCCTTCAGTGAAACTACACACAATCCAAAGCACTAAAATTGTACTTTTACCAGTTTTCGCATTACAAAGTGGTAATGCACTAATGGATTTAAGATTTATACGGTGTGTCCGAGATTCAGCATGCATGTATTGCTATATTCGTTAATATTGAAGATAGAATGTCGGTTAAATGGGGAAAGTTTTAGAGAATTTTATGGCTATCATCATGGTAAAGTCAGATTTGAAGTAACCTTTTTTGTTTTTGAAATAATTGAAGAAAACAAAAATTGTGCATTTTCTACTACCCCCTGTAGCTCTTTTATTTGAAGTCTGACAACATTTTGATTTGTACATTATTATGACACTTTTAAAAGACAATTTTAAAAAAGTACCAAAATTTATCTACAGTCATTTGTTTTTGAAATACATACACTAACTATTGTTTTTCATATGGACGCCATCTTGGATTTTTACATTATCGAATAGTATTTTTTATCACCTTTTCAGCGATGTATCACATGATACGAGAATTTACTTCCAACTATCAAAAATTTAAACCCTTGCTAATGTATCTGTTTTTACTTACAAAATTTAATACCTTTCTAACTTTTGATTTTGGACGCTATTTGGATTTTTACATTATCGAATAGTGGATTTTAACACCTTTTCAACAATGTATTACATGATATGAAAATTTACTTTCAGCAACCAAACATTTAAACAAAATAAAATATGAGGCCATGGATAATAATTGCAATGACTGACAAGAAGATTACATAATTTATTTATTCGCTTAAATTATTCGCAATCTGTGTTAAGTACTTGGAAAAATAATTGTTCTTGTTGTCATTGTTAGTGTTTATTATTGCTGTTATTCTGTTATTCGTTTGTGTTGTTTTTATTGTTTGTTCCTGTTGTTATTATTGTTAATATTTATTCCTGTTTTGTATCTTGGTGCAAGATTTTTTGAAGTATGGCGTTAAGATATTCCAATGAAGAGAAGCTAGATATGCTTGAAATCTATTTCAAGGCAAATAGAAATGCAGATAATGCAATAAGAAATTATGAATGAATATTTCCCGATGGGGTTCAACCGAATAAAAGACATTTCAGGACTTTAGTGATGAATTTATTATCATATGGCAGTTTTGAGAAGGAAAGACCTAAAAAGTATGTTAAAGATAATGAAGGTAATAATAATGCTGTTCTAAATTTTGTTGGTGAAAACGAAGCATATTCGGTTAGAAAAATGGCCGATGTATAACACATTCCGAAATCCTCCGTCCTTGACATTTAAAAAGAAATAAATTTCATCCATTCAAACCAATTATTACACAAGCGTTACGAGAAGGTGATTTTGAGAGACGAATGGCATTTTCACGGTGGTACATTCAAAAATCTGGCGAAGATCCTCAATTCTCGTCCAACGTTTTATGGACGGATGAAACAAGATTTAGAAATTGCGAAATTTCTAATAGGCACAATACGCACTTCTGGAATGTGGAAAATCCCCATAAAGTTTGTGAAAGGAGATTTCAAACCAGATTTGGTTTCAATGTATGGTGCGGAATTATAGGTATAAATAAAATTTTCTTAAAAAGTTTATTTTAAATGTAACATTTTAGGAAATAACTTGATTGGACCATTTATTTTCAATTATAATTTAAACGGAGTCCGATACTTAGAGATGTTGCAAGAACAAATCATACCCGCTCTGAGAAACACCAATCCAAATTTAGAAAATATTTGGATTATGCAAGACTGCTGTCCAGCACACAATTCAGCAGATTTTAAACAATATTTGCAAAGAGTATTTAATAATAAATTCATTTCCAATAATGGGGACATTTTGTGGCCTGCCAGGTCCCCTTACTTGAACCCACTAGATTTTTATTTATGGGGTCATACAGAAAACGAGGTGTACTATTTCGACACTCCAGAAAATCTTGACATTTTAGAAAATAGAGTAAGACATGTACGAAATTCTGTAAATAGAAATACGTTAGTTAGGGTTACACATTCAGTATTAAATCGTTGTAGAAAATGTGTGGAGTGTAGAGGGGGACATATCGAGCATGTTTTATGATAGTTACTATTATCGGTATTGTTTTTATTTTAGTTATTTTATAATTTTGGTACTTTTTTTGAAATTGTCTTTTAAAAGTGTCATAATAATGTACAAATCAGAATGTTGTCAGACTTCAAATAAAAGAGCTACAGGGGGTAGTAGAAAATGCACAATTTTTGTGTTCTTCAATTACTTCAAAAACAAAATAAGTTACTTCAAATCTGACTTTACCATGATGATAGCCATAAAATTCTTTAAAACTTTCCCCATTTAACCGACATTCTATCTTCAATATTAACGAATATAGCAATACCTGCATGCTGAATCTCGGACACACAGTATATACACTTAACGTGTTTACTCAAAATAGTGAACACTTTGCAGGGCATTTTATAATAAATTATGAATGAGTCAGGTATTACTACGAATTTCAATAGGTATGCAACAGATTAATACATAAACAAGTCACCTTATTTTTACCACAGTTGGATAATAGCTTCAAATATAAACTGACATAAAATTCTTGACTTAATTTAACCCATAAACCTTCTTAAAAAACACCTAAAATTGAACTATATTTAAAAAGAGGTTCTGTATTTTATGAGAGGGATTCCCACAAGTTCACAAAAATCAGTTTAGAAAAGGTAACCTATATAGCATTGAAACATCTTTAAGAAGAGTCTTTACCGCACGCACGCACGCACCCACGCACTCACCCATACACATACACACATAAAAACACACACACACACACATACACAAACACAAACACAAACACACAAACACACAAACACACAAACACACAAACACAAACACACAAACACACAAACACACAAACACACAAACACACAAACACACAAACACACAAACACACAAACACACAAACACACAAACACACAAACACACGTACACACACGAACACACACGAACACACAAACACTACACAACTACACAACACACAAACACACAAACACACAAACACACAAACAACACAAACACACAAAACACACAAACACAAAACACAAACACACAAATACACAAACACAAAAACACAAACACAACAAAACACACACACACAACACAAACACAAAACACACAACACACAACACACAACAACACAAACACACAACACACGAACACACAACACACGAACACACGAAACACGAACACACGAACACACGAACACACAACACAACACACAAACACACACACACAACACACGAACACACGAACACACGAACACACGAACACACAACACACGACACACAACACACAACACACACACAACACACAACACACAAACACAACACACTAAACACACAACACACACAAACACACAAACACACAACACACAAACACAACAACACACACAACACAAACACAAACAACAACAACAACACAACACAACAACACAAAACACAAACACACAAACACACACAACAACACAAACACACAACACAAACACACACACAACACAAACACACAAAACAACACAAACACAACACAACAACACAAACAACAACACAACAACACAAACACAAACACACAAACACACAAAACACAAACAAACAAACACACAAAACACAAACACACAAACAACACAAACACAAACACAAAACACACAAACACAACAACACACACAAAACACAAACACAAAACACAAACAAACACAAACACACAAACACACACACAAACACACAAACACACAAACACACAAACACACAAAAACACACAACACACAAACACACAACACACACAACACACAACAACAAACACACAAACACAAACACACAACACACAACACAAACACAAACACACAAACACACACACACACAACACGAACACAACACAACACACAACACACAACACACAACACACACACACACACAACACAACACACAACACACAACACACACACACACACAACACAACACAAACACACACACAAACACACACACACACAACACAACACAAACACACACACACACACAACACACAACACACAAACACAAACACAAACACACAACACAACACACAACACAAACACACAAACACACAAACACAACACACAAACACACAACACACAACACACAAACACACAAACACACAAACACACAAAACACAAACACACAAACACACAAACACACACACACGAACACACGAACACACGAACACACGAACACACGAACACACGAACACACGAACACACGAACACACGAACACACGAACACACGAACACACGAACACACGAACACTCAAACACACAAACACACAAACAAACAAACACACAAACACACAAACACACAAACACACAAACACACAAACACACAAACACACAAACACACAAACACACAAACACACAAACACACAAACACACAAACACACAAACACACAAACACACAAACACACAAACACACAACACACACACAAAATTCACAAACACACAAAGACACAAACACACAAATACACAAACACACAAAGACACAAACACACAAACACACTCATATACAGACACTCTCGCACATTAAGAATTTTGTACGAGAGAAACTGTTGGATGTGAGAGTATATAGAGGCTTATGCTGAGATATAATGCCGTTCTGTGAGCATTGCTAGTCTAGCTCCCTCTACCGTATCGTGCGTGTAGTCTGTGTGTTGGTACAGTTTTACAGATTTTTAAGTTTCAGTTGGTGAGCTATTTTCTAGTGGAATAACCAGACCCACTTGTTCTCTTTTGAAGATTTGTATATTAATGACGTTAGATTGGTTTGGCATCCAATTGCTAAAGTATGTTCTTTTAGATAGGAAGTAATATGACGGTGAAAAGATACCACCAATAACGGCGGGAAGGTGTAAATATTTATTCATCGCCCAATTCTGTGGTTTAATACATGAATAAGAGATGCGGAACCTTTCTTTATTGCAACAAGTACTTGTTTTCAGTAAGTTAAGTTATCCTTTCCTCTATGTGTTAAAAAACATTTTTCATTACGTAATTTACATGTGAACGTCTATTCGTTGGTTGAAAACAAATATCTCGTATAATTTACTTCTAGTATTGGTAATAACTAATTAAGATTTCAATATCAGTAACGTTGTTATGCAATATGTGAAACTTTGCGATTTGCGGGCTCACATTCCATACGTATAAATAAGTTATCTGTGATCTCATTATTCATAGAATTCACACCTATTCTACATACATAAAGACTAAGTTTGCATAAATAGCTCAGTTGGTAGAGCGGTACTCTAAAAAAGTACATGTCGTTGGTCCACTCGAGGTAATCATTTTCTTAATGTATTAAATAATATTCTAATTACATAGTTTACATGGGAACGTCTGTAAATATTTCGAATAATTCGCATTAATACAGATCTCGGACAACTTTAAGATCACTTTCGTTCTTGGACGTTTCTCTTTTAAACTGATCACCGGTCGGTTATTTAGGGGTTGGATATTAATTTTGATAACTTTGGGCATATATGACCCATATACCAATATACTATAAGGTATTTTGTAAACTTAAAGTGAACTTCCTGATTTTTATATTGAGAGTTATTTATTCACTGAGTAAGCACTTATCTTCCGTGATAGTACAAGAATCTCGATCAGCTTTGGACTGTGAGGTTTGTTACCAATTGTTGAGAGTTAGATTTGGTGAATGCAAGGTTTTTGAAGGATTCTTTTAGTTTGTTTACGTCTTATGGCGACCCACAGCCTTCTACAGCAAGTTACCTTGGTAACCCGATTATTTCATAGCAGTACACGACGCTTAGTGCGGTTTGGGCACGTAATTATTATGAAACTTTTGATAATGGTGACGTTGGCTCGCACGAAAGTAGTGACCGTTTTATAACTGCAAAGCCCATAGCCTTTCTGTTTAGGTGGTAATGGTTGAATTCGGTTTTGTAACCCATATGCTTTAATTTTTTTTACAATTGGCTGTGTGTAAATGAAAAAAAGTCATTGTCTCTGGCATACAGTAGGAAATATTTTAAAAAATGAATTCACTCACCAGTTTCAATATCTATTGTGATTGATATAAGATGTAGCCGTATTAATCCAGATATACTTGAAAATTCATACGTTAGGACTGTTAACTAAAGGATATTTTATGTTTTGTAAATTTATAACACTATTTACATAAACCACTAAAATTAATATTTGATATTTAAAATTTTAATTTTCAAAAGAGTATTTTAATTAAAACGGTGAATGAAGATACTTCAAATGTTTGGTTATTAACCTGCTTAATATTTGTCATTAATCACCTTCATTTGCCATATTTTCTAGTCTCTTCTAACTTATGACAACTAATTAGTAAATATTAATTACACTGAATATCCCCAAACTGCACATGTTTTAATGCACCTACAGGAAACGATTCTCGAATTATTGCAATAGATTGATTTGTGAGGAATGTTTTAAGCTGAAAAATAAAATCGTCAGTTTGTCACCGATTTACTCAATTTTTGTGGTAATTTCTTGTAAATCTTAGGGCTTATAAGACCCTTATAACCTATTATTAGAAAAGCTCAAAATTGATGGAAGTTAATATGTTTTTCAGCCCACACAACCAATCTATTCTCAGTTAATTTAACCGGTGGAAAAGTAAAAAAGAGTTCTGTGTGTATTACTAGAAATTTCAGACAGCGTATTTTTAGGAATCCATGATGCTCATTTTCTTTTCACTTTGATAAGTCACGCATTGGAAATTTCAGTAAAATTTCATGATTCATTTGAGATACATGCCAGGTATTGACTTTAAAAGGGTTTACCTAACATTTTAATAATGAAAAAGCATTCATTTTCATATAAATATAATTTTTTTATTGCCGTTCCTTCGAATTTTACTGTTGTTAATATTCCGATATTTTGCTTTTTCCTAAAATTCTTTCTAGTTACTCTTGTTTTCATTTACATTCTAAAACCGCTGTCAAATTGTTTGCCATAATGCTTTCTCATTTGTGTAAATAAATAACTTCAAAACGCACAATACCTGAATTTGAGTCATATCGGTTTCTAACACGATAATTCCACATTTTCGATCCACCATATTGAATTTTTAAATTTTGGCAAATGATTTATTCTTAGAAATCTTAAGAACCCGCAATACCCAACTTTAAAAAAAAAATTACACCCTAAAAACGGAGTGCCACTGAAATTTTTTTTTATTTAGATAATGTTTTACAAATTAACAAAGTTGCAAAATTGATCATTAGCCCACAATACCTGAATTTTAGTCATATCTGATTTTAAATACAATCATAACCCATTTTTGATCTGCCATTTTGAATTTTTTAATTTTGACAAATCATTTACACTTAGCGATCTTAAAAACCCCCAATACCCGACTTTCAACAAAATCCGTTGATAAATTAAATGAATCCGCCATTTTGAATTTTTTTAATTTTGACAAATGATTTATTCTTAGGGATCTTAAAAACCCCCAATGCTCCATTTTCAAAAAATCGGTTGATAAATTAAAAATGTTTTTCGTTTTGTTTAGGCCACAAAACCTCGAGATATGTAAAAAAAAAGGTGTTTGGATTAAAACCGATTACATAGCTCTTTCTCTTTATACTTACGTATATGAGAAATCAAAATTAACACCACCACTATTGGTATTATTTTGAGCCTAAACTAGAAAAATTCTGAAATATGTTTTTATTTAGAAGCACTTAAGTTGATAATAACTACATTTCAAAAATATTTTGAAATATACTGGGTGTTTCAAAAAAAAGTAACACATTAAGGTTATGTTTTTTAAATGACACACCCCGTATATAATTACATTTTCACTTTAAAAAATAATGTTTGTTTCTTAAAGATTACCTATACTTATCTTTCACGGTTGTAGAAATATCTCGGTTTCTCTCGAAATGTAGTACGTAAAAAAAGAAAAATAACGATAAACGGGTAGACATAAAAAAATGTTTTGGAAGAATTAATTCGAAACCCTGAGACAACTATTTGGTATATTTACTCTCATGTAAAAATGCACAAGGTGTTCCAAAAAGGGCGGAATCTTACGTACTTATAAGGTAAATAACTTGCTTAATTTAAATAGAACATCGTGTATTCTTGTACAGCTATTTTAAGTTATTATCTTTCAAATCGTATTAGGGTTCCCTATACCGAAATTTAGTATTTTTCTCATAATCCATTGATTACTTGTTTTCTGTCCGATCTATATCTTGTTTGTTGTAAAGGTGGAGTCGTTTGGGTCTTGTAGTAAACAATGCTAGAAATGTCAAATTTTATGTCTAGTTATTGATCATTATCATAAAAATTTCTTTGTTAGTTGTTAAATATTATATTAGACTGTTAAAAATTAATTCAAAATGAAAACATATTCTGTTCAAGAAAGAATTGGTATGATTTTAGTAATAGGTGAGTCTGAAGAAAACTGCCCTTTTAGCCTCACGTCTATATGCACAAAAATATCCAAATTGAAACCATCCGAAAAAGGAAAGCTTTCAAAAATTACTTGAAACATTTCGAAATACTGGAAGTATCCAAAAACCAATATATTAAGTTTAGTAATGTGCAATTGTCGAAAATCCTCACACAAGCCAAAAAGAAATTAGTAAATAAGTAGGAATAAGTAGAAGAAGCGTTTCCAGGATCATTAAAAAATACAAATTTTATCCATTCTCATACAGATGTACCAGGAACTTTACGATAGAGGTTTTGATCAAAGGAACAGATGGCAACAACTGAAAGTTCTTTTAATTTTTTTGTTTACAGTTGAAGCTACCTTCCATAGCAACGGTATGGTAAACAGACATAATTTTCACTACTATAGCGATGAAAATCCCCACTACTTTCGGATACTCGATTATCAAAAACGAGAGTCATTGAATGTATGCGGAGGAATAGTCGGATCTAATGTGATATGTCCTTACTTTTTTGAGGGACACTTAAATGCTTCAAAATTTCGTAAATTCTTGCTGCGGCAACTTCCCCGAACTTTTGGAAGATATTCCGTCAAGCGCAAGACGCAGAATGTGGTTCCAATTGGATGGTGCTTCTGTTCATTACAGTTTGAGGGTAAGAAATTGTTTAAATAGATTATTCCCAAGAACATAGATTGGTAGAGGTAGTACTGATAAAGGGCCACCGAGATCCCCAGGCTTAACACCTATCGACTTTTTCCTATGGGGTTACATTGATGGAATTGTTTAAAATACCAAACCGGCAACTCCAGATTACATGAAAGTAAGAATAAGAGTTTCTTTTTCAACAGTAACACCTCAACTATTAACGGAAGCTAAAAATAGTATCGAACAAGACGGACAGCATTTCGAACATCTTATGTAGGATTTTTCTGAGTACTAATTTGTTATAACTTTGGTTAAAGTGTTTTGTGATTATTAGAGCTTATGTTTAATTCTCCATATGTTGGGTTTTCGTAACATGTAATTACAAATAATTATTATCTGTTTAGTTCCAATTATTTGAGTACTATTTTGAAAAAATGTATAAAATGCCTAACAACAAATCAAAAATTTGGTCTGAGGAAAGGTGTAACGCCACTAACTAGGTGTAATGCTCAGCCTACTCCACCTTTACAACAAAAAGATATAGATCGGACCGTGAACAAGTAATCTATTGATTATGCGAAAAATACTACATTTCGGTATAGGGAACCCTAATACCATTTGAAAGATAATAACTTAAAATATCTGACAGAGCAAAACAATACAAAGTGTTCTATTTAAATTAAGCAAGTTAATTACGTTATAAGAAGTACTTTTTGGAACACCCTCTGCATTTTTACATGAGAGTAAATACACCAAATAGTTTATCGTTATTTTTCTTTTTTTTTACGTACTACATTTCGATAAAAACCGAGATATCTCGACAATCGTAAAAGATAAGTATAGGTAATCTTTAAGAAACAAACATTATTGCTTAAAGTGAAATTTCTAATGTAATTATATACGGGGTGTGTCATTTAAAAAAACATAACTTTGATGTGTTACTTTTTTTTTGAACACCCATTGTATTTCAAAATATTTTTAAAATGTAGTTCTGATCGACTTACTTACCTCTACATAAAAATGCCCCACCCTATATATATATATATATATATATATATATATACATATATATGTATATACACGGTGTTTCCGAAATGTGTGCCAAAATTTCTAGAACGTATTCTGTGTGTGAAATAAAGCTAATTTTGATAAATGAGCATATGGTCCAAATGGCACCATTTTCGAGATACTTTATATACTCTTTAAATCGCTTCGTTTCAGAGATACAGGGTGTTGTACATAAAGAGATATTACACGTATTTCATTACCACACCTCATTATACGTTTTCTTTTTATGTACAACACCCTGTATATCGGAAACGAATCGATTTAAAGAAAAATCCTATTTGGAATTTTTCGTTACCCTGATGTTTCCCTCATCTTCACAGATTTTCAGATCGAAATAGTAAGCCAGTGTCGTGAGCTATGAGGTACATGAAATCAAATTTTCTTGTTTACAGTGGAAACGAGTCGTCAAATGACAAAATTGCAAGTGACCTTATTCGTGTATATTAACTTGAAAAATACAGAAATGGAAACAAAATTCGAATACATCCAATGGCGTTGAAGCTTATCCTGCCAAACCCTTTTGACCTGGCAGTATCTCCGCCACTGTATCGAATAATTGAGTATTGCGAGCATCAGTGTATGACTCGTGTAGAGTGTGAGTAATGTACGTAATCATATTGTCTGTGTGTATAGTTCCTGAGAAATCAAAAGATAACGTCGCTTTTTAGAAACTTCAACACTCTGTATCTCGAAAATGGTGGCCTTTGGACCATATCTTCATTTTACAAAATTAGCATAATTTCACACACAGAAATCTGGGCAGACATTTTTAACACCGTATGTATACGGTAAATTGATAGATAGTTTATTTTATAGGTATATTTATTTACTGTTGTTGTCAAGAGATTTTGGCTGGTTGTGTATCAGTTTCGTGTTTCTCGCGTTTTTTATTATTATGGAAAACTACACACCTGCTGAATTAGCAAATATGCATTTTATTTACGGTGCTGGAAACGGGAACAGTAGTGAAGCCGCTCGTTTATATCGACAACGTTTTCCTGGTCGGTAGCATCCAAACCGTAAAATTTTCCAACGCATTCATGCACGTTTAGGAGAGACTCGAGTTCTCATGCGTCCTGCGCCCTCTCGACAAATAAGGCGAATATTGCGTTTTAAGAGGAGAATTTTATAGCGCGTAGCAGAAAATCGATCCACCAACACTCGTGCGGTGGCTCACGATAATGGTGCTTCTCATATATCGGTTTGGAGAGTTTTACATGAAGACCGACGACATCCGTTTAAAAGTTCAATCGCTAGATCAAACAGACCTTGCGCCTAGAATAGAATCTTGTCGCTGGTTTTTGGAGAGATCTGAAGTAGTGCTTTCTTTTACTTCGTATGTGATGTTTTCGGATGAGGCATGTTTCACATGGGATGGTACGTTCACACACGCAACAGCCATATCTAGACTCCTACGTGGTCAGCAATAACGGTTCTCAGTTAATGTCTGGGGCCCGATCATTTTTGATTAGACCTTTTATTTTACCTCACAACGTTACCGGTCAAGTTTGTCTTGAGTTCATAACGAACTCTCTTTTGGAATTGCTGGAGCATGATGGAGCACCGCCTCATTTTGCCAGTTCAAAAATTATTGTAAATAACACGAGCGGTTGCCCTACCTGAAATTCCCATTTGCAGCACCATAAATAAATATGCATATCTGTTAATTCAGCAGGTGATCTATTTATCCATATATAACGCGAAAGTGAACAAGCCAAAATTTTTTGACAACAGTAAATAAATATGGCTATAAAAGACTAACTATCAATATTACCAATGATAGACTGATTTTATTAAAATCCATTATTTTAAATAATTCAAATGTAAGACTGTAAAATATCTAAAATACCTCTGTAAATTAGATTCTAATCAAAATTGTTCAAGAGCCATTTCCTTTTCTAAATTAAATTTAAAATTAAAAAAGACTTTCAGATTTGAAAAAAAAATTCAGTGGCGTAAACGATATGGAGGGAAAATTGGCGTCAACCCTGAATATCTACGACACTGGAAGACATCTACAAAACCTGAAATAGACAAATTAAAGATCTTTATTTATATATATTTATTTATTCGTGCCAAAATCAGTTTAAATTTACACGACTTATAATCAGGAACTGTTATGTTTCTTTAAACTTTGACACCATGTATCTTTGAAATTTATTTTTCAACTTATGCTTAAGAGGAACTACCCTTTAAGTTTGGCCCACTATCACTACAACACCCTGTATATATATATATATATATATATATATATATATATATATATATATATATATATATATATATATATTAACATAAAATCAATTACCTTAATACTTAATACTTAATAATTACAATAGCTTTAACACTTTTTTTGTACTTTAAAATATTAGCCAGATTTTTGGAAAAATGTGTGACACATTTATGATTTGTTTATTATATATTTCTTGGGGGAATTAATAAATGTGTGTGTTTTGTATAAATATAACAATTTGATGAATGTATAAAGCCATGGAATCGAATTTTAGGAAAGATTAACTAAATCCTTAATAAAATAAAATATTATCAAACTGCCTTGAAATCAGACCACCCTCTAACGGTCGAAGGCTAACAGTGTAAATATATCACAATAAAAAAACGAATTTGACGAAAAGTTGTGAAAAACTTTAATTTCAAACTGATTAGTATTAACAAATAGAAACGTGACAGCCATTTAAAGATCTAGTCAAATCTAACAAAGAAATAGTTTGTATTAATAATTGTAATTGTCATTTTACATCAAAAACACAATGTAGTACGTTAATACGATTCTTAATTTTAATTTCAACTATATACGTTAAATATTTATAGTGCTGTGTAACAACCTATAATTGGTAAAGCAATTACTACAAGGTCTAGGAAAAAGCACAGCAAAAAACATACTGAAGTTATTAGGATGTCAATAGCTTCACGTTGTGAACAAACGTAGTAATGAGTTTGTCTTGACAATATTTCCATATTATCAAATTTAATGTCACGATTTAATTTAATTATAGCATGCTCTGCTACCGCAGATTTCTTTAGTTGACCTAATCCACAAATCACACATGTTCTTTACGTATTGTAACAAAGCTACGTACTGTGATTCCAATGTATATTTTCCACAAGAACAAGATAACTTATACATTCCGAAAGATGAAACTCCTTTAGGTGTCCTTAAACGTTCTCTAATTTCTTCTCTTTAGATTTAAAAACAGTTGTAATTCCATGATTAATCGGGATTTTTTTAATTCTACCTGTAACAATTACAAAAAGAAAGAAGCAGTACCAATATTAAACAGTAGTTTTTCATTATGGTTATGTCTAGCAGGTGTAATAACATTATTAATAAAATATTAAGTGAATATCTTTTATCTTGTAGTGACCTTGCTAAATGTTTATATTCATCTTTCAAAAATTCGTTTTTCTCGGTCAACTAAAGATTTAATCATACCAATATTTTTAAAAATCGAAAAAGCAAAGTATTTAAGTATGTGTAACAATGGTGAAAGTTTACATTTTCATAAGTAGCAACTGATTGATATATACATTTTTTTTGAATAAGTATTTATACATTCTTCTTAATGGAGCGACATCATGGGGTTTAGATGCTAATAGAGAAGACTTGTCAAATAAGTTAAGCATTGTTCACAAAGAACATCGATGATGTTCAGATCACTTTCACGTTAAGGTGTGTAGAAATTCAAAATGTGACGGATTAAAGTATAATGCAGTACCGACTATATACCCGGCATTGGAGAGTTGATCAAGGATTTGTTTACATCATACGTACAGCTGTGTGCCATCAATGGAAAGTCCACCCCAAAAAACCGAATCCTGAAAATATTGTATTAAAACCAGGAATGTATTTTTATTTTAAACTTAAACATAATACGTTGTAATTACTGCTTCTTACAAGTCATATAATTGAGGAAAACCCGAAATATGAAAGAAAATCACTGATTCTGTAAATTAATTGATGCGAACTCGTCATCTGAAGTAAAACAGGATTGTAGTACAACTACTAAATACTGAATCCAAAATTTAAAACTTACAACTTGTCACGAGTGGATGAAATTATCGTAGAATATATTTTCTTTTTTGAATATTCATATATCTGAATATCAGATAGGTATCATGTCTGTCTTTCCTGTCCATTGTTTTAGAGGGGTAAGGGGCTTCGCGTTTCGATTAGTTAGTTATAGTTAGGCTGTGACGAGGACAGGTCTAAAGTTGAACGAGTGGTGTAGTTACCGGGCGCACAGAGTTTACCTACGTTCTACCCGGGTTATTTGAAACTATCGTGAGGGAATCTGCCCGTTCACCTTGTATGTATTATAGAAAGAACTCATCCACCCCGGGGACACGTTTGTCGGTTAGGATTGACATTTTCGTTTCCATTGGAGAGGAATCGTGTTTATTTTAGTGCTTTCCACATTTTTGGAGTAGAATCGCGCTTAAGTGAATTGTGCTATGCTGTAGTTTAGTATATTTGCTTTCCATAGAGACAGTACCCACAGTTGCTTTACATATATCGCTACAATAAATTTTGTGTGTAAGAGACACGGTTGTGTAGATAAATTCAGGTGAAGCAGTTATTCAATCACCTCCTCTTGGCTTAAATATTTTTTCCATTCCACTCATTTTTATGAAGGACCCTACGTTCCTTAATAACTCCTTTCTACTGCTCAGCTGGATTTTATACATATGTGACTGATCGAGGTAAAAGGTTCTTTTGATGTTTCGTACATACTTTTACTTATTTCTCAGGTGTAAACGTTGGTTCAATATAAGGGTCAATTGGTACCTTGTAATTGTGACTTAACTGTCGACCATTTGGAATGACCATCAGGAAGATTTTGGAATAATACACACTACTTACGTATTGGACACCAATTTACTAATGCGAATACACAATACCCACATGATCGTGAATCAATGATATGTATGATTATTTATATGGGGTTCACTTCAATCTAAATTAAAATTGGGAGGCCTACGGAAAGAGGTTAACATTTGAATCAATCATCTAATGTAAATCAGAACACCAGATGTTTTCTGTCAGAATCTTTACTTTGATTCTAATTAGACGTTGTTTAAGCTGGCAACATCTGTTGTGGTTTATTCACTACAGCTAATTGTGCTGATTTGTACGCTGGGAGTGTCTAACGTACCTTAACTGTATTTGACCAGTATTTACTAACTACTTTGGCTATAAAGTAAATTTTGCTCTTATATAAAACTTACTTACAAATGAACTTTTCTGACTAGCAATTTGATAATAAATTGATGTACTTCAGAATTATATGAAAAGAGTAGCATTTGCATTGAATGGTTCCTAGTTGGGTAATTAAATAAGCGTTTATTTGAAGTAAACCTTTTGGGTTAAATTTATTAGTTCGTTTTGTGCGTTACATTAATTTGATTGCTTAGCAATACCTTTATATGGTATAGATTAAATGTGCTGGGGATTCTTCGTGTAAATTTGTAATTGCTTTATTGACCATTAATGCTTTATAATTGGGGTTTAATTTTAATAGCAATTATTTATAAATTTGCCTTTAAGTTAAGTTGTATAAATGAAACCACACCGCTGTGGACAAATCGCTTTCATATGTAAATAACTATACTTTATATTCTCGAACAGGTGGAAACTTGCAACACTTTATCTGGGGACTTTTATTGAAGTTTTTGCTATTTTAGTGCTTACATAGGCACTGTCTACAAGAGCTCGTGCAGCAGTGAATAATAGTTTATGCATTTAAGTATTGGTTATATGCCTTGGGAAGGAGTATTGTTCTGGCTACTGAAAATACTGCTTAGTCCCAATTTACCGAATTTATAAGGTAAATTCCATCGGCTTGCTTTCAAGTTTTCTTTGTAAAAACTTTACTTATTCTCAATTGTTTTATACAGGTTAAGCTACAGCATAGAAATGTTTGAAATTGTTTTATAACGTTGGGAATTAACTTAAGTGTTTCTGTTTGCGGTTAACATACCCATTGGTCAAGGGTTAGAGAAATGAAATAAAGTTACTAATTGCAACCATAGTTTGTTTTTGCATGGAGTCCGAAAAGTCCGTATATTTTTTGGTTTTTGAAATAAATTGCATTTTGAAAGGGTTACACGGCGTTTGATTTCTATCAAATCCCCTCTAGTTAGGATTTTCTCGTTATGCTCGCAGGTGTACTCTGCGAAAAACGTGACGTAACTTTCTTTCAGCTCAACTAGTGAAATCTCCCTCCATATTATGTTGTCCTGCTGTTGCAAGTTTTGGGGGCACACCTATGTAATAACTCGTTGCACCTTTTTATACTTGGGTAATTTATACTTATTATTTCTCTGTCAGGTCCTTATTGCTATTACGCGGACCCACACAATGCTTCCATTTTTGGCTGATCCCCGTCATTCCTTCTAAAGTTACCTCTGTCCGCTGGGGCATTTAACAATCTAATCAGCTCTACAAAAAATTAAAACAAGCTTAAATACGAAATTTTAAAATACATTTTAAAATTCACTCACGCACCCTCGTGGCAATGCGCGCAAGCACAAGCACATACAGAGGCGCAGACACAGGCACAGTCACACGCACAGGCACAGACACAGGCACACGCACAGACACAGACACAGGCACAGACACAGGCACAAGCACAGGCACAGGCACAGGCACAGGCACAGGCACAGGCACAGGCACAGGCACAGGCACGTGCATAGGCACAGGCGCAGGCATGACCACAGGCACAGGCACAGGTACAGGTACAGGTACAGGCACAGGCACAGACACTGGGACTGGCACAGGTACAGGCACAGGCACATACACAGGTACAAGTACAAGTACATTGAAAGGCACAGGTGCAGGTGCAGGCACAGGAACAGGTACAGTTACATATACAGGTACAGGCAAAGTCACAGGCACAGCCACATGTACAGGCACAGGCATGGACACAAGCACAAGCACAAGCACAAGCACAAGCACAAGCACAAGCACAAGCATAAGCACAAGCACAAGCACAAGCACAAGCACAAGCACAAGCACAAGCACAAGCACAAGCACAAGCACAAGCACAAGCACAAGCACAAGCACAAGCACAAGCACAAGCACAAGCACAAGCACAAGCACAAGCACAAGCACAAGCACAAGCACAAGCACAAGCACAAGCACAAGCACAAGCACAAGCACAAGCACAAGCACAAGCACAAGCACAAGCACAAGCACAAGCACAAGCACGAGCACGAGCACGAGCACAAGCACAAGCGCGGGCACGGGCACGGGCACAGGCACAGGCACAGGCACAAGCACAAGCACAAGCACAAGCACAGGCACAGCACAGGCAGTCACAGGCACAGGCACAGGGCACAATTACAGGCACAGGCACAGGCACAGGCACATTCACAAGCAGAATCACAAGCACAAACACACACACACACACACACACAAAGTCGATTGCTTAACTTTCTATACTATGAGCGTGTGTAGGTTGCAAGGTAAAAAAACAAAGGAAACATTGTTCAAGCGATTCGTTTTCGTTTCAAATAGTAAGCAAATCAACGCTGTATCTATTTACCGTCTACAAATAGTTTTTGATCATCAGATCAAATCAATTTATAACATAACGTTTGTACAACCAAATAGTTCCGTAAACTACGTAATGTTTACTGAATTAACAAGTAAAAATAAGTAATTTTCTCGCCGCATATGATGTGTATAATTGACTTTTCAGCGAAAACATAAGTTGTGTGCTATATTTAAATTTTGTGTAAAACAGACATAGTTCTAAGGATAAACGAATAGCATAATCGTTTAACTGCTTATTAAGTAACTTTTCCGGGCTAATAAGTTCCAGAAAACTTTACCCTTTACCCGTTAAAAATCTTATCACAGGGTACATATCTGTAACATATCGTGTTATTGTAGAGCCTGTAACTAGCAATATTCTTTGCTTTGCAAGATATAAAATCAATTTATTGTAATCCCTTGCTTTCTTTACATGAGAACATATTGCGATTATCTAAAAATTAATAAAATAAACAATATTTAAACATTAAATGTAGATGTAGTTGAACATGAAAATCTGGAACTCATTAAACTGGTCTGAAATGAATAACAAACTAAAAGTTAAATCCAATTAGCATACCTTTTTGGAATTAATTGAATTAAAATATAATTTTACTTCCCCTTTGCTAACAAACAACGTATGCTCAATGACTGAATTTAAGCAAGTAGGTAGTGTTCATCTTGTAGTTTCTTGTTAGTGCTTTAATAAATTACCGTTTCATTAAGAGCTTCTAGTTTGTCTCGATGGAACCGCGGAAGGTGTACTTTCCCTAAATCTGATTAAGGAAGTTTCCATATAAAAAGCTAGACTTTTCTAATAGAACACGATTCCGGGACAAATCAATTCAGATCCGTTTCATTAAGCTTAATTTATTGGTTTTTTACACTTTTAATTAATGCAGATATCTACGAAACAATGGTGTCGCTGTCTTTGTATATTATTACAAATTGTAAAAAAAATGATCCTTTATCTCCCTTTTTGTAATAAGTCTTTAAGACGTTTTAACGTTATGTATTTTTTATTGTTGCCGTCATTTACCACCGTTGAAATAAGTACTCTACTAGTAAATGACCAGTTTTCTTAGCTGAGCATTTAAATATCCCGCAGCAGAGAGCTGCTTACGGTGCCACCCAACGTTCCTAAAAACTGTAGGCCGCTCTAAGCGGACGAGGTACGCATTGCGATCCGCAACTACTTCCTTCAAAAACAGTTTAATCCACATTCCGCAGTGGTGGAATATGGGTGTGGTTTGTTCTTGTTGATTTTCGTTTGTATCTATATTTATTTGTTCGCCGTTCATAGTTACCAGGTGATTATGCTCAGCCGAGGATCGCAGCTAGGAAAACGCGCCTAAGTATTTTTGCTGCTATTTTTCTTGATACAATTATTCTGATAAGGCCTACTTATTAAGAGCGCAAAATAGTATTTAGTCGCTCAGAATGGAACCTGACGCGAAGCGGTGAATCTCAATGTTTACCCCAAAAGCATACATAATTTTTTTCACAATTGTTTAAGAGAATTATTTAGCGTAGAAGTATTTGTTGAACATACTCAAGCAATAGAAAGAATTGACATTGTTAGCGTGGGACAAAGTACAGTATGTCCACATTTCGATGGGATTAAATGGATAACTCTACTAATATTAGAGCTAGCGACTTACAGTTTGCGCTTCCCTATGCTCGACTTTTGAGACCAAATCGATGATCTAAACTAATTTTTTTGTTTTAAATATATGTCCAATTTGGCGAGGGTGTCTGAACGTGGCATCGCCAGATTTGTACTACGACGGTTCGACTCCTTGATAACTTGATTAGGTCATTTGACCTGGATTTGTTTTTTACTATTTTTGTTTAATTTTCGCTATTATAAAAATAGTAAAACAAAAATTGCGAAATTTTTTTGTTTAGTCTGTCAAAAGTCCATCAAACATGTTTTTTTCATTTTATATTTACTACGGTCCTAAATATAATTCCAATGCTGCAATGATATTGACTAGCACTTTAATTAATTTAATACCCTAAACCTTCTTAAAACTACTAAAAATGTCTACTTACAATTATATACTAAAATATTGAACAATTACTTAATTTGTTGCGCCCATGTAATTAATTACCAACAGACGACATCTCTACCCAAGTTACGTGTGTATTGAAATTTTCAAATATTCGTCACGGTCTTTCGGTAAAAGCAGTCTCGAAATGGCACCTGTTTTCTACCCCAACATATGTTTTCCTTTTTCATTTCAACCCTTAGTCAACTATTAGTTACGTAAAATACATAAAATAAAATATCCTGGAAAACATGATCAAATTACAACTTATTAAGATACTAAAACCCGTTAATTATCTTTTCCTTCGAGGTTTTTTATTACAATAAAAAAAATTCTCGGTCTGCTACCTACATATGAAAATATTTTGTTTTTCATTTACTTGTTTTTTATTGAATCGATTCTATTAACAGAAGGTGGGAAAGTTTCTCCAGTCGGCTGACTCAATTTTTTGTTATAAATATCTAGTAATTATTGTATTGTGTTAAATTAATTATTACTTAGAGTAATCTCTTCCCATAATTAAATTTCAGCAAATTTTGTCGTGACATACTACGTGTCGATTACTCACTGAAAATTTTATAGGTTTTAATTATAATTTCTGAAATTAAATATCGATTTTTCAATGCTTCAAATCTGGTTATTATGTTGTTGTGTGTGACGTTATGTTTTAAGGCGAACAATTACGTAAATATTTCGTATTTATAAAGAAGTCCCTGTTTTAACACATTGCTGCGTTTCATTTTTAGAAAGAATCAATCAAAGTCTAGACAGTATGAAAAAGAACGCGACCTTCAGATAAGACATAATTACGTATCAAGTCTAGCGCGAAAGGAATTTTCTTACGACGGTGTTTTGAACGTGTGAAAAATAAGTATACCGGTGCATATAAATACAAAAAGGGCGTATCTTTCGGAAACTAGGAACAGTCATGAATCTAGGTTATGGTGGAAGGCGTTTGAAAAGTTTGGGTATACTAAAATCTGGACATCAGCTACTGGACAGTTTGAAAAACGGTAATGCTATTAACAACTTTTTATAGAATCTACTCCAGGAGCCGTGACTAATGCAGATTTAGTTAATTTTTATTTCTTCTTGTCCCTTGAATCTAGATGAAGGGTTTGTATTTGAATTAGTTGATGAGTTTACTATAGGAAAGATTATATCTAATATTAAAAGTACCTCAACTGGGTCCGACGGAATAAATTTAGAAATGATAGCATTGTACCTTTCCCTTATTATACCTTACATCACTCATATAGTGAATTCGTGCATATAGACATCCCAGTTTCCCATTTGATGGAAAGAAGCACTTGTAGTACCCATACCTAAAACTAAAACTCCTCAAAGCTTCAATGAACTTAGACCGGTTAGTATTTTGCCAACATTTCAAAAGTCCTTAAGCACGTTCTTACAACACAGCTAAATGATTTTTGTATTTCCAACAATGTAATACTTAATACGCAACCAAGCTTTAGGTCAAAACATAGTTGCGAGGCGGCTCTTTTAAATATGTGTTATGACATTAGTGGGTTGATCATTAGTTCAATAGCTCTGATTGGTAATTGCTTACCTGATCGAAATCAAAGGGTGGTAGTTGTTGGTGATAGTACTTCATCTCTTAAAGGTTTTACATCGGGCGTCCCCCAAGGTAGTATACTAGGCCTTCTTCTGTTCGCACTTTATACATGTACTATTCCGTCTTGTATTACCTCACGTAGTATTTATTCATGTGCGGACGATACACAAATGTATCTTGCCTTTCACCCTGACGATGTCACTTTCACTCATCTTTCAGGTTTCAAAAGACCATTCTTTGCATTTAAACTCACGAAAATGTAAAGCTATGGTTTAGCTTTTAACGTTTATCGTCATAAACTAGGTAACTTACAACTGCATATCCGAGGAGAATCAATCCCTTTTGTAAACGGAGCCAGAAACCTTAGTGTTATTCTCGATAACAACCTTAACTTATCGGCTCACGTAAATATACTGTTGCAGCGTGATTACAGTGCCTTGAAGCGTATTTACGCTAATAATGGTCTATGTGACGTCCATACGAAAATTTTTTTGTGTGAATATATAGTCCTTTCTCAATGTAACTCCTGCGACGTGCTATATGGTCCTTTGTCTCTTATGCTGATGTACAGCGGATCGATAAACTTCAAAAATCATGTCTGAATTTAATTTGAGGCATTCGTGGTCTATCTAGAATTTCGCATAAGCTAGTAGTGGATATAGGTTGGTTGAATATGGGTAAAAGAACATCGTACATAGTGCTTGCTTATACCACAAAGTTATTCATTCTCATCTACCATAAAATCACTTTTTGTACATCATTTAAACCTGCGCCATAGGGACCTACTCACTCTTCCTGCTCAACGCCTTGAATTTTTTAAAAATTCTTATTAATACCAGGTA
Organism: Vesta saturnalis; assembly: GCA_036346205.1. Taxonomy (NCBI): domain Eukaryota; kingdom Metazoa; phylum Arthropoda; class Insecta; order Coleoptera; family Lampyridae; genus Vesta; species Vesta saturnalis. The sequence goes on along the minus strand of JARFJB010001884.1, from coordinate 2,348,944 downwards.
GCAAGGTTAACATAATACGTCAGTCCTATATGTCGCTTTCGCAGTAATGGAGGCATTAGAAATTCGAATTTCGCGCTGTTATAGGACATTAAGTGGTTATTGGTATTGTATTTGAACAAAATTAATATCAAGATAAAAAGCTTGTTTCGACGAGTATTTACATGTTAAATTGTAAAACTTTTAAATATACGCGGCAATTTGCAGATACGACTGTTTTGTAAAAGCGAGCAAGTAGAAACGCTGTTGTAATGATGTGTATTTGTTAGTCAGTCGCATGAAGTAAGCGATCAGAGTTGGTTAAAGGTAACCAAACTGTTGAAAAGCGATAACTGCAGTTTAAGTTATGCTGCAATTTAAATTGTGAAATTATAAAGAAAATCTAGTTGATATAGTAGATAAACTAAAAAGAATTAAAAGTGTAAATATTGTCAAGTTGGCGATAATAAAAAGATTGCGTAATAATTTACAATAGCGTTTTAAGTGCGTATTGAATGTGTTTCAAGTTGATGTTTTGATAGCGAGTGATAAATGTACAATAAGACAATTGACCCAGTTAATAAATCGATATAGAAAATATAATAAACAAAAACATTGATGATTAAACGCATAGCCGTTCGTGACTCGCTTGCATTTTGTTGCACAAACCGTTTGTAATTAAAGCTTAACAATTAAATAAAAACTATATAGGGTAAATATATCGAGCAATTATTTACAAAAATCATTGAACTGGAGAAAGAAAATTAGAAGCGCGTTCATCTATAACAAAGGTATAAGAAAAGATAGAGAAAACACAGGAGATCGGTTCCAGCCTGGCGACAGAGAACCTCATGCACCTAAACTAACCTTCTTCACCGGTCCAAGGAAGGCAAACATTACGTCACCAGTTCAAACGAAGTGATAACAAGTAAGAACCATTTGATAGTACAAATAAACGAAAATTTGTGTGTTTTATTTATTTTTAAATTTATGTTTAGATACAAATGCTGAACGAAAATATATTTTGTTAATCATTCGTAAAGGATTGTTTTTGCATGTTAATATTAAAAAAAATACTAACATAGAATAAGAATAAGCTTTATATAACCCTGTAAATAAAACAGTCTATATATATTCACTGTTACAAAGCGTAAAAAGCTTATACAAACAATGCGTGTGTAAATACTGAAGAAAGCAAGTTGCAAAATACAGGTAATTAATAACATCAGATTGAGGATAATTTTGATGAATGATAACAATAACCATTTAACACATTGTTAAGCTAGTTGGAGGGTCTCGATAAAAGGAAAAAGGAATTTGTTGAGTAATTATTGGAGTTCATTTACACGAACAGAAATGTGAAAACAATAAAAGTAAAGTTTATTTAATAAATGTTATCTTTATAAACTAAAATCACTTAGTTAACGTTGAACCGTTTCACATTTTCATAAAAAACAATATAAAATTCTTACTCAATAATTTTGAAATTATAAAAGATTAAAAAAGAACCCAAATATTATTCTTTGTAGCCAGGTGTATGCAAGCAAGGTAGTAATCGCAGGTAATACGCCCGTTACAAAACAATCCCCAACGCGAGGCCCATTACAAAATAACCCCCAACAGTATGGCGAACAAAAAGAACTGTGTTGTGGTAATTTAACATATAATTTAACATAAGTAGTTCAAATTAAGATTAAAATTTAAAATATTCCAAAAAACGTTCTGCATTGTGCTTTTCATTGTTAATAACACTTGCAATTATTGACAAAGCTATCTCTTTGTCAGATTTAACTGGATTATTTATTTGATGTCATGTTTATATTTGTGAATGCCTCTCTCATTTTCGAAATTGAAGTTTTTCACAACTTTACACTTACATCATAACTTGATTAGATTTTGTTAAATGTGTTTTTTTGGCTGACATTTTTCATTGTTAGCCTTCGACCGTTAGAGGGTGTTCTGATTTGTCATCTTTAAGACAGTTTAACAATATTTAATTTTTAATGACCTAGTTATTCTTTATTAAAATTTAATTCTATAGTTGGCTTTATACGTTTCTCAAACTGTTATATTAATAGCAGACTGATGTTTATGTTTTAATATTTCAACTTTGACAAAATTGTTTTCTTAACAATTTTAATAGATATTACTACTGACGAAGCTAACTGTAAGTGTTATCGAAACGTTTAGATTGTATAATTTAAAATACACCATTAAAAAAGCCAAAAAAGATAACACTTATACCCACTTAATAATCATCCTGCTACACTTTATGACATCTCCTATATAGTTTATTTTCCTCCATATCTATTATTAACCTAAACTGATTAGGCTTGAAAATCGGGCAACATCATAGGGTTGACCGAAATCTCACCTTTTTCCGTACTCTTTTATTAATTAGGCTCATTTCGTAATATCGTTAGATATTATAAATATTGTAGTAATCTATGGAAGTTATGGAAATAAAGATATATCATTATTATCATTATAATATTGTGCAAAATAGTACGTTAGTTAAGTAATCGTTATGGTGTAGTGTGTATCTAGGACGGTCGAAAGTCATAAAATGCCACAAATAAAGTGTACATTTAATAGAGATTTGGAATGTGAATATCCATTTATTAAAAAGACAACCTCATATAGTGATGCAAAGTGCTTAAAATGTGGTGCACAGTTTTCACTTGCACATGGTGGAAAGGCGGGTATTGTTCAACACATATCGACATTTAAGCATAAAAAGGCTACTTCTAGTAGTAGCGAAGTGTCGTCTTTTTTTCGTAAGGTCACATTTGGAAATAAAGAACAAAAGTTAGAGACGATTGGATGTACTTGGTCATACCACAACGTGATTCACAATTAGTTCCTTTCGTTCTGTGGATTCCACTGGTAAGCTAATAAAAATTTGCATGTTCTAGAACCAATTCTGAAAATATTGTAACGTTTTACAAAATACAAAATGGTCTTGGAACGGTCAATTTTGTAACAATCTATACGGATTGTTTAAATCACGGGAGCATCAGAATTTGTCCTGTACTCGTAAGATATTTTATAAAATACAAGGCAATTCAAGCAAAGCTTTTGTAAGTTTGGAGGAGCAGTAAGACATGGCCAAAATTCTATATTATAAGTGTTTTGTAACTGTGGTTTCCTAGTAGTGGAGGCCTATTTCCACAGTTTATGATTTTTGAGCGCGACGTTTCGGAAGCGGACTCTGCTTCCGTCATCAGGCTTAGTCCTGAGAAGGACTATTTTCTCATTTGAGTCGAATTCATGTTATATATAATTTTTTCCTAAGCACTTGACTACTCTCAGTTTCGAACTTGGTATCTTTCACTTACTAGTCTGACACCTTTACCGCTGAGCCACTGAGTAATCCAATATATATATATATATATATATATATATATATATATATATATATATATATATATACACGTCTTATATATATATATATATATATATATATATATATATATATTTTCGTGGTTGCGCAGAAGTTTATTGCGCATGTTGCGCAGTAACTTCTTGCGCAGGTGTATTGGCTTAAGCTCTTCGCACATTATTGGGATCCATATGGGTTTCATTTCTACACTAGCTTGGCTTATTGGATTTTCTGCTAGTGCGAAGTATGTGGCTTCTTTGAGTTTTCGACGAGTTGTGTTCTTATCCTTTGCCACTATCTGTATGTTATCTCATTTTATGCGGTGGTCTTCGTTCCAGACATGTTCGGCGATTCTTGATCTTTCTGTTTTGCCCTTACGGACGTTGTTCTTATGTTCCTGCGCTCTCACTTTGAGTGGTCTACTGCTCTCTCCTATGTATGCTCTGCCGCTCTATCTAATTATTGAATATAATTATGAATTATATTAAACACACGTCATTATCACTAAGTATGTAATATGTACCAGTAATGAAGCGAGATTATTTTTAGGCTCACGTTAAAGCAACAATAAAAATAAATTACGGAAGTTTTTATGCATTTAATTCACAACAAACTAATTTCCTTCATGATCTAAACAAAGCTGACATCTATGGGCTATTTTTCGCAATGTATTTAAAATTATCAAGGGTCTTTCTTGCACTTGCCTAAGTGTTTGTTCTGTAGCATACCTTAAATCATTTATCGTTCTGTGTGGTTGATTATAAATTTTGTCTTTAAGAAACCCCAAAATTAAAAAAATTCAACATAGACAAATCAGATGATCTAGGAGGCCAATTTATAAATTCACGAGTTCCTATCCATCGCAGTGGAAAATTATTGTCTAAAAACGGTTTAAGAACTTGCGAATTGTGAGCAGGTACCCCATCTTGTTGAAAGTGGATCTCGTTAAGTTGAGGTAAGTGCACATCATCTAGTAATTCAGGTATAACTTGCTCCAAAATATCATGATATCCATTTCCAGTAAGTGTGTCTTGATAAATAATATATATGTTGTGTTGGTATACAAAGCAATACAAGCAACGCTAAATGCAAATCGTCTTTGTTGCTCCCTAATATGGGCTAAATGCGGATTTTCTTGTGCGCAATACCGAGTATTATGCCAGTTACAAATACCTGCACTGCAGGTACTTTTTTGTGAAAATTTTCATCATTAGCAATTTTTTCTAAGTACCACCGGCAAAAGGTTAATCACTTCTGACCATCACCCGGGTGCAAATTATGAATTATTTTCTTTTTATATGGTATAAATTTGCTTTTCCTTAACATTTTGTGCGCCCTTGACTTTGTTATACCAACTTGCTCTTCAATTTGTCTACACGAAGTTTGAGAAACCGCCCTTTGCTGCCCAATACATTAATTTCGGCAATTTCTCGGTCCTATATTTGATATTTCGAAGGCCGTGGCGCGATAAATGTGCCATAATTAATGAAGCCTGCTGCATCGGTAGGATTTTCTCCATAAATATTGTTCATCATGTTATATTTTTCCAAATAATTTGGCATTTTCACGAAAATACAAACAAGAAACTAAATGCTTTATGACATTAAAATGTGTATTAAATCGGTTCACATTCTTTATGTGAATTAAATGCGATAAAATTACAGATAATTTTTGGTAAGTGTTTTGCATAAACACTGCAGGAATTTATTTTTATTGTTGCTTTAACGTGAGCTTAAAAATAATCTCGTTTCATTACTAGTATATATTACACACTTAACGCTCCATAGGGACGATGACAAATTGCGCCTTGTAGCACTTTTATTAGGAACTATTGTGTAACAATAGGAACGCCAATTTAAAATACCTACATTTGTCTTCCAAACAAGCTTCATATTATTTAAATTCAATAAGTGGTTTAGAATTTACAAAAATTTTAAAGATTACACTTTCAATAGCTCCCCCACTCTTATTGTGGTCAAAACGCCAATGAACATTAAACTAAAATTATGTAGAATTGTCTAACTTTCTAAGAAGAAACGCAAAATGCACTCCCTATAGCAACGGAAGAGAACAATATTATCCTATTAGAAGTTAGCCAGATACAGTAACTCTGATTCCGATAACATATAAGTAGTAAGAGAGACACACTCCCGCCCACCTTTGTGACGTTACAAATTGGGGTCCTTTTGGTTTTATTAGGAGCCTTTTTGGTAGTTCAGCCCGTGGAGGGTAGGCAAATGCGTGCGCATTCTGTGTTCTGATTGGTGGTCCTAAGGACAGCCCCTTTTACCTGATTGGTCGTGCGTGCGTCCGCCCCTCTGGTTTCTGATTGGCCCTTAGTACCCACCCAGCCTCTGAGCTCTGATTGGAGACCTAAGGCTCCGCATTGGTTTCGGCGGGAAATTTGAAATTTTCTGATGAGGGCTCCTAATGCAAACTTGCAAGACAGCTAACTTGTGTTAGGGTCTGCGCCATCTTGTCGTGGCTGCAAATAGTATTCCAATAAGGGGGCCCTAATGCTCTCATAAGAATTTTTAAATGTTAATCAAATAAGACAGATATAGGAGCTTTCTCTAGGGCCTTCGTCCCTTGTTGTGCCACATGGCTGGAAATAGTATTCTAATAAGGGATCCCTAATTCTATTTCATAAGGCAGGTGTAGGAACATGTGTTAGTGTCTGCGCCCCTTGGCGTGTCCCCCTTAACGATAAATAGTATTGTAATAAGGGGCCCTAATGCTAACTTATAAGACAAGTATAGGAACCTGCATTAGGGTCTGCGCCCTGCAAAACCAGCTCTCAATTTAAAAAATAACAGTTTGATTTAACTTACAGTGTGCAAAAACCGGTCTCACACTTATTGTACTTCCCCATCTAACCGTCCTTTCGTATTAACTGTAGCATTGTTAGCGTAGGTTGAAACGTTCGTTAGGAAAACAAAATTATTAATAAAAATCGAAGGAAAACTTAGCGTTTGAAAATATATTATAACAAACAATACATCATCGCATTTTTTATCGGTCTTCTTCTTCTTCTTCTTCTTCTTCTTCTTCTTCGACCGTGATTCTCCGCTATCATCATCATAGTTTTGAGATGCGTCCTTCTCCTCTACCTCATCGCTCTTCTTCTGTGAGTCATCACCATCATCTTGGATTTGAGATACATTCAGCTCATCAACTTCATCGTTTACATAATCATCATCATCATCATCATCATCTTGAACGGTTATGTTGTAATAGTTTATTAGTAAGTCAGTAAAATTTCTAATGTCCGCTGATGTTGGCTCGTAAACAGGAGACTACATTATAATAATGCTCACTCTGCCAAAAAAGGAACTTATATTTATAAACATACCGTTAGCGAAGATATTAGAGCGTGGTTACAGAAACAAGACGCGTACACTATGCATAACTCTCATCCCACGTTTTAGGTTAGTTGAATACACGTACAATACTAGGTTAGGTTATATTAATAAACGCACGGTTTAGGCTAGGTGGATTCCTCGTGTGCGAGTATTGACCTAGCCTAAACCGTTAGTTTAGACCGGGTGAGCTGTATAAAATATTTCAATATTTAGTTCCGCGACACATTGATATTGTTTACAAAAATGCCGATAAAGATTTTAATGTGTTATTATCCTTTAGGAGGACGAGGATGTCATAAACCAACTCTGCATTACCTTCAATTGTTATTCTACAGACTCGATCTCAACTGATTTGTTTGGTTAATTATATGAAGGTGTGAGTGTTACGCTATTTTTTAATTAATAACATTATGCGGGTACGTATTTGTGGGTTTTAAGCTTTGTAGCTATTGATTTATAATAAACCATTGAGTTATAATAAACCATTAAAACCTTTTGTCTTTTTATTTCCGTTATAGCACCGAGTAAAATAATTCAAAAAATGTATTCTCGTTTAAAACCAGGTTTCACGAAAATATGAAATTTACCTTCATCAAAAAGAAACTTTCTGAGATAGTAAGTCTAGTTGTTTGAAACTCAAAATTTTCCTTATTAATTTTAAAACACCTGCGCGGGCCTCAGTCTCTTTTCGGCACAATTAAATAATATTTCAATATAATTGTGAAATTTGTTTTCAAAAAGGTCTGATGTCCGTCACACCTCGCACCTCTACTTAGTATTAGGCGTTTTAAAATCTACAATTCACAAATTGTGGGACAGATAATTTAATAATAAAGATGCCTACATTCTGGAAAGTAGACTTACCTAATGTTATATAACTGCTATAAATTCCCTTTCTATAACAATACAAAAACATAACCATTGTCATAAGAATTTGCTTTATTAGCTGTAAAGATAATAAATAACTAGACCAAATCCATGAAAAAAATAAATATACGAATAAATATTAAATTAAATAAACAAATAACTAACTCCTACTCGGAAATATAAATTAAAAATAACTAAATCATTTGGTCGCACACAAATAATTGTAAGTCCGTAAGTAGCACACAAACTAAGAATCGCGTATGGAGCAATCGAATTGAAACAATGTGATTGAAAATTATGTAAGTCAAATTATATATATATATATATATATATATATATATATATATATATATATATATATATATAAACGGAATAAGGGCAGTATGCAACAGTAGCCGGGATGTGTTAGGGTGACAGGAGGTGTGAGTGAATACTTTAATATTGAGCAAGGAGTGCGACAAGGCTGTGTGATGTCACCATAGTTGTTCAATGTATAGATGGATAAATGTGTTAGGCAAGCATGTTCCGATACAAATGGTGTAATGGTTGGTGACGTAAATGTACGAGTTCTGTTGTATGCCGATGACACAGTCTTATTAAGTGACAGTGCGGAATAGCTATAAACTGCTCTGAAGAAGTTTGATACAGTCTGTAAGAGCATGGTCCTAAAGGTAAGCGTGAATAAAACTAAGATGGTGTTCAATCGGAAAGGTGGAAAGTAGAGTAGAGTATTTACTCTGCAAGATGAAGTTGGGGAACAACTGGACGAGTTGGTATATCTGGGTAGAATTATTACTGCAGATGGTACAATGGTTGGCGAGATTGGACGAAGGGTCAATGCCGGAAGGAAAGTTGTTGGAAGTATGTGGACGATAATGAGAAACGAAAGCATGAGCCTAGCTGCGAAACGAGCAGTCTATAATGGCGTGTTTGTCCCGTCAGTACTGTATGGAAGCGCATGTCGTAAAACCAGAAGGGGCAAGATAAAGAACGAGTGTATAATGACGGAGTGTGGCGCGGAAAAGACGATGAAGTAGTACATTAAGTTGGTTTGGTCACATTGAGAGAATGATCAACGCAAGATTAAAGAAGCAAATATATGTGGGTGAGGTTAGAGGTAAGGCCGGGCCTGGTACGCCGAGTAAAACTTGGCTGAATGTTGTAGACTGTATGATAAAAGAAAGAAAGATAAGGAGTTCTAAAAATAAAAGGACATGTCAGAGACAATGTATGAATCTTGCGGAAGCTACAGAGTATGCAGAGATAGGAAAGCATGGAAAAGGTTTTGAATGAAAAATAAATAAGAGCCTACCCCGCAAGGGAATGGCGTGAAAGTTAAGTTATGTTAGGTTATTCACAAACAAATACAATAGAGACGTTCAATTTATAAAAGGCCAGTCCATTGATACCAAAACTGAATGGCGATGGAAATGTTAACAGTTAGTAGATACGTTAAAAGAATGTTCTAAGATTGTTCTAGAGGAAAATCGTAAGATCTTAATTAAGTTTGTATTATGTTCAAGAAAAAAATAAATGGCATATATTAGGTTAAATTAACGGTATGATGGTGTATATCGCCTTACACAGAATATTAAAGATAATTTTTCTCGCAAAAATATTGTTAAACGAATTACACCAAATTAGGCAAAAAGGTCAAAATTTAAAAAACTATTCTACCAAAGTTAAAAATTGTTTTGAGTGAGCTGCCCATTTTGCCTATTAGAAAATAACGTATTTTAAAAAGGTAAAAGAGACACTCACTATAAATTCTTTTTGTAACGAGTTAAGCAATAGCAAAGTAACAGTAATCGTTAAAGCTAGGAATTGTAAGAGTTTAAAGACAGCAATAAATGAAACGAAAATCAAACAAGTTCAATCGGATAAGTCACTTAACGAAATTAATACTTCCGACAATTGTAACCGTCGAAGTTTTAATTTGAAACTCTTAAGTTTAATAACAATAATTTTAGGCGAACTTTAATAACGGCTACAAAAATCAGTCAGAAGTAGATTTAGTAAACCAGATTCACAATTTAAAAAATAAGTTCAGGCTATTTATAATTATTCTAAAAGACAAGAAAAAAATTTTAACTTAAACAATAAACATTTTAACACAAATAATAACCAAGTGTATTATAATGCGTGAATAATAGAACTATATCAGGTGATTTAGCGCTGCACAGATTGACACACTAGTAGATTTTTTGTCCGTAATGATAAACCAAATTTAAAAGTTTTTCAAATAAATGAGTTAAATTATACAAATATGAATTATAGGAATAAAACTGCAACGTATTCAAAATTATGCTTAAACATAAACGGTATACGCCACAGATAAAATAAAAAATTTCGTCCATCTCAGCTGATCCTTGGACGATCACTAACGCATTAGTGCAGTGGATACGTGAGTAGTGTGACCATTTAGTACATAAATACTGAAAGTGCGAAGCAATTTGAGTTAACATAACCCCTAAGTTACGAAAAGGAGAAATGAAGCTGTAAGGGAACACATGTGAGTAACCACAATATATAAGTGGAACACGTAATAAACAAGTAATACACAATGATGCTTAAACCAGTAGTTTTATTTATTTATTTCCAAATCAACATGTTGTAACTAAAAAATCAGTAGTATGCAACAAACGCATGTACTCACGCTTTAAAGCACCCAAATAAAAACGAAGCCAACAGAAGATTTCATTAAATATTTCACCTCAACCCTAATTATTGCATTATTAAGTTATTCAACATTTGTACAAGAGTAAATAAACTCAAATATTTAGCCAAGTTAAATATCCCTCTTAGCGTAAATGATTATTTGGTACAAATTTAAATAAGTGTAAACAGAAGAGAATCCAGTAGTAGCAATAGCAAATTTTTAATCTGAATTAATAGCAAAAAAACAATAGTTTAGTTTAGAAATTATGTACACCAAAATTCATTGCAATACATTGATTTACCTGGATTTGCATAAAGGTAAGCAAGTTTGTTCTATTTGTTTGGGTACGTAGCTCTACACTTTTGGCATTAGGTATTACGGCCCGAATATTGACGTTTATTAAAGTATATGACATTATGAATATTTGATCGTGTTTGTTTATTTTGTTGTGACGGATTTTCATTTTAAATTGAATAATTAATTAATGTACTGATTAGTAATTTTGAGCCATTAATTTTACGGTGAAGTATATCGAATGAGTTTTGAGTTTTTTTATCGTTTTTGGAGTAAACTTTTGGTTTAGGAGAGGGTTTTATTTTAAGAGAGCATTATGGTCTCCTGTTAGGGCATTATTAAGAGCTAGTTCATGACGTTTTCCCGCTGTAAATGTATTTAACAGGTGGAGCCTTTGTGACGTTTTCCCTGATTTTGAAGTTATTGAGTGGTGTCGAGTGCTCTTTTGGAGTGTTAAGTAAGAACCCCGCCCATACCCCTGAGCTATGTCCGTTGCCTGCACATTACCTTTACGGGCTGATGCTCTGGTGAGTGTTTGACCCGAAACAACGCTGAGGTTATTATTAAATAGATATGGATATTTAGTAACAAACGAATCAATACACATATGTTTGCATAATTGAAACTAATGAAAATGAAGCTCCTATAAATCAGTTAAAACAAATGAACACCTCACGTGAAGGGAATGAAAATAATGTATTAAAGAGATATAATATTGTGTCATGTCAAAGAACCTTTGACGATAACGACAACTACTTACTTAGTATCTCCATTGAATCAAGATAACTAAAATATTAGATATATCTGAATAATACAATGAGTTTATTAGTGTTTTTACTAATAAACTAAAACACTAATAAATTTCTTGGAAAGACAGAACTTATATGCGATGAATACATTTTTCGACAAAAAAATAAACCGGATATGGACCTGGATCGGCCCAAATGGAATGGCAAAAAATGAAATAGATTATATCCTAACAACGGAAAAGAACATAATAAAAGACGTCTCTGTCCTAAACAATTTCGATACAGATAGCGACCACCGTATGGTAAGTGCCAGAGCAAAATTTAACATAAAATTAGAAAGATACAAAATGATAAAATGTAAAACCACTCACATAGACAGAGAACAGTTAAGAATAAAAGTCGATGATTACCAAAAAGCATTAAATAACATATTAAGCAAGAAGGTTTTACAACACAAAGATATAGACACAATAAATACAGACATAAATTCAGCAATGATTACAGCCGGACGAAAAGTAGCAAAAATGAACAAACAAAGAAATAAAGTGTGGAGTGTAAACACAGAAAAACTTTTTGAAGAAAGAAAAAGGCTACTAAGAACAAAAGGTAGAAAAACAGTAGAATACACAGAACTAAACAAAACTTTGAGAAAGTCAATAAAAGAAGATAAGAGAAGACAGTTAGAAGAACAAATAAATAAAACAATACAACATAAAAACATGAAATCTATTAAAAAACCAATAGGAAAACAACAAATAAATAAACTTAAAAACGAAAACGAAGAAGAAGTAAGCGACAAACAACAAATGGTAAAAGTAGCAGAAAACTATTATAAAACTCTTTATAGCCAGAAACAAGAAGTACCGGAAGTAATAAGAGAACAACTGAAAACAAAAATACAAAACGTAAATTCGGAAGAGATACCCGACATAGAAGAAGAGGAAATACGAGAAGCTCTAAATGGCATGAAAAACAATAAAGCGCCTGGATTAGATAACGTATTGATAGAATTAATAAAGGAAGGGGGAGAAACCATTAGTAAAGAAATAAAAACATTGCTGAATAAATGCTTACAGGAAGGAAAAAATACCAGACGAATGGAACACATCACTTACTGTACTAATATACAAAAAAGGTGATAAAAGCAAGTTAGGAAACTACCGACCAATCTCGTTGTTGCCTCAGGTATACAAGCAACTCACTAAAATCATAGTAAACAGACTGAACAATAAATTAGAATTTTACCAATCTGTAGAGCAAGCCGGTTTCCGAAAAGGATTCACCACGTCCGACCACCCTCTTACTATAAGAACATTAATCGAAAAGTTAACCGAATACAATCTGCCACTCTATCTAGCTTTTATAGATTATCAAAAAGCTTTTGATACTGTTGAAGTATGGGCAATTGAGAAAGCATTGCAAAACTGTAGAGTTGACAGCCGATATACACAACTGATCCATACAACATATGACAAAGCTCAGATGATAGTCCAATTACACGGAAACACCCAACCTATACCGGTTAGAAAAGGAGTGAGACAGGGAGACTCTATGAGCCCAAAACTATTTATCACTGTGTTGGAAGATGTGTTTAAAAATTTGGACTGGGAAGACAAGGGTATAAATATAAATGGAACCAGGTTGAACCACCTCATATACGCTGACGATGTGGTATTAATTTCAGAAAATCCACAAGACCTAGAAACCATGATAATAGAATTACAACAACAATCAGAAAAAATAGGTTTAGAAATTAACAAAGAAAAAACCAAGAACATGACCAACCAGGATGAAAAAATAGAGATAAAAATAGACAACCACAATATAGAATATACAGATGAATCTTGGACAAATAATAAAACGTGGAAAGCAAAACCAGACAGCAGAAATAGAACGAAGAATACGTTTGGCATGGTCGGCATTTGGAAGACAAAATAAAATTCTAAAAAACAAAACATACCACTACATTTAAGAAGAAATGTGTTTGACCAGCGTGTGCTGCCGGTTATCACATACGGAGCACAGACGTGGACCTTCACGAGAAACATTGCAGACAAAATAGCAAAAAACCCAGAGAGCAATGGAAAGATAGATGCTTAATATAAAACTAACAGACTGCATCAGAAATGAAGAAATAAGACAAAAAACCAAACTTATAGATGCAGTAGAACAAGCAGCAACACTGAAGTGGAGGTGGGCTGGGCACACTATGAGACAGACGGACAGAAGGTGGAACAAAGAAATACAACACTGGAGACCATGGAATGCAAAAAGAGGAAGGGGTCGCCCGCAAACGAGATGGTCAGACGATCTGAAAAGAGTGGCGGGACTAGGATGGGTTCGAAGGACATCAAACCGAACCACATGGAAACAATATGGGGAGGCCTATATCCAATATTTGATGAAAAGTGGCTAATTAAAACAAAAAAAAATACAATGAGTTATCTAAATTTCTAAAAGGTTATCAATCGAGAATAAAAAAGCAGAAACAGTAGCCAGAATATTTATGTACAATTTTATTTTAGAATTTGATGTTGAAAAAGATTTGGTAAAGGACCAGGGTACGGAATATTTAGCGAAATTTCTTAAAAATTTAAATGCTTACTTAAGAATACAAAAAAAAAACATGGAATACGTGTGTAAAATTATGGTGTTTTTCTGTCAATGATACAGAAACAAAATACCATATGAATTAGTTCTGGTAGAGATTGCAATCTAACACTATATTCAGACTCAATATACGATTTTGACGATTATCCGATAAAACTAAAATATAGGTGGTTTTAGGAGGATTTGTAAAAATATCAGACACGAAAGAGGGCGATTTTGCATTGTATCTCTACAGTGCACTAGCGCACAGGTATGTTTGAGTAAATATTCAACTGTTGTCCCCCCCATTTGCGTTGACTGCCTAATTTAGCCAAGTGTAACTTGGAATCCCATTGAACCCATAAAGAAAAGGATACCTTCAGAAACAAAGAAAAAACCGTAAGACCGGTGTATCATTGCGAAGAGCAGCTATTTACAGGTAACACCAACCAAGTAACGTTAAATTTTTATAGCATCAGTGAAAGGAGTTGGTACCACCTCGTATACACAATAAATAAATGGTACAATAATATGCACTTTTTTTTTCTTTTAGGTTACAGTAGTTTTGTGTATCTAATCTAATTATACTAGGTTACAGTAGTTTCCTCATCCTATGCTGTTACTATGTTCCTTTGTTTACCGTCTTCTGTAATATGCATGGCATCAATTAGGAAATGTTCATGTACAAAGTCAGTAGTGCCAATATATAAAACTTTACGTTTTATCGGCTGAGGTCAAAAACAATGAGTCTGCACGATTTCGAGGGTTGAAACACCAGCGTTGCCAGACAGAAACACAAACATTTTTGACTCTTAATTTACATTCTTCCACTTACTTACAATTATATTATAAATCCTAAAAAAGTGAGTAAAACATTGAGGTTAACTTAATTCGATGCTTACACGTATAATCTGTCATTTGATAATTACAACATAAGCAAATTATTTTGGTTAAAATTAAAATAAATACGCATCTAATTAACATTAAAATAGTGATTAAACAGGTATAACATCAAGGCATAACCCCTATTCAGCGGCTCCCTATTTAGCGGTCCCCGTTTCGGCGGTGCCCTGTTTCAGCAGACCCTGTTCCAGCGCACCCCGTTTTAGCAGGAAAGTGGACCTAGCTGTGTTAGCATAACATCGACAAAAAAAATCACTTAACTTATCAAGTATTTTGGTTGTTCAGAAAAAAGAATAAAAAATACAGTTGTCACAAAATGTAATTATTGTTTGTATTCAAAATAGCAGTATCATTTACCTATGTATCTATTTCACTACCAACTTATAGAAAATTATGGAAAACGAGAAAAACACAATGTTGGAAAAAAATCATTTCAAACGGTGCGCTCCTCATCCTTTTACCCTTACCAAATAGACAAAGGAGCTGAGGTATACCACCGAACCGAGGACCACTGAAGCGGGTCACCGCTAAAATGGGAACCGCTGTAACGGGGGCTGCTGAAACAGGACCGCTAAAACGAGAACCGCTGTATCGGGAACCGCTGAATCGTGGTGTAACCGGCATCAAATACCAACTAACATTATTAACGGAGAATAAACAGTTGAGCTAAAATGGCGCCAAATTCAAAAAACCCTTAGTGATATACAGTACACAGTGATGCGTTAATTTCCACATTATTTACAATATTTAGTTTTTGGATTTTTTAATGATGTATTTATGTATTTATGTTTATAACACTTACAGTTATCGTCCTCAGTAGTAATAAAATCATTTAGAAATGTTTAAGACATAGAAACAAATTTATGAAATATTAAAAATCCCAAAAAGCTAAGTATTTTAACGATGTTTTTATCTATAGTCAATATGTAATTGTAGATCATATTATAAGCAGGCGGAACAATGTAAATTAAACTTGCAATAATTAATACAAATTTTTAGTCGTCCCTGATAAAGGACAGCGAATCGGGGTCCGAATATTGGACAAATAAAATTTTATAAATACAGTTTGTGTATGGCCTTATAAGCCCAATCTACGAAATTTAATTTAAATTATAAAAGCAAGAAGGCTAATCAGTTTTATATAGATGGTTAACAATTTTTTTCAAAATACAACATTAGGTTTTTTTGAATTTCATTGTATAAAACGCCATTTGCAATTCACTTGCTGCTGATTTAAAACTTAATTCATATTACAGTACTGCGATTTAAGTACACGTGTCTAATGTAACCGACCCGTTTCCTGCCTATTGTTAAATGAAATTGTTTTTTTTATCTTCTTTTTAAATTTAAACCAATAATAATTAACTTTATATATGCCACTGCTAATAACTGAGAAAACAACTCTTTACAGGACATCTGGGGTGTTTTAATGCATTTATAACAGCAATAACACCTTAATACATTTATTCAAAACAACTTTAAATCAAAGATAACCAGGATGCGTGAAACTAAGTGCACGCAGCTTTAACACTACTACTAAACATGTACTTGAAGGTTTCTAGATATCAATTCAATTCAATAATGGTAACACTCTTACTGGATTATTACATTGACATTTTAATTCTTAAGCAATAAAACTAAATACACGCAAAAACCTGTCTAAATGCGCAATCTTCGTTCTTCGCTTAAGCAATCCGTCCTACAAAGAATGGCCGCTACCTGTATTGTTGCCCGGATACAATTCTTAATTTCTAACAAACCAAATCCAGTTGATACTACAAAAGCTAGGCGAATAATTAACGACAATGTAGTAGGCGTAGATTAGTATTTACTTCTGCAGTACAAATGGCACCCACTAATATATATATATATATATATATATATATATATATATATATATATATATATATATACGGGGTTGTCCAGAAACTCTACGGACAAACTTTGCGTAGTGATTCTAGACCCAAAAATAAGAAAAAAAGTTATATAAAACCAGGTCCGGAAACGCTTCGTTTAGGACTTACAGGGTTTTATTTTCCTCGGTTGATCTGAGAGGCATAGACCAAGTATACCTTTTTTGCCTAGAACTGACAAGGGAACAAACTAATTCAAACGGAACGTCAATATACCGGGTGGTAAAAAAGTTACGGCCAATTAACTTTTAGCATACCACTGTAGATTACTGCCATACCTTCAGAAATAATGTGGGAATATGTTCAGGGATTCGCCGCTCATTATCAAAACGAGTGAGATTATGTATCGAAACAAATGGTCATCATATGGAACACCTTTTGTAACATTTATTTTTTTAGTTTTATTATTTATTTCTACATTTTCGTTCTTAAATTCAAAGTTAAAATAAAAATGCAAACATACGTTACTTTGATTTTTAATTCCAATTGGCTAAGGAGTATAGGGAATTAAATTGAACTGTCCATCAACCAATATCTCGAAAACGGTTGATCTATGCGGCATCGACCAAGTATACCTGCTTTGCTTGGAAACTGAAAAGGGAACAAACTAATTCAAACGGAACGTCAATATACCGGGTGGTAACAAAGTTAAGTCCAATTAACTTTTAGCATACCACTGTAGATGACGCCCTCTGCAGGGAGGACCATATTCAAATTTGTTCGCAAAATATCTCCATAAAACTAAAATAAAGTTTGTTCTCACCCTGTAGGTCCTAAACGAAGCGTTTCCGGACCTGGGTTTATATGAACTTTTTTTCTCATTTTTGGGTCTAGAATCACTACGAAAAGCTTATCCGTAGAGTTTCTGGACACCCCGTATATACATATATATATATATATATATATATATATATATATATATATATATATATATATATATATCTTTTTCGTAGTTGCACAGTAGTTTATTAAGCATGTTGCGCCGTAACCTATTACGCACGTGTATTGCGCTTAATCTCTCCGCGCAGTACTGGGATCCATATGGGTTTCATTTCTACACTAGCTTGTCTTATTCGATTTTCTGCTAGTGCGATGTATGTGGCTTCTTTGGGTTTCCGGCGAGTTGTATTCTCGTCCTTTGCCACTATCTGTACGTTATCCCGTTGTATGCGGTAGAATTCGTTTCAGAAGTGTTCGGCGATACTTGATCTTTCTGTTTCGCCCTTGCGGATATTGTTCTAGTGTTCCTGAGTTCTCACTTTGAGTGGTCTACTGCTATCTTCTATGTATACTGTGCCGTATTCGCTTGGTAGGTTGTATACACAATTCTTGGAATTCTGGTTTTCATTGTGTGGTTTGGTTTTGGTTAGTATTCCCCTGAGCGTTCTTGTCGATTTGATGGCAGTGCGTATCTTGTATTTGCTGCCTATCCTTCGTATTTTCTCTGAGATACCTTGTATACAGGCTATATATTTAGGTTCTTCTTTTTCGGTAATCCTTTCCCTGCTTAGGAGGTGTTAGATATGGGTAGCCATTTTATTTAAGTGTTTTGGCGATATTTTCTTTTTCTTTTTTCTGGTCCTCTTGTTTTGAACATACCGTTTTCGCTCTATCGTACAAGCATCTTGTCACGCCTAACTTCATGCTTTTGTGGTGATTGGAGTGGTAGTTTAGGTAGGTTTCCTGTATAAGCTTGTCGTGAAAGTGATGTCATTCCAGTGTACAATTACATCCCGTAATCGCAGTCGTCTTGTTAAAACCAGATCTCCTGAGTTGCTCTTGCAACTTCTTCTAATAGAGGCCCAACTGTGGTTAATAACAATTCTAAATAAGTTTTTGAATTTAAATTTCCTTCAATCGTGGTGATGATTTTGAATCTTTTCATTGGATCGATGACAACTTACTTGATGGTTCGAAATAATGGCACCAAGTTTCGTTACCAGTAACTATTGATAAAAGGAAGTTATTGCCATTTTCGTTGTACTCCGTAAGGTGTTGCTGAGATAAACCTAGCCGCAAACATTTTTAGTCCTCAGATAAAAGACGAGGAACCCATTGCGCACAAACTTTTCTGTAACCCAGTTTCTGTACGATACTATGGACGGATCCTACTCTCACATCAATATTTTGTGATGTCGCTCTAATTGAAATCGACGATTTTCTCTAATCCAACCGTCCACACGCGCTATATACTAGTCTGTTGATGCAGTACACAGTGCACCTGGTCGCGGCGCATCTTTTTCCCCTCTTTACTATTTCTAAATTTTCAGCCTTAACAGTGGATAGGCAAAAGCTGCGTCTTCATAAACTGTCTGTAATCGGAAATGGATTTGCGTTGGTTGCAAACCCTCAGCACACAATTGAATGGCCGCACGTTGACCAAACTTGGACGAATTTTTTATAACAAATGCCATATTTAAAATGAGTATAAAACATAAACAAAACAGACTGATTTGTGTGACAGTTACAAACATGTCTGACGTTACAACTGGGCGATTAAATTTTTTTCCAAGGCCAATTTGACCAAAGATGGGTTTCAATTGAACAACCAAATAAATTAAATAAAATTTAAATTTCTAAGCTCATTCACGAGGTGTTACACTAAAAAAGTATCCAATGTCATTAGAAAGCATTACTTTGCAAACGTAATCAAAATATTAACCTATTTACAATTAGTTAATTTTTGTTCGTTGGAAAAACTTAAACCTGAAGTTTTATATAAGTTTTAGGCTCAATTTATAAAACTGAATAATAAGTAAAATTTAAATTCTCCAGAAACATGCAACTCTAAAGCCAAACGTTTATATTTTCATATGAAATTGATGTACTTAAATACATGTCCATATATCCCAACGAAAGATAACAGTAATCTAAATTCAACGTGCAAAACTAGACAACTGTAAAAGGAAAAAATCAACCATTAAATTCAAGGGTCAAAGGGTTCTACCCATAAGATCTGAATAGAATAATCAAAAGATTTTATTAGAAGCCAAAGGAAAAGAAACGTAAACATACCGAATTCAACCATACCTTTTGGTTTTATTTGTTTGTTTATAAATGAGATGAAGTTGGGCGTTAAACAATATCTTTTCTACTGTATATACGCAGATATTGAGCTAGATTAGATTTTTGATCATGTATGCTAAGAAAATTTTCAATTTCCTTTTCTAAAGTTAAAATTGAGATCTAACCTGAGTGTGTTAATACAAACCCTCAATAAACAAATACAAATGCCATACGTGCAAACAACGTTTTTATTCTCTCGTAACGAAATTCTCGGAATTTTCTATAACAGAATATTTAGAATATTTGTGGTAATCTTGGATCTCATAATTATAAGTTGAGCATCTCTCGGTTTATTAAAAATGAGATTCTCCGAGTAGAGTCGAGTGTTATTAGAGTAATAATAATGTAGTGGTTAAAGTGGAGTGAGCGAAACCCTAATAGACTAAAGGAAAATCGGAAGAGCTTTTGGGAGTCGTAACGAGCTTCTCTATGAGATTCCAGCGACCGGTCAAAGGAACTTTAGAGATTGAAAGTTTCGTTCAAATGCGAGATTACAACTTTGGTCATCAATAGAACCACGACTGACTTTTTATATTTTCTCCGAAAGTTTTGGTTGCGGATTCTTGCGTCGAATTTAGATCAAATCTGTATCAAAAGAGAGAATGGAAAATAGAAACAGTGTCGGATTGTTAAGTGAACGCGCATTCCTGTATTTATACTAGAATT
This sequence comes from Vesta saturnalis, assembly GCA_036346205.1. Lineage (NCBI taxonomy): Eukaryota > Metazoa > Arthropoda > Insecta > Coleoptera > Lampyridae > Vesta > Vesta saturnalis. The sequence goes on along the minus strand of JARFJB010001884.1, from coordinate 2,328,518 downwards.
AATTTCTATTTAAATCAAGAATCAGGCATGAGCTGGTAGTATATGTTTCTCGGATTTGTGGCACAATGCGTTCAGACCGCTAAAGCCCCTTGAGCCGCTCATCCTCCCACTCTCACCCTCTATTTTCCATTGTGCTACAAATTTATAATTTACAGAAATCGCTCGTACATTCTCGTTTCTGAAACTAAAATGCGAGCACTTCATCTGCTCATTCGCGAACTAAATTGCATTGTTCAAGCGATACTTCACACAGAATCTTCTCTGCTTCATTATTAGAATATTAGCTGAGGTACAAAAACACATCAAAATCATTTCTATGATTTTAAACATTACCATCCCAGTTAAATTGTATTCAATCATTTAGTGTAGAGTAATTTTTATTGTTATTTAATATATCTAAGTTGGTGTAGAAGTGGAATTTTGCGTCGATACATTTACATATAAATATGCACACACCGGATTTGCATTTGTATCGAGTGCATAACTCTTTTTGATGTCTTTCGGGCAACAATTTTATTTCCTTATGTTGGTTACAACAGCACTTTACCAATTTATGAATACCAATGGGGATTTTAACACGAGAAAATCCATTCGGATACGTGTTTTCCTTTCATTTTACAACGACATAATAGACACTACTTTCAGGTGTGTGATGTGTGTATAAAAATATATTGCAATTACTTAACTTTTATGGATGTTGAGACGAGAATTGTCCCATAAAAAGCCAGACACAGAAACGCATTAGGAAACATGTGAACAAGTTTACTAACACTTCTCTTCCCTGCTTTAGAAGCTTACAATCAATCCAAGTGATAGCAACTGTTACGCAGGTAAAACTTCTTGGAGAAGAAAAGACTCGTCAGTTCAAAATCGTTAGATAAAGATGCGTGGTAAACAAACTTTTTCTTCTTGATTATATTCTCTACTAAAAGTTATTTTCTCTTGAATTTTATTTATAGTTTTTTCTAAGAAATATTACGACCACTTTGCAGTATTTATTTCGTCAATAGACCATTCTAAATGTTATTCACAACCTCACGAGATCCTTTATTTTATACATTCTTATTGATCAATGACAATTAAAGTTGATTATAGTAAATAAGTTTAAGGAAATTCTACTAGTTTCAGATGTATGAGAAATCAATACGAGACAACTTTGGAGAAACTGGCGTATAAAAATGATATCTTTTATGATTATTATTCATAATAAAGATACTTAAGTTTGTATGAAAAATTCATGCAATTAGATAAATCGCTACAGTTCAAAAGAAGTTGCAACTGTCATCCTCAGTAAATATCAATTATTATTAATTGTTAATGTTTTCTAAAATTTAGGATTATTATTCATAATAAAAATACTTGAATTTGTATAAAAAAACTTATGCATAAATTGCTACAACGTTTCTACAGTTGAACAAAAGTTGCAACTGACATTCTCAGCAAATACCAGGTGACATTAATGCCCACCACACACATTTTAGTGACTACACAACAGAGCCAAGCTCTCATCAGCTTAATACAGCTGACGCCTTTACGAGTCACCAACACCACCACATTGGGTGACTCCACAAGCAATGACAACAGAATCAAGGTATCATCAGCTTTAATACAGCTGCCGCCTTTACGAGTCACTAACACCAAACCTGCATATTTTGACCATCTCAATACTTTAATAATCGATTACATCTTCTGTTCTGAATCTATAGCACACTATTTCAATCGAGAATAATTTATAGTCACTACTGTCACTTCGGAAAATGTACCATTTCTGGTTAAAACCTTGTCCGGCTCCCTAGCAGGTCTCATGCACACCGTAATTAAAAACTTCCCAATATAAACTGGAATCCGTTCTTATCTCCAACAACATTCCCACAATGGACCTTCTATTACTTAAGATCTCGAAAGAGTCATGAAGCAGTTAGCTTGATGAAGCGGTCGAAACCTCAGTACACTTAAAACCATCGCAAACCGCCCCCATGACAAATCCTGAACCGGATTAAAGAAAAAAGAGGAATCTTTGTCAACTCTTCAGGTTCAGGCTCTCAAGACGGAATTCAATTGCGCGACGCATTAATCAGGCGCGAAACAAACACACACCTCTAAGTTAGACTACCGTAATCGTTAATCCTTTTGGTAAGAGTTCGAGAGACTCGCCAGAAGGAAAGCAATCTACCAATCACATCACCCAAGGCCATTCTATCCACAGACAAGATGGATTTTCTGATCCCCCGACGATCCTCAAATTAATATTCCTAGAGAGTCGTCCTGAGCAATTCCAGAAGCAGTACTTTTCGGATGTACAATTGGATAATGGGAATCATTTCTATACCCCCTACCAACTCATCACATACTAAAAAAAGGATGCAACTGTGCCCCAGGAAAAGACGGCCTAAACAGCAAAATATCACCTACCCGACCGAGCCCTCAAATATTGACCCATATTTACAATTAATGCATTACCCCTTCCTACTTTCAGACGGACTGGAAATTAGTTTTCACCTCTATTATACCCAAACCGCACTTGGACTCTGCCATTCCCTTCTCCTATAAAACCCGTTCGCTTTGCCTCAGGAAACGTATTGTGTGATTAGTAGGTCACCAGAATACAACAAACCTCTTCTCAACAACTGATTCAGCTTCCGACCTAAACGAACCTGCCTGGATCCCTGACTAAAATTGCTTACAGGGACCACCATAACATTTAATTTGAGTTTTTTTGGGCATTGAGCAAGCATTTGACAGGATCTGGCACACCAGGCTCCTTAATAACATCCGTACCTTAGGTACCGTTGAACACTTCTCCAAACTACTACTTTGGTACTTACGCATCACAGTAAGGAATACTTTTCCGATCAATTTCGGCCCGCAACAGGCGCACTGCCAGGTTCTGCACTAGCTCCTATGCTATACACTAATTTTGCATTTGACATTCCCATTGCTATACAACTTGGAGTTTCCGTTGCGCGATTTTCAGATGGCATTGACTGTTGGGCAGCCCATAGGGACAACGGAGTGGCGTCCCGCCTTATATCAATAACGTTATGGAACTGAGAAAACCGGTAGTCTCCGTCAACCCAGCAAAAACCTAAGCGATCCTGTTCCAACTACCACAGTGACAAATGCCCTATCTGGCCATTCGTTATGTCTCCACATACCCAAGGATCCTTTTCACAAAAACTCTAAGTTTACTCCCTAGCATACGTAGAAGACTAGGCAGAATATATAACCCAACAAACCAACTGGGCTTGTTCCAGGGTTGAATCAGCTCCAAAACACTACATCATACTCACAAAACTTACATTAGTCCTGTTATGGATTTCCCCTATGAACAAACATCAACCCTAATCCAAATAAAATTGAGATGGCCTAATAAGCCGATGCAGAGATATCACCCATTACACACAGAATGCATACAGTGCAAATAAACTTTGTACATCGAAAGATCTTCGGCGACAGAAATCCTACAAGAGATCTTTACCGTACCTTACAAATACCCTCACAGACCACTATACTCAAGCAAAAAAAAACAGCAAACACATATGGTATAACCGCATACAAATACACAACACACTACTCTTAGTTAAACCAACTGACTATTTAAAACCACACGTACATAACTAAATTTGCTAATATTCGCTACTCAACAATAAAAATGAAACATTTTCCTTTTTATTTAACACCAAAAAATACGAAACTCATGATTGTAATCAACTAACCATACGTTAAGAATAACTAACTAACAGCAGGGATGAGCATATTAACAAAAAAAAGTAAATGTCAGAACAGTTTAATTTTTTACTAAACTAAAAATGATTCAAATCAACTATCTATTTCTAGAGAGTATAGACCTTGTTGTTTTGGAAAAATATACATTGGGACCGTAAAACAGTATAATTGTAAGCCAAAAAAACGTATGATATTTTACAGATTTAGTAAAACAGAAAAAAATTCAGTGCGTATATTTCATCTTAATTTTAACTTTCGGTATATCCAAGCTTCTTCCTGTTGTTTTTTCTAGACCTTAAAATATATCCTTTTCTAGTATGTATTTTCATCACAGCATTACACTGATTTTTCGTGAATATAAATGAAATTATAAGTTATGTAGAGCAAATGTAATCTACATAACGTAACGCTCGGTTATTAATGTATCATTTGTTTATTATTATTCCAATAGCCTTTATTAAATTATTTTAACGATATTTGTGGTAGACTGAAAGAATACTTACAATTTTTTTCTAGTTTTATAGAACAACGTTTTACTATAAGCTTTTAAATGTTTGTCAGTGTTGAAATCCTATGGGATTAATACCTATTCAAAATAATTTTATCACAGTTTGCGAAAGTACGTTGCTTGGTAAACCAAAGAGAGACAGGAGGGGTTAATTGAACACATTATTATGGAAAGTACAACAAAGTTGTATTGCTTACTAACCGAAACGACAAATGATAACCCATGGTTTATTTTCAATGTAAGTTTGCTGTGATTGATTAATTTCGTGCGTGTCACTAAAAATGGAGGGATTTAACTTGATTTGACCAAAAATTTTTAGTGTGACAGGCTTAACATTTGCATGTTCGTGTATTTTTCGTAACTATTAAAAAATCGTTTAACTTTAATATTGATATATTATTAACGAAGAGATGTGCAATTTCTGTAGAAACGTTCAAGATTGTAATACGTTTAAAAATACACGAATGACTTAAAAATAAGCTACCATTTATTTATTTATATATTTACGTATTTAACACGCTATTGCTTATGTAGCGAAATAAACAAACAGAAACAAAAAATGCTGGGTTTGTAGTTATACCAGTGTAGGATGTTCCACCACAATCTTTTTACTAAAATAAGACGATTTGACAGAAGTTACTTTAGTACATAACTGCTTAGTTTAGACGCTATACGACTCTAAAGCTACAATTTTAAAATAGCAGATGAAACAGGAATAATTTGAACACCAAAAGAATGTTCAGTAAAGACAAAACTAACCATTTTCAGTCCAACCCGAAAGAATACAAAGAAGTAGCAAAACCTGAAAAAAGAGATTGGATCAAGTTCCACTCTGAACTACATGTGTAGGAAGAAATACCAGATCCAAAATATATACATAACGACGGGGAAAACCTAAAAATACACGAAACTTGAAATGCATCCGACAAAGGACAGTGATCTAGACGAGAACTAAAGTTGGGACAATCATACTACTCACGACAAAGTCAAAAGTCAGATCAATAACCGAAGCTAAAGTTATGCACCGCAGTACTATTAGCAAACTTAACTGAGAGAACTGAAGAGGCATACACCATAACACCAAAGAATAATGGAGCCACGTTAGAACAGAAATAACCCAGCGGACAACAATGTATAAGCTATTGAACATTGCATTATGTCGGAATAGGTCGGCGTGGTTAAAAAAATAATGGAACAATACCAAGATCCGGAACTCACCGTGGACCTGTTGCCGATCAGTTGTGAGAAAAGAAGAAAAAAGCTACTTCGGAGCAAGGTTTTCAGAATTAACACTAGTGATTCGTGTGACTACATATTGCAATAGATTTATAAACTGGTGCAGAAATAATTATGAACCAAAATTTAGTTTAGAGGTTTAGTAGCTTAAATTAGCTTTGGCACATCAAAACTCCTCGTAAAGCCGTTTATAGAATAAAGGCAAGCACTATTGAAGAATAAACACGTAAGTACAAATAACGATACATTGATAATAAATCCATTCCAAGAGCAACATAGTCTACTATGAGTTGGGAAAAAGCTACGCAACTCAATAGTACAGTTTGAGGAAGAGCGCCTATAATTTAGGATTGATTTCATGTAAAAATCGAAACCACATTAGCAAGTAACAATCTACAATTCTAGATCGTCAATGGAAAAAGCAAAACAAGCCATCATAAAAAAGTGCACAACCACCATTGGAGCAGTGTGGGGTGGACTATTTTGGCACAATACAAATGAGAGCATGGAAAGGTCTTGGACACAAATCCTACAAGGGATTATCTGTGAGTATTCGTGTACCTGACAACACGGGCAACCCATCGAAAAGTGGTTGATAACGTGATAACGAAAACATCTATTGTGGAACATAAGAAGTTTACTGCAAGAAGAGGCAGATACCAAAATATATACGGTGACAAGGGTAACAATTTTGTGGGAACCATCAATATCGTAGAAAAAGAAATTCAAACAGGGTTCCAAAGTCAAGCAGTATTCAAAACATCAACAGCAAGCAAAATTTAATGGCGTACATTGATATATATATATATATATATATATATATATATATATACACACACATCAGATAGAGACACGTTTGAATTCGACACCGTTAGAAGTTTGTTAACAGAGTGTCAACATAAGTACAAGATGGCAAAACATCAACCGAAGTATGTTTCAAAAACATTACGTGTGATTATGGTAATAATGATGAAAGGAATATCAAAAGCAGACTCTAATATAAATTATCCAAAGAGATACCTAGAACATGTTGCAGAAGTACTCATTAAACGAGGGATATTCCGGATAGAATATAACAATATAACAAATCGCGAAAAATCGAAAGCATTGGTGCAGTCATGACAATTCACTACTTCCTAATAAAATCATAAATTATAAAATTATATAGCCACGTATCCGTGATAACAAAACCTATGGACAGTGTCTGAAATTGATCCAATATCTGGAAGAGCAAGATAATGAGTTACAATGGTTACAATACAAGATCATCTATAGAGATAAAATAAAGGATCCTTTGAAGACATCCTGACTGCAATATCTAAAGTCAATGATGAAGTGTACAGTGACATTAACTCGTTAAACCAACAATAAATTATTCTAAACTCAAAACGTCAGACCAAAAGAATTATATCAGCTGTGTCAAACAATTTGATTAAAAATAGAAAAATGGGTTTGGATAATACATGTCAACGGTGGAATCATAGCAATACCTACAGTAACCAACTCTACTTTAAATTAACGTATGAAGAATTTGAGGGGAACATAAAAGCAAGGGGCAGTAACTTCATGACCTTCCCTATTTATAGTCGTAAAGAGAACTCTAGTTGTATAACTAATGAAACATACAACAAAACGGGAAACAACCAATGCAAGGTACTGCAACACAATATAAAGGCTCTCATATGGAAATAGTTATACGTAACAAATTCATGAATGTCTACCTAAACAAGTCACCAGAATAACAATCACACGCAACGGAGTACGACGTGAAATTTTACTATAGAAAACACCCTTTATCAAGGTTTCGTATATTTGTTGTACAAGCCAAGTAAAGCAGGATAGCCCAACAACTGCAATTCAAACTTACGCCAAACATAACAACATAAGCATAACGAACCACATCTTAAAAAATCATAACAAAATAAATATGAAAGATACAGTGTTGTGTTGTGCGCAAGACGCATTTTTGACAAAGTATGAACGTGAGTTTGCACGAGAGATTTTATGTTTTATGTGTACCGGGTGATCCATTAATAAAGGCTGATTGTATATGAGAAACTACGCATCGCATAGTTTCGGGAAATAAGTATTGATAGTAAAAGTTACCGTGAGAAATTGTTGTGAATTAGTTTCAAGTTCCCGCGATGGCCGTAGGAACACCAAGTTAGAAAATCTCTTAAACCGGCGTCATCAAGATATCAAAATAGTTTTGTTATAAACTACATAAGCTGAGAAACATTTTCTTTTTTAGCATTTTCTCTATTTTGTTAAATGTGAGAGGGGCTGTAAATTTTCACTTGAAAAAATGTCAGAACTTCTTTTTCACTCAATTTCTTTTAATAAACTAAGTCTCGTTTGAGAGAGGCTTCTTGAGTGCTTCTAATAAAGTATTAACATTGTCGGTTTAGTTTCTTTTGTAGTTGGTAGATGGCGTTTTGTGGCAAAGCCGTCAATTTTTACAATTTTCTCAAAAATTTTAAATTTAAGGGTATAATTATTTTTAACTCATGAAAAAGAGCGTAAAAAATACAGAAATTCGTTACAAAGGTATGGATAATAGTGAAAGTAAAAATACATTTTACAAATAACAGAACTAGAGAACACATTTAACTGTCATTGATTATTAAAATTAATTATTTATTAATTAAAAATTATTTAATTAATTATTAAACTATTAAAATAACAGAAACAAAATTTAAGACATTAAACTTCTCCTGGAGCGGGGGGGGGTCATCTGAAAAAAATCTATGTTTTTTAATTATTATGTTGCATTACGAATTTCCTTTTTATACCTGTGGCCCTAAAAAGGACAAATATTTTAGGAGAATGGTATGCAACAGCCCTAATACTGAACAACTAATGACGCACAAAATGTTTAAATTATCCTCCGTAGTGTTCATTACAGAGCTCACCGATAGACAAAATAGCAGTCGAGTAAAAGCAAGTAGGTCTTGAAATGCAAAAAATAGAAAACAATAGACAATTTAAACATTTCTTTGCGTCAAAATAATATTAGCTCCATTAAATTTTTTCGTGACTGCTTAACGAACGGTTGATTTTAAAATGCTGTTAACAAATGAAACAGCATTTGATATGCTTGATCTATATTTTGAATCCATGAAGAATTCAACTTTTGCTGTAAGAGTTTATGCTGCGCGGTATCCAGAAATTCATTGCTACGAGAAAACAGTTTTTAAGAGGTTGGCAGGGCGTTTAAGAAATACTGCAAGACTTGGTAGAGGCCGGACTTAGGAAAATATGAGACACGTATTAGTGTACACAGATTTTAATCCTCATGAAAGTACTAGATATATTTCTAATGACTTGGGCATTACCCAAACTACCGACAAACGGAAAAATACATAATGGCCAGAAATATATACCTTGTCTTTAATATCGTTTAATAACAAAAGTTTTATTTCAAATTTATACTATGCAGTTCTCCATCAGGCATTAACACCCTCGATTTTGATAGAATCCGTTGGTTGCTAAACATTGTTGCTCAAAATCCTAGACTATTATCAAATATACTATGGACGGATGAGGCTAGTTTTAACAGCAATGGGCACGTCAATTTGCATAACATGCATTATTGATCACAATCAATCCTCATTTGATGAAACATCAAGGCAGGTGGAGGATAAATGTTTGATGCGGTACATTGGGCTATTTATATTAATGAAAAACTGGCCGGTGAAATTTACCTCAATTTTCTGACCAAAGAATTGCCAGTTCTTTTGGAAACCGTGCCACCAAAGCATGTTTTTTCAGAATAATGGGTGTTCAGCCCATTTTTCGGTAAATGTCCGTCAATTTTTGGCCTGACAGATGGATAGGAAGGGGCGTTTATTTCCGTGGCCAGCCAGATATTTATATTAAGATAAAAAATTTAAAAAATCTTGCAATTTCTAGGTTACCTGATATGGCTTATTTGGATATTTATTTTTGGTGGAGGTTGAAAGATATTGTTTATTTAACTAAACCAACTACCAGGGAGAATATAGTAAAACAAAAATAAGGAAATTTACGGCTTGTTCACAAAACGCCATCTACCGACTAGAAAAGAAACTAAACCGACAATGTTGATACTTTGCAATCAAGGAGCCTCTCTCAAACGAGACTTGGTTCATTAAGATCGGTTGATTTAAAAAGAAGTTATGGCATTTTTTCAAGTGAAAATTTAACTTTTGCCCCTCCCCACATTTAACAAAATAAAGAAAAATGATAAAAAATGAAAATGCTTCTAAGCCTATGCAGTTCATAATAAAACTATTTTGGACATTTCTTGATAATGCCGATTCAAGAGAAAAGTCGATTTTCTAATTTTGTGTTCACCCCCTATCGACGATGGCAGGAACTTAAAACTTATTTCGAGCAATTTCTCTCGGTCACTTTCAATATTTTTTTCACGACCTCCTTTATTAATGGACCACCAGATACATAATGTAAGTTGGTGTAAATATTATTTAAATGTTGCATAAATCTTTATGGGGTAAAAATGTTAAACTTAAATGAGTAATAATATTTTAGTAATACCTCAATTGAGACGATAATGACTACCTCTGTATTTGGCTACTGTATTTCAAGGAATGTGAGTTTAAAATTACTGTATATATGTGGTGTGAAAATGTATGATATGTTGATATTATATTCAAGTGTAGAGGAAGAATATGTATGTATTTTTAATTGTTTAAATGAGTTGCTATTTCACAATGGAAAATAGTATGTATGTTCAAGAAGAAATGGTGTTGAAATTTACTAAATTTTGCAGAAACAAATGTCCCGCATATGAGGGATTTTCATAAAAAGTTTAATCTAGTTCTGAATGTTACGTGGAGTGAATATGAATGCGGAATTTGGATGTTTCGAAGAATTATTGCGATTTTTGTAAAATTTTCAAGATGGCGGATAGATTGGTCTCGGTGGTTGCGTTGGGGTCGTTTAACACTTTGAGGGTGCAGTTGAAGTTTCTCTGGGGTATGATGGTTTTGGTTTTAGCGAGGTAAATATGATGACGTTTTGAAAGATAGCTGTCTGGAAAACAGTGACAGGGTAGAGGGTGCTAGGGCTCATAGATTGATACCTAGATAGCGAACCCTTAGAAAGGGCGGTCATGCGTGTGAGTTTAGTATGAAGGCATATCGAACTGTGCTAATTTTTGATATTTCGGAAACAATCAGTGCCGCACAAGTATACATATAAATAAACAAATAAAAATAAAAAGAACAGATTTGTGATAAACAGCAATTGTTATATTAAGAAAGATCGTGTATAAAATCTCGGGATAGAAAGGAACTGATCCTTGATATAACTAAAGGTGTGTAAAGCTTTGTAAATTGAAGTAGACATGTTATAGACGGTTACAGGCAATTAAGTGTTTAGTCATCAAGTGTAATTAAAATATTCTGTGGCAAACATTTAAGAAGGCATTCAGTAAATCACGATGCCCGGTTTTTATACTCGTCAAAATGGTGTGAATGAAAGCGGACATTTGAGTCAGTGCTTATAGTGCGACGTGTAAATCCTTACGATTAATTAAAGAAAATCTACCTTATTGGATAGGACATTACACCTAATAAGGGACTGCGGAATATGTAAGAATAATTTTAGGAACTCGAATGGTTGGCGCTTGATTATCATTAGAGATGTCATTGTTTATGTTGTAAATTTTCCTTAGGCATTAAGGATAGGCAATCTCCACTGGGGTGTTATTTATGTTCACATTATATTTACCAACAACCAATATATATATATATATATATATATATATATATATATATATATATATATATATATATATATATATATATATTAAAACACTAGACGTGGGAATTATATATTTCGACATTGGTTGATGCGATCGTCAGTGATAGACGAATTGGTATTAAAATTTTTAATATTGTTATATATTTAGTTTAATACCAATTTCTCTATCACATGATTTCCATTTCTAAGGTCTTATTTTATTGACTTTATACCAACAATCTAAAAAAATATAAATGTTTCTGAAATTATTGTTTTACTTGAGTTATGGTAAACTTCCTTATAGTTTTATAGTAAGATTTCACTTAAGACATGGTTCAATCTACAGCTTTAAAAGAAACCCATATTATATTATTAAATTTCTTTGCTTTCTTTTAGTGTGTAAAGATTCATAAAGGATTGCACAGTTTAAATAAAGCTTCTGAGATTTTGGTCATTGTATTCATTAGTCATTGAGTATACAATATTAGTCTTGCTTGACTGTTTATTACAACGTTAGTCACGATTTATTTATTAAGCAGAAGTTTCAGATTTGAACCACAGAGATTCATACTTGCAAACGTTTAAAGGCATGTTAATGGTAAGGGTTGCTAACAGTATCTGATAGAAGATATATGATCCATAAAAAATGCACTGATCGTTAGATTTTTCAATTTTTAAGGTAGAAGTTAATGTTATTTGTGGTTAAAAATTAATAAACTTAATTATTATTATTCCAAATTAGGTGATATTTATATATTTCAGAATTTTGATGACAGGTATAAATATCAATTTACGTGGATACGAGGGCAAATTTGATAGTATCCAGTTCATGCCTTACTACTTTGATTTTATGAATATACAGTGTGTGATCAATAAGTTTACGATAACGTATATGCTTTAATATTTTATTTAAGTTTTGGACAATTTTATTTTTAATATTAATTAAACTAAAAGATTTTCCAAATTGAATTTCCGTGTATGTGTTTGTTGTTTTGGGATTAAGATAGATTTATTAAGATTACTAAGACGAGATTTAACGCGCTGCTTTAAAGTGAATGGGTGTTGTACGAATTGAATGTATGAACTTGAATTGTGCATGATTTTACCGAGTAAGTTACAGTCCGATCCTCTACAGTCACGTAGGATTTTAAGAACTCGCCTAGCGACTATTTATTTCACAGATATTTTAGGTTGTGGGTGGCACCTAGAGATTATCTTTTCCCGGATTGAATATTGTTATTTGTTGTTTTATGGTAAGTGTACAGTGTTTGAACAAAAATTTCAACCATTTTATGTGTTACATCGAACCCGTTCATTTCTACTGCAGTTAGCTTACCTTAATAAGCCTTCACGGCGCCTAGTGGAGTTTGATCATTTAAAACACTATTGTTACAATAACCATAGCAGCACTTGCAGGTTATTTATGGTACCAACACCGAAAGAACAACAACCCTCAACAGAACCCCACGATTGAAGTTCAAAAGGAACCATTATAAACATCACCTACAGAACATGGCTGGAAACAGTCCGCTTCTACTCACCGGCAAACAACGCAAGTTATACATTAGCGACCTACATCAATCAACACAGTCCCGTAAGAATAGGTAAGGGATGAATATGCAGTAAACACTAATATTATGTACTGTGTCAATAAGAGGTAATGAATAGCAAGAACGAATAAGGTATTACAATAATAAAGACAATAAACAGAAAATAGGTTTATATTTTTTAGTTTAAAAACCTATAAATTATTTTTCCTACGTTTATTCAAAAAACGAATACTTTTGGCATCATCTTTAGTGTACAAAGGTATTCTTTAGTCCACAAGTGCAAGAAAATTTTAGTTTGTTACGACATTAACGAATGAGACTTTATTTAATAACCCATCAAAAATCAGTTTACTGACAACTGAAGCATCTTTAACCCTTTCAGGCCCATAAACTGAAAATGTAAAATCAAAAATGCAAATTTTTCAAAAAATCTATGTGTATTGGAGTAAAACCAATAGAGACATGGAAATACGTTTTACATGTTTACATTTTAGGTGTGGTTTCAAACTGAAACCACTGGGCATGTATAGTTTCACAGTCACTTATGGAATTCTTCAAATCAGTTCTTGGTTTTTGACAAAAAACAAAAGGCTCATTGCATGTTTTGCAGAAGGATCTTGTGCGTTCAGGTTCTTTAGCTGTACTGCAATATGCACATACGAGATGGTCCTCTATCTGGCATATGAGTTGCTTTGTCAGTTCTTATCTCTGGAACAACGTAAGGTTTGAACCTGTTGGATTAGAAGTTGATGATGAAGATGTCCCTTTTAGGGATATGTAATTTCAACTTTAGGGCCATCTTTATTCTTTCGTGTTTCCGTAGGTATGTATTCAACGTCGTGGAAATTGGAAAGAAAGTCTCCCTTTTTATCGTTCCATACCATTGCAGCAATACATTGTCACCGCATCGGAACTGGAACTCTACACGTGACATTTTCTTGTCGCCCTCGAAGTGTTTTGGAAATCTTACTCTGCCCTTCCTCACAGTGCCACAACCATATATATCCTGTTACCTTAGTTCAAGCATGAGATGCACTGACTTTTTCAAAGTACACTTGATGACATTTTCCAATCAGCTCTTCAGTTAGAGTTTTAAGTACTGTGGAACCTAAATTTGTTTCTGTATTTTGTCCAATTTTCCCTGTATATGTTTCAAATTTTGAAACATACCCATTTTCATTTTCAAGTACCCAAACTTTGTACCCGCGTTTTATGGGTTTTTGGGGAATGTATCGTTTCAAACTTAAACGTCCCTTTAAATGTGTCATGGATTTGTCTACGGTTTGCTTCTCAGTAGGTGTTTAGCACTGCTTATATGTTTTACTGAAACTTTCCAACAAAGGACGAACCTTGTACAATTTGTCGAAGTGTTTCTCCCCTGTCGTAGGCTGTTTGTTATTATCATTGAAGTGGATATGCCCGAGAAACCATGAAAATCTATGCCGGGACATAACTGAAGAAATATACCAGTCTCGAAAAGCTGAGTCTGAAGATAATCCCTATAAGATGGACATTTTTTTATGCCCATCAGCAGATTAATGGCAAAAAATTTTTTATTTCCTCCATATCAGTTGCATTGAAATCGATGGATCCACTTAGTTTCCGCATACAAATTTGTCTGATAGACTATGTGCTCTATCAATTCATCAGTAAAAAAATAACTAAATATTCGGACTTGCCTTCTCGAAAGGAAGATTCGGCCCAGATTCCTCTGCAAATGTCTGCTTTGCATGCGAAAGTACCTCCTGCACCCATAACACATCTTCTCTTGTTCTTACGTAGTCATTCCTATTAGTATACCGATCCCCCATCATTATTTTGTGTATCACCATTACTAGTATCGTTTTTATGCCGACCCCCACCATTGTTCTAGACATTACCATTACTATTATCGTTATTGCGCTGATCCCCCTCATTATTATTACCAACATCACTAGATTCAGGTCCATTTATACTTGTCTTGCATACACTTTCATCATTATTATCACACATTACACTGACCACTTGGAATTTCATCAATAAGTCCATATAAAAACTCGGAGTTCAAATTTCCAGCAATATTTCTCCCACATCGCAATGAAGAATGTCTACTAGCCTCGTCAACATTCTACAAAGAAAAAAAGAGGAAAAATATCCTAAATAAATACGCCACTGATTTCAGTATCAAACCACACGCATATATGTGAACATATTTCTAAAAATTATATTATAATATTTTTTAACACTCTGCAACATAATCCACGCATTATAAAATAGTAATGTATTACCTTTATTTTTCCAGATACACTGTATTAGCTGCGAAATTGAAAATAATCTTGTAAAACAAAACAACCACCTCAACACAACTCTTTGTCAAACTAAAATGCCGTCGTGGCTGTTAGAAACTCAGCAACGCTGCCGCTAGTGATGAATTCTGATACTAGAGTACTCCACTAAGCAGGCTATAGTGGAGGTTTCAATGTAAAACCATTGAGCCGCGTGAGCAAGAGCACAGAAAATGTGGTTTCAGAGTGAAACCACTTGGCCCGAAAGGGTTAAATTTAATATCCAAAAATTACGCTAGCAATGACAATTAATCATAATTACATATTGAACTATTGTAAAATATTTTTTATTTACCGACATTTATGGTCACTTAGTAAAAGCTATTTAAAAAAAAAAGCTCTCATTGGAGAAACGAACGTCCGTGCAATAAACAATTTTTACATAAATAACTATTTGAATCGAGTATTCATCACTATATGCTAATAGCGTTCACGTAGTGACTTCAACTTTAAATATGCATTTTCTGAGTGGGTTTAAACATTTTCAAATTTCACGAGATTTTTCACAATATTTAAACTTTCGTAATGTAGAACTCTGTTAGAAATTCAACAGTCTATTTCACACAACTAATCATCTGTGATTACTCAAGAAGCATTATAGGTATATGTATAACTTGAGATTTACAGTATTAGAATTTTATTCATAGTTATAATTTTGTAATATTTCTAGTCTACTGGTAAAATGACAGTAATATCAAAGTAGTTATAATTTCAATTCATTAATGCAAATTGACTTGTTGCAATGCGTTTGGGACAAGAAAACTGCAAGAATAGTACTCTATTAGATCACGGTGTATTGTCAGTACATTTTCTTTACACATTTACGCTTTATTCAACACTCAAGAGAGGAAAGATAAACTTATAAAAACAAAAACTAATAAGTTTTCGTTCATTTTGAATTGTAATTATGAGTTTTCCCTTAATTATCCTTAGGCACTTTTGCCAAATAGCTAAATGGTTATTGTGTGATGAATGGACTTTTCTTACATCTGTTTGATGTCGGGTGTGCGTTGACAGCGCGTGTAAGCATTTTCCAATTTTCTTTTTCCAGATGGGGTAGTTTTTGTAAGTACAACAAGGAAGTGGTCACTGTGACATAAATCATGGTATGCTTGACAGTTAAGGGGTGTAGGCGCATTAATATTAAAATTAGTAACCTTATATTTTTTCACACCCTATCATGTAATAAATAAGTAAGCATAATAACTTACCGTCTTGTTTTTTAGATACATTAAGTCACGGCTTTTCCTATGAATACAAATAAAACCTAAAGAGAAATATGTGCACAGGTCCACATACTCTTCGTAAACGAAATATGTTTGAACATAAACATGCTTGATAAAATTGATGACATTTAGTCATGTCGCTTAATTGCGCACTTATCGTTTTATTAAAATTTATAAAGTATGCATTTATAGTAAGCGTCTATAAATTTAAATTTATTAGGAAATATTTCTTTGAAAAATCAACATAACTAGGAATTTCCCTTTCAAAGAACAAATTTTCCTTTCTTGATAAACAAAAAAATGACATAAATTTCTGTCAAGGCAAATATTTTCCTACTATCACGAAGATATTATAAATTTAAGGATAAACTTGTGTCTGCATTTACAAACAAGATTCAAGACAACTTTATATGTAAAGTTTTTTCTTTTATTTAGTGAGAACGTTAAGGTTTTCGAATTCATATTTACTACTTATTATTAAATGGTTTAATATCATATTTTATGTTACTACGTAAATTTATATGCGACAAAAAGGTTGTACTCTGTTACCTTTGCGTGAAAGTGCTGTATAGTTAAAGGCACTGAAAAATGCATCTACCAATTCACTGTAGTCAGAGAAACAAAGGTACACTACATTTACATTCATAATTTATAACGTTATTAAATAATTCACTACTCTATATTTATTTATGCATCGCAGTAATCTTCACACTTCATAGCTTTGCTCAGTGTTATCCCAAAATATGGCTAATATGCTTATTCAAAATATTTTACTGTGATTTACGTGTTGAATTTACAGGGAAAGTGTTACAGGACTGTACAGCTCAATGAACATCATGTCTAGTGCGCTTGTTTGTTTATTTCACTCTTAAGGGCTTTGTTTATGTCATCTTTTGCTTTAATTTTTATTTATTACAATATTCTATTTAATTCTCGTTCGACGTTAGATTCTGTTTATTCCTGCAGTTTAGACCCAATGAATCATAGAGAAAGCTTTGGGGTTTATTTTCTTTCGGTGTAACAATAAAAGTTTATTATGACACGCTTGGAAGAACACGGCACCAATGTAACAATTGTTTATGTACAATGATAAATAAAAATTTGTTTGAGTTGTGTGAATATCATATATCTACATACAGCCTGGTTACTTAAACCATTGCGTAAAAATATTTGCGTAGCGTTGACAGACAATGTTCTCATAATTATTTCATTTTCAGTTTTACAGGAAATCGATACCAACTTTCTCCTTTTGTCGAATTTTCGAAACCTACATTAAAATCCAAGAAATACCTAGGACAGAAAGAAGTGCATATTATATTCCGCAATTCAGACGACATATAAGTACTCGGGCTTTCTGTAATCATTTACTAAAATGCCACGATCCAGCCGACAATAATCAATGTTTGGAACATGTAAGATTATTTTGACGCACCGTGTATATTCAGTCATGTGATAACGTATGGAACGTATTTTGAATGTAAATTAAGTGAGTTTGCACGAAAAAATTTTTGTTTGTTTGTGGAGTATGTAAATTGGTCTAAATGATACGCCACTGGAATCTTAATAAAGCATTATTTGTCATATAAAACAGTATTTGAATGTTCTAGAATCATTTTCATATTGAAAGCATTAAATTTGATTAAAAATAGTGGTTTGATAAACCGCTTACTGAGACGACAATGGTAAAGGCTACCGAATTGCCACTGGTCTTTTGCTACTGTGTACGAAAGAATGCGGATATAAAGTGCTTGTAAACCTGTGAGTGAGTGAATTTACTATATGCTGGTATTATATTAATGCGTAGGAAGGAATATGTATGTATATTTTTACTTGTATAAATGGCGTAATATTGTGAAATAATAAAAATTGAATGCTTGTTCAAGGGAAATGGTATTGGAATTTGTTAAATTGTGCGGAAAAAGAATTTGCAGACATAAGAAATTTCTATAAAAAGGTAAGTCAAGTTCTGGATAGTATACGGAATGAATTTGCGTACGAATAATGGTTTTTCCGAAGAGTGAAGAGTGAATATACTTGTAACGAAATTCAAGATGACTACGTTTTTCTTGTGTCGGTTGCGTCTTGTTCCCCTTTCAGAATTTCCACTCGGCAAAGAGACGCATTAGATTCTCGTTTGTGATAGGTTGGTGCTGGTTGTGGAGCGTAAATGCTGTGACGTTTTGATAATATGGTAGATGGAAGGTATTTAAGCGACAGCCTGTTAAGGCATGAGGGAGTCGCTCGGGAGTTGCTCAGCAGAAGAGCTCGAATAAAGGGGAATCGCGCAAAAAGTTTATAAGCGACGTAAAAACGGTCAGTGCTGGTTTTTGTTTGTAAACAGTGCTGTAGTACGTATTAGATGAATATTGGGGATAAAGTATTTAAACATTTGCGAATAAAGGGATTAATTGTGAATTGAAAGGAAATACTAGTGTTTCTCTTTTAAGAATTTGAAAAGTACTAAGTCAGATTTAAAATTAAAACAGCAAATATTAAGTTAAAAGTGCTTAGTATTGAAGCGTGCGATTTAACAATGAAACCTAAAGTAACCCTTTAAGTAACAACATTAAGAGTGTGTCGATCAAGCTAGATAGTAGTGGAAATTATTGTCATTGATTGTAGTACTTGTGCTATCGCTAAAAGTACAAAGTCGATTATATAAAAGTAACTAAGAACTTTAATATTCAAATGAAAGTAAATATTTCTTAAGACAAACATTTATTCTGAAGGGTAAATAATAAATCATATCGCCCATTTGTTATATGCGTGTTGTGCGCGAGTGAACAAAAGAGAATTATTAAAAATTATTATTAATTTTATTAAATACATAATTAAAAAGTTTGGCTCGAGTAGGATTTGGACCTGTACTTTGCTAGAGTACCGCGCTAACCAACTGCGCCATCAAGGTTCAAGCTCCAATCGATGTAAATTTTGTCTTTATGCATGTAGAACTGATGTAAATTCTAAATATAATGAGATTGCAATCAAATTACTTATATTAATGGAATGTGAGCCTGCAATATCGCAAGGATTCACACATACCAAAGCAACTTGACTAATATTAAATTGTTATAGGTTTTACTTATAATAATAGACAATTATATTCGCGGGTGAAACAATGGCAAAATTACTTAGATATTAAGGCTGTTTTTTGTTTTTTTTTTGTGACAAATGTGGGTGTATTTTAAAGGATTACTTAAAGGAAACCACCTCCCTATGAACACTTTATATCGGGTAAAGAATTACCTAATGTAGTTGTAAGAATAATTATAGATCTTTAAAGGATAGAAGTGTGATTATCTTTAGAGTCATTAATGTTTATTTAGTTAAATCCCATACAAATAATAAGGACAATCAAACTTTATCTGCTTGATGTGTTTAGAATATAAGGTTTGGGGATTTTAATTTATAAGAATTAGTTTTTTTTTGGGTACTTTCGAAGCAATATTTGTCTGTTACAAAATTCAATTATTTTCAATTATTTTAGAGTCAGTAAACTACAAAATACTGATAACAGGATATTTTTAAGAGACCTAAAAACGGTCAGTGATGGTTTTTGTTTGTAAAAGAAAAAAAGGAAAAGGCCACGTATTTCATTCCCTCCCCAAGGGGGAGGGCGGGCTGCTCGAACTTTCCGAGCTCTTTCAGCCACAATCATGGATTCGCAGCATAC
The DNA here is from genome assembly GCA_036346205.1 of Vesta saturnalis. Taxonomy (NCBI): domain Eukaryota; kingdom Metazoa; phylum Arthropoda; class Insecta; order Coleoptera; family Lampyridae; genus Vesta; species Vesta saturnalis. Next base: position 2,308,530 of record JARFJB010001884.1, on the reverse strand, counting down.
ATTACGTATATATGCATGGTGGGATTAACGATGGGTGTGGTCAGGATAGGACCGGAAGGAACGGAGTTAGGGTTCTGAGGGGAAAATACTACCCCAGCATTCGCCTAAGCAGCCGCACATGGTGTGCATATACGCAGTGACCATGCCGCTACATGTGTATGAGGAAAACCCCCTGAAAAAACCTCATACAAGGTAGACGGTAACGGGTATCGAACCCATTACCTCCCGAATGCTAAGCAGGTTGTGTCAACACTACGCTACCAGCTCGATTCTTTGTAAACAGTGTTGCAGTACATATGAGGTGACTGCAGAACCCATATTGGGGATGAAGTATTTAAACATTTACGAATAAAATGATTAATTGTGAATTGAAAGGAAATACTAGTGTTTTTCTTTTAAGAATTTGAAAAGTTCTAAGGCAGATTTAAAAGTAAAACAGCAAATATTAAGTTAAAAGTGCTCAGGATTGAAGCGTGCGATTTAACAGTGATATCTAAAGTAACCCTTTCAGTAACAACATTAAAAGTGAGTCAATTAAGCTAGACAGTAGTGGACACTATTGTCATTGATTATAGTACTTGTGCAATCGTTAATAGTACGTAATCGATTAGATAAAAGCAACTAAGAACTTTAATATTCAAGTGAAAGTTAATATTTCTTACGACTAACATTTATTCTGAAGGGCAAATAATAAATCATATCGACCATTTGTTATATTCGTGTTGAGCGCGAGTGAACAGTAGACAATTATACTCGCGGGTGATACAATGGCAAAATTACTTAAATATTAAGGGAGTTTTCTGTTTTCTTTTTGTGACAAACGTGGGTGTATTTTAAAGGATTGCTTGAAGGAAACCACTTCCCTATGGACACTTTATATCGGGCAAAGAATGACCTAATGTAGTTGTAAGAATTATTATAGACCTTTAAGGGATAGAAGTGTGATGATCTTTAGTCATTAATGTTTATTTAGTTAAATCCCATACAAATAATAAGGATAACCAAACTTTATCTGCTTGATCTATTTAGAATATAAGGTTTGGGGATTTTAATTTATAAGAATTAGTTTTTTTTGGGGTGCTTTTCGAAGCAATGTTTGTGTGTGTGTGTGTGTGTGTGTGTGTGTTATATATATATATATATATATATATATATATATATATATATATATATATATATATATATATATATATATATATATATATATATATATATATATATATATATATATATTTGAATTATTTTAGAGTCAGTAAAATACAAAATACTGATAACGGGATAGTTTTATTTAGTCTAAATTCAAGATTTGAATTATTACAATTCATTCATATTGGCGAATGTTTAAATGCGATTTAAAAAAAAATATTCAGAAAATCTCTTTATGATTTATGACGAAAGCCCTGATTGTTACATTTTAAATTTTTCAGAAACCAACTAATGTGGTAATTTCAAAATTATTAAACCGACTTTTTATTTTGATTTTTCTAAATTGGGTAATATTCATTTAGTTCAGAATTTTATCACAGTTCGTAATATTATAGGTATACGAGGGCAACTTAGAAAGTATCCAAATAACTTGGATGTTTCGTATGTACTGGGTGCAATCAATAAGTTTATAACGATCTGTATACTTCAAAATTTTATTATGCTTTTGGAAAAATTTCTTTTCGAGTGGGATTGAACTTGAGTTGTGTATGATTTTATCGAGTAGGCTACAATCCTATCGTCCACAGTCAGGTAGGTTTAAATTAACACCCCGCCTAAGACTATTTATTTTTGAAAAATTTAAGATTGTGGTGGCGTCTAGAGACAACTTTTCTTGAATTTAGCATTGTTAGTTGTAAATTTATGGTAATTGTAAGGTGTTTCAAGCTACCTTTCAATCATTTTACCCCTTATATTGACTTCACCCATTCCCACTGTAGCTGGCTTGTCAACCCGCTTACTTCGGTAGGACAGCACAACGCCTAGTGCGGTTTGGGGGTGTAAAAACAGTTCAAATTAATTTATACCAAACGTGGTTAAATTGTGTATGTTGATATCAAGTTTTGCTATTTTTTACACAATTAAGTTTCTAATTCCTATGAGGTGTATATCACGGAAAAACCGAAACAGATGTTAAACCGCCTGGATAAACAAGACCGAGGTTTTACCGCTAAAGAGTGGAGCGCAGTGAACAGCAAATAGGTTAATAAAGATTAACAATTAGTTGCAGTGATGGATTTACTAGAATAAGCTAATAAAGTTCTAAGAAAAGGAAAAGTAAAAATGGTATTTATACTAAAGCTTGCATCGATTCGTATAACCCGGCATAATCTTTCAGGACAATAAGCCTGACATCTTTTATTCTTAATGTAATAAAGGGCATAACTAAGAGACATATTAGGGACAAGTCTCTAGATATCAACCAATACGCCTACTAACCCGGAAAATTAGGAGAAGTCGCTCATCACAAAGCAAGAAGAATCACTCGGGCTAAAACAAGTTGTACTTAGTATCTTTTTAGGTATAGGGGACTTTTGCCACACTCCTGTAAAATAAATCGTGAAAACATACAAAATAAGAATATCCACCCGGTTAGCTGCAAGTGGATAGCTTGCAATGTTAGAAAACAGGAGCATTTATGCGGTTGTCAATGAGAACACTGTGTGGGTACGTGCAGTGAATAGATGTGTACAACGACGGATACTATCTCCTCTACTGTGGTTTCTCCTTGTGGGCAACCTACTGAAGGATGTAGAGCAGCATTCAATACTTTGCTTGTACAAATAATATAACAATTACGGTTTGCGGAAGGTATGAAAACACCATCTGTGATAGAATGCAGAAGCATTCAAACACAGGAAGGTGATATAAGAAAGTGGAACTTGGCTAAATCCTACAAAGATCTCACTCACATAGTTTACAGGGAACAAAAGCGTCTCCTCCTGTACGAAACTTTTTTCAGTATGATGGAAAACTCAGGTATGCAGAAGTAAACCTATACAGGATGTGGACATTAAATCCACATTTGAGTAAGACCGCTAGTAATGATATGGACCCTATGGATCTGTGGGTAGAAGTTTGGGAAAAAGCAAGATCAAACACCAAAGGTGACATACCAGATATACATAACTATGGTTAAGCTCATCGTCACGTACGAAGCCCTGGTGTGGTGCAAAGAGGCGTAGGAAGGTAGAACTAGATTAACCAGGGTACAACGATTAGCCTGTTTAGTTATAAGAGGGGTAGTGGCTACATCTCCGACAGCTACTTTGAAAACCCTTCTAAACTTACTTCCTCTACATTTGGTAATAAAAAAGGTGGCGATGAAGGGAGTCTACAAAATAAAGATAAACTCGGGAAAGGAACTTTCTGGGAAAGGACAATGTGTCGTTTTTAAGTAGATCAAAAAATACACACAATCGAACAAAGCAGTAACAAACCCTCAAAGGTGCCCGGAACCGTCATTACACAGATGACAGTGTAACAAAAGAAAACACAAGGATGGAATATATGCAATGGAGACGTAGGAACGCCGGCAACAAGCTTTTATAGAATCTCAATCAATTTGTAAAACTGCACAGGAAACGGTGAGAAGAGAAGCAAAATCTATTCTAAAGTAGTGATATGAGGAACACCGGAGAAATATTACTGGTCTAAGACAAATAAAGTCCCTACTCTCGTATTGTTAATATCTTCGTTAACAGTAAAAAATACAAGGCATCTGCCTCAGGAGGATTGAAGGAATAACTGACTAACAAGACATTCTCAATTCTATCGAACACTCAATTTGCTAGCTTTAGTCCAGCTTGGTGTAAGACTGCACCACAATGAAACTGCAATCCATGTCTTCTTTAATGGTTTGCTAATGTTCACGATAAAACAAACAGACGTTTTTAACGTAGCAACACATACCACTCTCCACCCTATATCACCATCTCAAAGTCCATATACACGCTACACTCAGTATATGCACTACTCCTATCACAATTTATACATTACCTTTCTTCGCCTCCTCTACCTCAATCTCTAAACTGAACCCTTCATACTGTATACAAAATATACTCATCAATATGAAAACTTGAGAAATACCTTTTCACTATTTACCTTTATATATATATATATATATATATATATATATATATATATAATAATTTACAATTACATTGTAAATACATTAGTAATAGGCTAAATAGATATTTCTAGTGGATGTGTATTGGTTTTCCTTTCAAACTATTCTCAAACCGTCGTGAGAACTCAACAGAGCAAATTTGCGAAAAATGTAGTTTTCCCATTTTTTTAATTTATTAGCATTGTGAGGAAATTATCGGGCATACAGACGTCATTCTGTACTTAAATTAAAGCTAATTACATTCGCTACAACATCTCCCCCTATGAGCTTACCCGTAAACAGCAAATGTAATCTACTTTAAAAACGTAAACTACACGGTTTATGAAAAACGCATAGTTTAAGAGCTATAGTGAAAAAACAAAAAAATGCGAATATTACGCAGTTTTTCAAGTGCTACGAAGTTAGCACAGGGCTTTCGAAGTTGCAAACTTTGATATACACTACTGGTACTGGTCCTAACAACATATTAAAAAATCAGAACTAGCCGATAGTTTGCGACTTTAATGTACCATATGACTTGCCTAAAAACAAGAAGCAAGCAACCAAATATTAACAAATATACTAATACACTTATATTTAGTAGATATATACATGGCCTCCCTTTCAAGAATTAATAATTGTCATTTTCTTTCTTTAAAGCTTGTGGCGCCTATGTCTTGTATGTTCTCCCTATCTGTCTGTCTATGATCTCGTTTTGTTTTCTAACTAACCTAAACATCTTCGTTATTTTTATCCACACTTCAAAACACCCACGCTATCCGTGTGCCCTGCGGTCTCAGACCGTTTTGCTGATTTGCTAGTCGAGCTGGTTAGACACGTAGCAAACTGGAACATTAGTATTGGGATACTAAAGTACAAGTTTAATAACAATTTGTCACCATTGTTTCTACAATCTAACGCATACTTGACATTTTTTCAAAAGTTGATAGGAGCGCTCTTATGCCCATTATCCCCCCCACCCCACCCCCCACTTAAATAGTTCACAAGTATTAATTCTCTGGTACAAAAACAAAAATATAAGAACAAGTGGGTATAATTCAGGAACGATTGCATCCATATTATACACTTTGATAGAAGGTTGTGGCGGTGCTATCTGCGCTCTACATTGGTCATAACTTTACTAATTTAGAAATATTAAAATAGAAATATACAAACAATTGGGTACAATCGGCAAACGATGCATACAAATTTTACATTTAAATAAAAGTTTGTGGGGTGAATCGTATTTACATCACCTGCACTGTAGATGGTTCATATCTTCGCTAATTTTAAACCACTATAGTAGAAATTTAATAAGGCGTGCGAACCAGAAACATATACATTTTAAATTTTTAATATCTTGGTATGGTGATAGGGTACTAAAGGAGGAATAATCGTAAGCACGTTTTACTTTCTTAAAATACCTCCTATAAATGCCACGTGTCAGTGGCTTCCCCAACCTTACTAAAGCAAAGGCAACGTATTTCATTCCCCCCAAGGGAGAGGTCGGGCTACTTGTACTTTCCAAACTTTTTCATCCACAGTGATGGATTCCCAACGTGCATACTTACCTTAGGAATGTATGCATGGTAGAATTCAAAATAGGTACGGTCAGAACAGGATTGGAAGAAACGAAGTTAGGGTTCTGCGGGGAAATTACTACCCCATTCACTTAAATAGCCACACATGATGTGCGTATAGTGTACACAGTGATCATGCAGCTCCATCTACATGAGGAAAACCCCCTAAAAAACCTCATACAAGGTAGACGGTAACAGCAAAAATAGAAGAATAAATAAGAAATACAACAAAGTGGGGGAGGGAGGCAATCATGTGACCCTATAAAATATCGGTTCGAAAGACTTGTGAAGATCATTTAACTAAACGGTAGAAATGGTAGGGGAAGATTGGACTCAATCTTGTAAGAAGCGTAATCC
>JARFJB010001884.1:2060000-2300000 GCA_036346205.1 Vesta saturnalis | reverse complement strand
GCGTTTGTGTGCGTTTGTGTGTGTTGTGTGCTTGCGCGCGTGCGTGCATGTGTGTGTGTTAGTATGTGTAGGGGAGGGTGCTTTCGCGCTTTCGTGTGTGCACCTGTGTGTGTGTGTCTGTTTGTGCCTGTGTGTGTGTGTGTGTGCGTGTGCATGTATGTGTACGCATGTGTGGGCGCGTGTATGTGTGTTTGTAATTGTGCGTAAATTTCGGTAAGTAAAAACTAAGTTGTCTGTGAGAGTGCAAGCTCGTTAAGATGTCTACAAGAACTCCCGTTATAGACTCTTATGTATAGGGTGATCCACATATTCTCGTTTGGAGAATAACTGCTAGAATAATAAAGAAAATAATAAGATTTCATGGTGAGTGTATATCTCAGTCTTAAAATTATTTTCAAATGTACAGGGCGCGTCATAACTCGTATTAAAAAAAAAGAGGGTTATTTTTTAAATTACACCCCCTGTATAATATTTCATTTTTAGAATCTACTTGACGTCTGCTTTACAGTAAGGTACACTTCCTTTCAAAAGTTTGGCCTACGCTTTCAAAATCAAGTAACACAATTTTAGCTGTGTGGATGGATAATTTTGAGATTAGGTTAAACGTGATATTGACAAAATTAACAAATATTATGAGCTGTCCCTCAGGACACAAATTGTACTATCTACATAATAATTATAGATAAGAACCAATGACTTTTACAAATAATTTTGCAGAAATTAGTGATGGTTATTGAAGGTAAGGGAGATTTATTGTTGCTGCAACTTATTGAAATCTTTCATGCAAGCCCAACTCAAAGAATTAATCTGGTAAAGAGAAAAAAAGCAACAGAAATTTAATAAAACGAACATAAACATCAATACAAAGATATTTCAAAAAGTGCTAATATTTTGTCATGGCCCCATCAGTCCCTAGCACCGCATTCAGTCTCCTGGCCATAGATCCTATCCGGTTTCGCCAACAATTTTGATCATCGCTCAACTCTTCCTAGGTATTTTCTGTAGCTTCCCACAATTCTTCAGCATTTACAGGTCTAAAGTTCCTTTCATACATTTTTTTGACAATTAATCTCCAAACATTTTCCATAGGGTTCAAATCAGGACTATAGGACGGCCAAGGGAATATTTCAATATTGTTGTCTTCATACCACTGTCTTATTATTCGAGCGGTGTGGATGGGGCAATTATCCTGTTGAAATATGAACTCATTGTGATATAATTGTTCCACAGAAGGAAGCATAACATTTTACAAAATGTCACGGTAATCTACTGCATTAAACCGACCATCAATGGTCCATACTACCCCTGGACCGATAAAACTTATCCAAGCCCAAACATTGACAGAGAATCATCCTAACCTGTTTCATGGTGTCACATATCGTTCAGAAAATCTTGAATTGACCGATCGATACACCCGTATACGACCGTCATTGCACGATTAGAAGAGCTTTTCGTGGGAAAATATTATAGTATTCCAAACATTTAGAGGTCGGTGTATGTTATTCAGACAAAATAGTACACGGCCCTGCTTTTGTTCTTCTGTAAGTATAATTTTCTTTGCACTTTTCACACGACGGCACGTTGTCACCCACGATCCTGGAAAGTTGGTCTCAATAACAGCTTGTTTGGCCGTATTGAAAGGGTTTTCCCTTAAATTATCCAAAAGGGCTCCGTCTTGCTCCGCGTTTGAAATTTTGGGTCTTCCCGTACACGGTCTTCTAGTCACGGTCCCTTCTTGTTGCCATTTCTTCTTTACTAGTAGAACAGTGCTTTTATCTAGCCCATAATAAGCAGCAACCTTCCTTATGGACCAACCCTCTTCTAATTTGGAAAGCATCAAAACTTTGTCTTGCTCTGCTAGTCGAGGCATTTTGACTTTTCAAAATTTTAAATGTCAGAGTTGATTAATTACAACCCTGATTTAATACAACAAAAAATGGGTGTACGCGAAACTTTTCACTGCAAGAGTACAGTTCGCATCCACAACAGAAATACCAAGCAACGGAAAATCTAGCCGCAATAGAAGCTATTAAAGGTGATTACAATTAGATCTTAAGTGACCTAATGCGTTAGTAATACTGTGTGTGGGTGTAAATGTGTGGGGTAGGGTGCGTGCTCCTTGTGTGTGTGTGTGTGTGTGTGTGTGTGTGTGTGTGTGTGTGTGTGTGGTTTAGTGCGTGGGCGTGTGCATGTGCGTATGCGTGTGAATGTGCGTGTGAGTGTGCGCGTGCGTGTACTTGTGCGTGTGCGTGTGCGTGTGCGTGTGCGTATGCGCGTGCGTGTGAGTGTGCGTGTGCGTGCGCGTGTGTGTGTGTGTGTGTGTGTGCGTGTGCGTGTGCGTGTGCGTGTGCGTGTGCGTGTGCGTGTGCGTGTGCGTGTGCGTGTGCGTGTGCGTGTGCGTGTGCGTGTGCGTGTGCGTGTGCGTGTGCGTATGCGTGTGCTTGCGCGTGCACGTGTGCGTGTGCGTGTGCATGTGCGCGTGGGTGCACTTGTGCGGGCACATGTACGTGTACGTGTACGTGTACGTGTACGTGTACTTGTACGTGTACGTGTACGTGTACGTGTACGTGTACGTGTACGTGTACGTGTACGTGTACGTGTACGTGTACGTGTACGTGTACGTGTACGTGTACGTGTAGTGTACGTGTACGGGTACGTGTACGTGTACGTGACCGTGTACGTGTACGTGTACGTGTACGTGTACGTGTACGTGTACGTGTACGTGTACGTGTACGTGTACGTGTACGTGTACGTGTACGTGTACGTGTACCTGTAGGTGTACGTGTACCTGTACTTGTACGTGTACGTGTACGTGTACGTGTACGTGTGCATGTATGTGTGTGTGTGTGTGTGTGTGTGTGTGTGTGTGTGTTTATGTGTGTGTTTGTCATTGTGCGTAAATTTCGGTAAGTAAAAAATAACTTGTTGACTGTGAAAATACAAGCCCGTTAAGATGTCTACAAGAATTCCCGTTATAGACAATTTGTGTTTATCAGATTGTTGGTTGGAAAACACATAGAAACTGGAAATGTAAAGACTCCATGGTGAAGACAGCGTGCGTAACGGTCTCTTATTAATAAAGCGTTACTTCGTTCACAAATTAAGTAGTCTAGTTGCGTATATTAATATCTTTTGTTATAATTAAGTTACATTTTTCGAAGTTGGAGTGATATATATCTGAAATTCCATCCACATTAAAGCACGATGGTTGTGTATAAAATATTTTAGTTTAGGTACAGATGCAATTAAGGCAGCGGATTGTCTATATTAATATCATGAAATCTATCTAAATGTGGTTTTCGCGCTGGAAAAGATATTCATTATTGTTAATTACATGCGATATTTTCCAGAAGGGAGACGCCATCTAACAAAACTTACGAAGAAAAACCCAAAACCAATTCACCCCATAACACACGTGGACTGCACATGAGCTGCCATATCTTTTGAAGTAGAATACTCAAACTTGAGTAATTCCTTTACTTTACATTCTACATTTAAGAACCTTAAATTTTAAGAAGTTAACGAATACGATTGTTTTTTGTTGTTGTCTTGCTGCATTATCGAATGGCTGCATCGTAATTACCGCTGAATAAGCTGCCAAACCTACCATATGAACTATAAGAAAAATGTATTTTATCGTTCCACTTTGGAAATAAATTAATTATAAGCTTTGCGTTTTATTTATGAACGTCTTGTTTATAGGTTATAAAAAACCTTCGTAAATGAGGGTTACCTCTAATGTTTCCCATAGCCTACGAGTGTAAGCGATAATGAAATGCCAGTTGCTTTATTTAAGAAGATAAATTAAACACATTTCGTCACAAGGGCTAACTTCTCTTTTCCTCTTAGTTCATGTTTACTGGAAAATTAAAAGAAAAACTGCAAAAGTATAAACGCCGTACAATCCTCAAAATCGAACAAACAGTATGCAATATTAAAATCTCACTGCATCAAAACTACTTACTCTATCTCCATTATTTTCCCTTTTCATTCATAATACAACATGTATCACCAATTAAAATTTTACTCTAACAGTCTTCCTATTTCAAAAACAGTATGTAAAGTATTGTATAATTTATCATCAGCTTTGTCCGATACTGTATTATTCAGTAGAAATTTCTGTTACTATCCTAACGCTAAATTTCAAATACAAATATCAATATTAACGTAAGGTAATAACTCTACCATTATAGACGTCTAGATAGTGCCTCATTAAACTTGAAACTTAAATGACATACCGAAATGTTAGATGATACTATTTAACTTACTAGTTATTAATTGAGAGTTTAAACTACACGTATATATAGTTATGCATGTATTAACTATGTATTTAAACTATCATTCATTTTAAGAAATAAAAATAGTTTAGGTTTGGGTTTACCGTTCAATTATTACATAATTATTAAATTAATATTCTTTAACCTTACTTCCTGGAATTCCATATGTAATAGCATTAATGTTTAAAATACAATATAATTCGACAATTTCTTTTTTGTAATTATTTATCTCTCTACGCGTTTCAATACAACATATATCATTATCCAGAGAAAACGTATAAGTAAAATAACAAACAAGTAGTTATGGTAACAAATTATTAAGGTAAAACAGCAAACTTGATATACATTGTAGGTCTATATTTAAAACATCTGTTAAAGGTGAGTCTATAGGCTGAACCTGTTTGTTCATTAACGATACTTTTTGTTTATGTTTATAAATGTTGAACACTCGCAATACATCTAAATTGTCTGTTTTATTACAAAAATGTAAAAATTTTATGTGGTTTTGTATCTAATATCAAAATATCAAGTATTTGGCCAATAGAAAGAGACACAGTATGTGCAGTTCAATTTATGAATACCTGACTTCAAAGTATGTTAGTTGAATCTTTCGCATTAAATAAATGTTTAAGAACATTGATATTAGTTTTAAAAGCTACCTCATACTTCTCGTTCTTTTGTAATATGTGAGCTACATTTCCTGATATTTTTCCAAAATATGGACTTAAGGTGCATTTATTTTCTCTCGGTTTTCTGTTAAATGGGTAAATGTTGTTAATACATAACTTGTAGTCTTGATTATCAACTAAAGTGTCGAATATATTTGAAATGTTACCATTTGTTTTATAACTGATATTTTGTAGCGCATCAATTATCCGAATATCGTTCATCCGGATGACCGGTTATCCGGACATCCGTTGGGTAAAAATAACCCCCCCGCGCGAGGTTTCGATGCTTTATACATTAAACTGATATCTAAACGATACTTAAACTCAAACAAAACACATATTCATCCACCTGACTAATACAAATAAATGCTTCATTAAAATCACAAACACATGAAAATTCGGAAAAATGCAGTTATCTCACCATGCACAATCGAACTTCCTTATCTTTTCGCAATGGTACTGCAATGGAATTAACCAACATTTCATCGATAAAAGAACCACCAGTTTCTTCATTTTCTTAGATTATATTTACACAAATTTCGTCAACGACGAATCTTTAAATTAGTAACCTGCTTCCATAAACGTATGTACACCTATCTTACTTTATTACTTAATTACGTATATAAATTTATTAAAGCGACCGTTTCACTTACAAATGACTAATTAAGCTTTATATTTACAGCGAATCGTTATTTGTTGCGTGGTCGGCTGCACACACGAAGCCGTAAAAAACTGAACTATCTAACCAATAATCCGCACACAAGATGCGATGAAAATCCAAGAAGAATTAAGGACCGGCACTCATTCAACACCGAATCCCATTCCATGGACGTGACAATATCGCTGTGTGACAACTATAACGGTAAACTAATTCGGGAGGAACGAAATTACAAGAAGGGGTTAGGGAAAGACTTCTACGACATACTTCACTTAACTTCCCGATAAAGCGTAAGTGGTTTAATACCACCAAACAAACAGATGTTCGTGTGCGCGGCGGAGCCGAAAACAAGAGCCTTGACACCACGACATCCTTATCGACTACCTTACGCTACATTCATTTCTGGCCACATTGGATTCTTATTCTCCTACTTCTTGATCAGCCAATCATTAAAGTATTACTTAAATTTTTTTAATACGCGTCAAGAACGATGGCCTCTCGCCACTAAATCGGAGAATAATTGCGTCATCCATCCAAATTCCATCCACAAAGGTGCCCCTTGTAATGCGAGATGTCTATGATAACGAAACCCTACGATAATGAAGCTTAAAATAACGTATATAAAACCCAAACTCTTTGTTTGAAGACTAAGGTATTTATCGAAAAGAAAGGCTACAGATTGACGGCTACAACGTAAATTAGCAAAAGATGAGCCATACAACGTAATCATTTTATACTTAGTATAATTTTACATGATGCAGTTTCAAACCCATTTAACAAAATTTAAAATACCGAGAACATTTGTTTACACACTAACTATTGTACACTACTCTGATAGTAACCTGTTACATCCAGACAGAACGCATATCTTCCAGGTAACTTTCAGATAGGTAGTGCGAAATGTACGTTACCAAATTTATAACTACCTTTCACTTATCCAAAAGCAGCACCATCAACATGGAACAAACACAAATCAGAACAACTAAACATGCCTAGTAGATCAGCAGATTCTCGCATATAAGTACGTAATCATATTTTAGCAAATAAACTAAATGTCATAATAACAAACAGTTTAAACTACAAATCAAAAATTTTATTAAGAATTATTATAAGTTTTTGTTGTGAACGAATAAGTTCAAAGGTAAATATAAATTCATTATCCCTCTATCCATCCTCCTAAGTGTTCCTGAGTGCTTTAGCACGATAGGCCTAATTTAGCCTGTTCAGGTCCACAATCATAAAAAAAAAATCGCAAAGTACAAGTCGTAGGTTCAAATCTTACTCGAGGTAAACTTTTTATTTATGTATTTAATGAAATTAATAATAATTTTTATTAAGAATTCTTTAGAACTTATAGTTACCACTGCATACGCTAGTAAAGTTTTGATGTTACTACAATCGATTATCCGGACTAATTGATGCACGGCAGTGTTCGGATAATTGATAATCCGGATAACCGATTTCGCCTCGATTTTAGCCCTAAAGTATAGATGTTTGTAATCGAAACTGTACATGTAGTAGTAAAACAGTTGTACAGTAGGACTTACAGTAGTACATACTCTAATACGAATCATATAACTCAACTCTTTTATGAATACCGTGAGTAAAGGATTTTCTAAAGATGAAAAAACAAATAGAATTTAACACATTTTATTTTTGCAAAAGAAATCAGATATTTTTTTGCTTGGGATCACTGACACGTTTTTTTTCAGCTAAATCTCTTAGTCGTTTTAAGGACAAAAGCTGAATGGTGTCACACTCAGCTTGATGCTCGAGCCACTTCATAGATTTTTCCAGATAGATAAACGCTTCATCGTACTTTGGAACACCATCTTCTACTTTAGTATCTTCTCCATCTTCCCCTTCCTCTTCTATTTTCTGATTATCGTCCTTGATCTGCTGTAAAATTTCTTCATCAGAAAGAATCTGGTATCCAGGGTCCTCAACATCGCAATTTGTCACACTCCTCAAAGCCTGGTGCTTCCTTGATCATTCCCCTTAACTCGTCGGGACCCTCACTTTCTTGTGGATCATTTGGCTCGGGATCATCACTTTCTTGCGGATCTTGTAGTTTAGGACACAGCTTTTTCCATGATTTTTCAAGTGTGGTGTCTTTTACGGAGGCTCAAGCGTCCTTTAAACTCAATTTCTTGTTGGTACTTAGCGCAGATTCTTCACTATTCTCCTTATCTAAAAGCAACACTTGAAGCAACTGCTTTCTGTAGAAGAGTTTAAATATTTCTACCACACCCTGGTCCATTGGTTGTAGGACTGACGTCACGTTTGGCGGTAGAAACAAAACATTTAACTCGCCATCATATGAGCTCAAAACTACGTCTGACAGATGAGATGGTGCATTATCTATGAGTAAGAGCACTTTGCTTGAACCCTTCTGGGATAAAAACATTCTTATACCAGTCGTCAAAAATATTTATGTCCATCCAGGAATTTTTTTGATTTCTGTATACAACAAGGAGCTTGCTTATGCCCTTAAAACGTCTAGACTGCTTTGCTTTCCCAATAATGAGCAGTGGGAGCCTGTGATTGCCAGTAGGGTTAGCGCAAACCACAGTTGTAATGCGGGCTTTGCTGGCTTTGTATCCAGGCGCCGCAGTTTCCCTTTTTGATACAAGCGACTTGGTTGGCAGATTTTTCCAGTTAAGACCTATTTCGCCCGCATTATAAATGTTCTTTGGTTCAAAACCACCCGTTTTGCAAAATTCTTTAAACGTTTCCTTAAAATTCTCGACAGATGCTACATCAGCTGAAAGTCTCTCACCTTGTATGTCTAGCTCCATTATCTCATGCCTGGAAATAAAGCGTTGAAGCCAGCCAGTAGCTTTAAAATTAGGATCACCATTCAACAATTTGTTCATTTTTAGTCCTGTTTCACAAATTATTGGTCCACTAATTGATTGTCCTTAACTTCTAACTTGCATAAACCATGTATACGAGTTCAGCTCGTGATTGTCTGCTGATTTCAAAGATTTTTTTTGATACCCCCATCTTCACTGTCTAGTTTGGAAGCATAGTCTTTTATTGTTTGACTCTGCTTATTAATGCCTGAAATCGTAGAGGTGCCGCGCGAAATTAGCTCCTCTTACACCACGTTCTAGTTCTTCCAATATTTTAGGTTTGTCTGCAATTGACAAAGCTACACGTTTACGTTTAATCGACATCACATAGCTTAATATTACAGTAAATACATTAATCTCAAAACACAATCACAAGTTAACCAGCGAACGTAAGATTTTCGACTGTAAGTCCTACTGTACAATTGTTTTACTACTACATGCACAGTTTCGATTACAAACATCTATACTTTAGGGCTAAAACCGAGTCGAAATCGATTATCCGGATTATCAATTGTCAGAACACTGCCGTGTATCAATTGGTCCGGATAATCGATTGTAGTAACATCAAAACTTTACTAGCATATGCAGAGTAAGTTCTAAAGAATTCTTGATAAAAATTATTATTAATTTTATTAAATACATAAATAAAAAGTTTACCTCGAGTAGAATTTGAACCTACGACCTGTACTTTGCTATTTATATTTACCTTTGAACTTATTCGTTCACAACAAAAACTTATAATAATTCTTAATAAAATTTTTGATTTGTAGTTTAAACTGTTTGTTATTATGACATTTAGTTTATTTGCTAAAATATGATTACGTCATGGAATGAGATTCGGTGTTGAATGAGTGCCGGTCCTTAATTATTCTTGGATTTCCATCGCATCTTGTGTGAGGATTATTGGTTAGATAGTTCAGTTTTTTGACGGCTTCGTGTGTGCAGCCGACCACGCAAAAAATAACGATTCGCTGTAAATATAAAGCTTAATTAGTCATTTGTAAGTGCAACGGTCGCTTTAATAAATTTATATACGTAATTAAGTAATAAAGTAAGATAGGTGTACATACGTTTAGGTTACTCATTTAAAGATTCGTCGTTGACGAAATTTGTGTAAATATAATCTAAGAAAATGAAGGAGCTGGTGGTTCTTTTATCGATGAAATGTTAATTAATTCCATTGCAATACCATTGCGAAAAGATAAGGAAGTTCGATTATACATGAATTTTCGTGTGTTTGTGATTTTAATAAAGCATTTATTTGTATTAGTCAGGTGGATGAATATGCGTTTTGTTTGAGTTTAAGTACCGTTTAGATATCAATTCAATGTATAAAGTATATTGATTCGTACAATAATTATCTCGGACTGTGCATTGATTGGTTCATTTTGTTTATGTTATATAAAATTTGCGTACGGTAAGATTTGTAAAATTTAGATGTTCGACGTTTTCGTTATTGTTTATTATTAACTAAACATTTGTGATGCATGAAATAGATTAATTGGGGTTATTAGATTCGTGCAGGAGTCATTCCTAACCAAAATACAGAAATTTATTTTAAGAATTACATTTTATATGATTAAACACTTTGTTGATTGTATATTTTTCCAGACTTATTGTTGTTTTTGATATATGAATAGTGTGTACAAATTGATCATAGTTTTTTAAGTGTACGAATATTGTAAATCCTCATGTTTTCTCACGGCGGTAATATTTTTACGCTCATCCAAAATGTTTGATTAATTTATTTGTTTGTGGTAAATGTTTAATTTACACAACGTTACAGCGGCAACTGTGAATTGTTTGATTTTTTCGAATGTCATGTACTGTAATAAGCTTTAACGTAATGATTTTAAGCGTGCCTAAATTAGCGTATGTGCCATAAAATGTTTTGAAGGGTAACGTAACATGACCGATCAGCTGTTTTTTTTGCATATGTTAGTTTTGCGAGCAGTCGCAATGTTTTTTGAAGTAATTTTTATAGGAATCAACATGCCGATTGTAGACATAATTGATTTGCCTGAGTTTGCCAAACAGGTAAGCGAATTTGATTATTTGTTGCGGAGTAGCGGCGTATTTTTCGAATTTAGGAATTACGACACCGATTTTGGACGTTGATACAATTTTAGGACTGTATAAATTTTCGATCGCGTTTTGTTTTCTTGTGATGTATTTTTCGATTGAAATTGAATAATTAATTACCGTTTTGATCAGTTGTTTTTTTGGGTATTTGAGGCAATGATTTTAGCGCTGTTTATCGGAAGATTCAATGAGTTTTTTTTAGTTTTATTATCGCAGTTTCGCGGATTTATATGAAGCATAAGACTTTATCGAAGTTTAAGTGAACTTTGCGTAAATATTTTTGGAGTAGAATTTTGAGGGAGGAGTATTTTATTTTAGAGTGAACATAATGGTTTCCTGTTAGACCATTATTAAGATCTAGTTCATGGCGTTTTCGCACTATAAATGTTTCTAACAGGTGGCGCATTTTTGACATCTCTCCCGATTTTGACGCTTTTGGAGTTGACAAGTCCCCTTTTGCAGCGTTAGGTAAGAACCCCACCCACACCACTGAGCTATGTCGTGCGCACCAATTTCCTTTACGGCCTTGATATTCTAATGAGCAACAAGCGACTGTCGACAAGACAGGGCTCGTAACGATCTTTTATTAATCAAGCGCTATTTCATTTACAAATTAAATAAATATCTTTTTCTTTAATTAAATTACATTATCTGAAGTTGAAGGGAAATAAATCTGAAATTCTATGTACATTAAAACAAGATAGTTGTATTTAAAATATTTTAGCGTTAGGTGCAAATGCGAGATCAGTCTAGTTATCATACTCGACGCGATGAATCGTAATGTCTGCATGTATAGGTTTTCTAAATATGGAGAACTTAAACTTGTTCTGTGTATTAATTCTTATGTTTGAATCTAGAAAATGAATGTCTCTATTCCGTTCTTTCTCTAGTGTAAATTTTATGTAAAGATGTAAATTGTTAATATTAATTAAATAAAATGAAATCTTAAGAACTGTCGAAACGTGCTAAAATACCATCACATAACAAAACCAAAATACAATCTTATCAGAAACAATTAGATCGTCTAAATTATTCATAAATACATTATCTAAAATTGGCGAAATTGGACTTCCCGTGGGTAAACCATCTTTGTAAATAAATCATAATATTGAATACGAAATAGTTCTGATTAATACAGAGTGTGTGTGTGTGTGTGTGTGTGTGTGTGTGTGTGTGTGGTGTGTGTGGGTGTATGTGTCTATATATATATTGATACGTGTAAATTTAGTTTATAAATTTATGGTCTTTAGTTACGACTCATCCTATAGGTTATTGGAAAATGGCAACATTGCCAATAAGCTCGTTCTTAATAGGAAAATTTTTCAAACATGTGACCGTTTTAAATTCTTGTATTGGTAGAAATTAATCAGGCTTTCTTTTTTTTGTTTTCTGGTACCTTCATAGAAGAAGGAAAAACGCCATTTTTGGCAAAGAAATTTAATGCGTAGTTAGAAGCAAATGAAAAATTTGGAAAAGGTTTCCTTAAAAATTTGATTGAACTTTTCAAGTAAAATTTTAACACAGCCTGTTGCTGGATTTAATCTTTTCCATATAAATAAATCCGGTTGGGATTTCGAATTTGAGTTCGGCTTTAATTTTTTGTTTCTACTACACCTTAGCTTCGTTCAAGAGGTAAGCTACTCACTTTCTTTTCTTATTTACTAGACCTAACTTTGAAATGCATGTGTACATGTTTTGAAATTTTAATACAGCATAAAGATCATATCTTATAAAAATTTGGGTATTGATTTAAATTCTAATACAGTTGTCTTATATAGGTTTTTTGGTCCTTTACACATTTACTCAAGATTAACATCTTTCGTGCTTCCATAAGAGATAGTTAAACCGTTTCAGACAGCACAATTGGATACCATTCATCCGAGGTGTGAAATATTAGTTATGGGTCTTCGAACCTGAATTGAAACAGTTTACGATTACTCCTTCTCCTAGTATCTTCCGCATTAACTGAAGAAATATACGTTACACGACTATTTTCGGATAAGTATTTTTGTTACACGCACACAAAAAAATTTACCTACGGTGAGTGACTTTTGTTAGCTTTTCTACATAACGAGGCTCTCGTTACCTGTACATTACTGAAATTCTTATAACAAGTACATTCCGGTGCTTGCTACATTGTATTAGTGTGTTTCTGCAATTATCCTATTCCTAAAATTAATGCTTGTGCTTTACTGTTAAACATTTCCTTAGTAATCGTTAGAGTAAGGTTAGACATTTGTACCTGTAAAAGATAATTTGGGTTGTTTCAAAGTTTCTCGTATACTTACATTTAACTTTGCAGTAGAATTTGTATTTTAACTGTCAATTTCTAACTGTTTTCTTATGTACTAGTTTTATTTTGATATCAAACCGTAGTTTGTTCAACCGTTAGAACTATCTGTGTCTACTGTATAAGCGATCAGCTGTTTAGCTGACGGAACTCTACCATTTGAGTCTAAATGTACAATAGGTGTCATAAATTATGCTAACTGCTGGGGTTGTATAAAAAGTTATTTATTTCAATTACTGTGTAAATCACATTGCATAGTTTATTTATGATCATTGGGGAAAAAATTTTTTACTTTTCACTGATTACAATTTAATAGTTGTTTAGTACAAAACTGTTTGAATTAGGGCTTACTCACTTTAATTTTTGGTTTGTAACCATATGCTTACTAATGAATGTGTCAATCTATGTTGCGCATTTCTTAAATTCTTGCCATGTGATTGCCAAATCGGTAATGAACTTGGCCTTTCTGAATTTTCTAAACGCTTCATGCTTACTTTGTCTATAATGCTCATAGTAACTACTTTGAATAATTTTTTTTTATATAAATAATTGAATTAATGCATTCTTGTAACTAATTCAACATTATCGTTAAATAAAAAAATATTTAATAAACGCATACATTATTATTGAAGGGGTATTTTAGAAAACATACTAGTAACACCAAAACTTACAAGCATATTATGTAGTGGTAATTTTATATTTTGATGTTTATTAATTAGTTCTGTATAATTCTTAATATAATGTTTTGATGCGTGCTGTAAATTGGTTGTTATGATGTGGTTTACTTTATTTGCTAAAATATAATTTTTGGTTGTTATGATTTATGCTTGTTCCATGTTGATGATGTTGTTTCGGAACAAGTTTTAGAGTTTTATTGTTGGACGATATATTTTTTATGTTTAATATTTATGTCTAATTTCTGTTAAAGCAGATAAAGGTTACACTTTAGTAATTGTTTCAAAAGATAGTTATATGCAGAAAGTTAATTAGATTTTATTAGTAACGAAAATGTAGATACTTCTTGGCCTCGCCCCTGACACTGTACCAGTACTGCTTGCCCATTCTTCAATTAATACCCCTACAACACTTCTTTCACTAATCCCCAAGCATTCCGCAGTACGCATTGTATCTTGATTAAGAATAATTACGTTTACGCTATTTTTCCGCTTCGAAGAAAGCTTTTACCTTTTGAACAATCTGTTTAAACTCGGCGGACATATCCTTGGGCATTTTTCTTTTTGGAAAGAAGCTGCTACGGTATATGTATATACTCGTATATACACACTACAGTAATATCGCTTTGGATTCGAACGTTTATATGTCCTCACCTATAATATTTTGGCTCACTAATAAATAATATATTGACTTAAATTAAAGGTACAAACATGTGTACAGATTTTTCATTCACGCGCTATTGTACGGTTGCGGTTTGCCATCCTCATTCAATAGCAGCACATTTTTCAAAACCACATAATCGTATAATCACGAGTATACTTTAAGAAAATATTTTTACATTTATATTATTTAGGAAATTCCTTAACGTTATGACAAGAAAGGTTTACTTACTTCACTTACTGAGAATTACTCATGTTTGCCTATTTGGGCTATTTACAAGCAAATGAAAACAATTTGTTACAATTTTTTTATGGGAGTAGGTTCGTCGTCGCCGATTCGCCGTCGCCAATTCGCCGTAGGGACGATTCGCCGTCTGGACATGTTTTAGACGAATATATAAAATTAATTTGTTCTTAGGTACGCCCACAACACAGAAAATTAATGCATTACGTAAAAAAATACTACAAATGTAAAACGATTTTAATAGGTAAAATAGAATAATATGTACATATTAACTATAAATTGATCAACATATTGTAATTATGTGCCAAGCCCCTCAATTTTAAGTACACACTGATTATCAACTCATAGAAAGCCTATTTAAAGTAAAGACCTTCATTATCATACGAGAAATATAATAGCGCATCAAAAAGCTCGGCGAGTTGGGCACACAGTGAATTTGAGCAACGGCCAACTGTCTCGGCGGCGAATCGACGATAGCGAAACGGCGACGGCGAATTGTCCTAGACCGTAATCACTATACGTATACAAATAATAAAAATTTTGTGTTCCACTATTTTATATCATTAAATTTGTATGTTTGTTTGAAAGCAATGCGGTCTTAATAGAAGGTAATTAGAATAATCGACTGACACCTAAATTATTAAAGAAGTATAGCATTAAAATTTTCACCTCTTTGATTTGTGATTTTATAATTATAACTGCAAATTCTCCATTCAAAGAAATTATAATAAAACATCAAAAACCACTTGCCAGATTCTTCTTGTTTGCGCAGTTGTAATAATAATAGGTAATAAAACTTAACAAATGGATTATGGATGTGCCGAGAGCAGCACCTTCTTTTATTCCTGCAATAATTAAAGACGCAAACCAAAACCGTTTTTGTTAAAAAACCTAATATTCAAATATATGTTCTTTAACTGATTTAAGTTGCACCAGTTTTAATCTAACATTCTGGTCTAGCACAACATATTGCCTACAATGGCAGATAAAAAGGGTTTATTTAACATAAAACTTCCCTAATATTTTAGGAACATACCTCACTGCTAATAAATATTAGTTAACATCACTTCATTCAGTAAACTAAGCAATGTTAAGTTCACCCCGTTTTGTCTTTTAGTTCAATTTATTCAACAGTACGCTTTAGGATAAAACAAATTTAAATTTTATTCCATATGTCAGTATTAAATGGTAAAATGGACATAAAGACTTTTTTGCGTTGCATTTTGTTCTCTACTATACTATACGTGTAAACATAACAGTGGTACAAGGTAGTGTTTAAGAAAGATTAAGGTCGTTTTATAAATAATTTCAGATATTTAAATTTTAGATTTAAAGTATATTAATTTTATACGTTTTGATAGTGAGTATAGTTATCGTGACAGTGAAGAATGGCACTTTTAAGTGTTACAACGTTGCCTTATTGAAAGACAATTACGATTCGAATACATGATGATTTTCTGCTTTACGTTTTTATACTCTGTTCCTCTTATTAGGACAGGGCATTATATTTCTTTTCTGTAATAGTATTTCCATTTATCAAAATGACAGGAAGTCAATTTGACGTCGTCCTGTCAAAAGTAATCATGACGAGTTGCCTACTTAAATAACGTATATGATGATCAAGTCTCTTATTGAGTCAATAATAATTTGTTGAGAAAATGCCGAAATTTATCGGAAAGAATACAAAATTTCAAATTTTAAGGTGCCTGCGCTGTCAAGACTAGCCGGAAATTGTGTGATGGTTATGGATAACGCACCATATTATTCAGTGCAGTTAGACCAGCCACCCACATTTTCTAGTAAGAAAGATCAGCTGCAGGAGCGATTAGTTACGCACAGGATCGAAATTGAGAGAAAATCTCAAAAAAGCAACAGTGGAACAGAGTTCAACCTTTTAGGTCCAGAAAAAAAAATTATGTAGTTGATAATATTTTTTATTGTTTTACGATTGCCAATATAACCCATTAGAAATTGTAAAAATTATTGCAATAAGCAAATAAGTTTTTAACCTCTGTCGTAGTATAGGGTTCAGAAATTATGACTGAGACTTTATCCAAACGTTCTCCTACAATGTGGCAAAATTTTTGTTCGCGTACGGAAAAGATTATTTCAAATGGTTTGAAGAAACAATTGGGAAAATGTACGATTGAAAATATCCCACCTGTTAGTATAGCACTAAGAGAATCCGATTCAGATTCAGATAGTGATAGGAGCCCAGTGTTTGGAATCAAAGTTTTAGTAAAACTACATTTAAATATCTAGTTTTCGTCAGGTCTTGTACGTGGTAACGAAAGCAGCAATATTGTGGTCAATTCCATTTAGCTACAACTTAAACAGATACATTTCTAGTTATGTACTGTGCGTAACAGTCAAGAACAGAACGACGCAGCAAATTCCATCACGAAAGCAAACCTTCATCTTATATAATGATGCCTTCAAGTTTCTAAATTTGCGGTTCAAATCGTCATGTGATAAATCATATCCTCTTCCCTTAAAAACATCCCGTATTTCGGACCAAACATTGGTTTTTTTTTCGAATCCCGAAAATCAAATTTTCTTTTGCAATATTCGGCCAGCTTTGTAGTGAAATCGTTCCATATTAGGCTCCTCTTTGAATCTAAGAAGTAAATTATTGATACACCTTAACACAAATGTCCATACAACCGTTGTACTGGGACCTGCATTATCGGTTGTGAATGCTTTTGAAATTGCATCACTATCTAGGATCTGCTCCCGTCTAAGTAGGCCATCTCCTGCCCTGGAATACTAACTATTTATTCTTCACCTACAAGAATTAAATGTTTTTTTAAAGTTACTATTAGGTGTTAAGTTTGAAATCTAAAATCGACTAGTTCTTTCTCTTTTTGTAATTATAAGTAGGTATAATTTATATCTAAGAAATATTTACCGAAGGATCCAATAAATATACATTGAATACTTTCACCTTCATTCGCAATGGGATTATTTAATTCATATCTCAGAAAATCTTTGCATTCCAGAAACGTACACATTTTTTGTGCATGAACTAAATACAGAACGGATACAGTATTTATTTTCAAAATCGGGTTTTAAAAGCCAATTTCGTGCGTTTGAGACAAATGCGCATGCATAAACAACGAGTAAAATAAAGGAAAGTTCCAGGAAGAAGTCAGTAAACAAATGGGAAGGAGAGACAAAAATAAAAACATAGAAGACAAATGGAGAAACATAAAAACAGCAATAATTGAGGCACCGGAAGAAACCATAAAGAAAACACAAATATAGAAGAGAAACTATTTCGATGAGGAATGCAACGAGATAATCAAGAAAAAGAGAGAAGCAAGGATAAAATGGATAAGAACAAACAAGAAAGAAGATTATGAAAGGTACTAGCAAATACGAAAACAAGGAACAAAACTGATAAAAGTGAAAAAAAAATGAAATGGATATAGGAAATAATGGACGAGTTAGAAAAGGGTAACAGGAACAACACAAAGCTATACAGACAAATAAGACAATAAGGAAAACAATGATAAAAATAAGCTCTAAGAAATGGTAATAGCACACTCAAACTGCAGAAGAAGATACCAATGAGGACGACGAACCAAATAGTACACCAGAAGAAACAGTGGAAAAACCAACACAAGAGGAAATTAATAACATTATAAACAACCTAAAAAATGTAACGGCAGCCGGGGCAGATAGTATACATAATGAAATATTAAAAAACGGGGGAAATGAGCAATAAACAAGGAGTTAATACTGGCTATATAGGAAAAAGAAACAATGCCTGAGGAGTGACGACTAGGGATCATAATACCCATACAAAAACATGGGGATTTAACAAAATGTGATAATTACAGAATAATAATGCTGCTAAACATGGCGTACAATGTACTATCATCAATAATACTAAACAGGCTTAATAAATACATACATGGGAAGATAGGAGATTACCAAAATGGGTTCAAACAGGGTAAATCTACAGGAGATGCAATATACGTGCTAAATCAAATAGTAGAGAAGTGCCAAGAAAGAGAGATTGCGTTACATATATATATATATATATATATATATATATATATATATATATATATATATTATAGTGTGTGTGTGTGTGTGTGTGTGTGTGTGTGTGTGTGTGTGTGTGTGTGTGTGTGTGTTATATATATATATATATATATATATATATATATATATATATATATATATATATACAGGGTGCGTATTGGTGCGTCGAAGTACGATATATCCGTTATTAAAGGTGATATCAAAAAAAGATATTTACTAAAATTATAGACAACTTCAAACTCCACATTATAAAATTTTTTCAACGTTGACACCCTGTGGCTTCGTTATTATCAACTAGGGCAAGTTTAGTTCAATCGACTTGTTTTTACGTAAGTAATCTTCCTTATACTTCTGGCTATGCAATTTAGGGACGCCCTCTCACTCTCTCTCTCTCTCTCTCTCTCTCTCTCTATATATATATATATATATATATATATATATATATATATATAACTGACAGTACATTCCTTTGTGGAATTTTTGCTCCTCTTAGAGCTCTTCTGACTTCGAGTTAATGGAGTGGTTCGTCACACCTCTCCATTGTTCTTCACAAATCTTTGTGACTCTGCTTTTTCTACTATTCCTCTCCATATTTACCTATTTTTTATTTTTACTCTCCAATTGTCAATTCTCATTGTTTTTATGTCCTGTATTATTTGATCCTCCCATCTTGTCTTTGGTCTCCCCTTGGTCTTGTTTCTTGTGGTTTCCATTTCGTTATTTTCTTCGCTATTGACTTTTCACCCTTATTTATGTGTCCCTACCAACGTATTCTTCTAGCTTTTATTTCTTTTACTATGTTTTCTCCTTTTAGTAAATCCTATATTTCTTGGTTGGTTAGTCTTTCATTTATCTTCCTTGGTCCATACATTCTTCTTATTATTTTTTTTTTCAAATATTTGTATTTTCTCCGCATCTTTATTTGCAATACACATTGTTTCACTTGCATATAATACTGCTGGTCTTATTTCCACCTTGTACACTCTCAATTTTGTTTTCTTCCTTATTTGTTTACTTCTCATGATTCATTTAATTTTGTGGTATGCGTTAAGTCCTGCTTTTATTCTTTGTGTTATTTCTATGCTTCTTTCGTTTCTATTACGTATTACTGTTCCGAGGTATTTAAATGTTTAGACTTGCTCGAATTTATATTTCCCCATTACTATTTCCGATTTCTTTCATATTGTTTGGTCTTTACATATATTCGTATATTTGGTTTTCTTTTGGTTTATCTCTAATCCTCGTTTCTGTGCTGCCTCATCTACTTGTAATTTCTTCCAAGCTTCTCTTGTCTCTTGCCACTACTGCCATGTCATCGGCATATGCAATTACTTGTAGTACGTTTTGAATTATAGATCCGGTTATTGTACAACTTTTTATTACTCCCTCTGGTGTTAGATTAAATAATGCATGGAAAGCCCCTCTCCTTGTCCTTATTATGTAAAAAGAAGCCGATTTAACTAAACTTACCCTAGTCCAGAAGTTGATAATAACGAAGCTACATGGTGTCAACGTTGAAAAAGTAAATCACATTTTCTTTCATATCTTTGGACTGCTTTGAGCCAATTTTATAAAATTTCTCATATGGTGGTTGCTTGGTATAAGAAATTCAAATTTGTCATCAATTTCGGTATATTTCCTAGAGGGCGCTGCAAGCGACCACTAGGACATGTTTAAACCGCTACAACTGTTGTATGCTACACTGTATGCCCTTTTAGTATGGAATAATAGTTTTCCCTACCTTTTCTTCTTAAAAAAAGGTATACCTTTCTGATATCGCTAAGAGCATCGATTTCCGAGAAAAACGCATCTAACGCTCACGATGCATGCAAATTATCCAAAAATATCAAAATAACTTATTTAACTATCCTTTTTTTTTTAATCTTTTTTCTCTGGTGAAAAATTTGGATAAAACGAACGGTTTAGCCAGGAAAGATTATTTTCTTATGCATTGCACATTTGCGCAAGCGCTTTTACTTAGGTAAAAAACTTTAGTCCCCTTTGCTTTTTAGTTACCATATCGACAGTTGAATTTATTTATCAAACATTAGTTTTTTTCTGTCGCTTTTCTGCTGATAAAGATCCATAATTATGGCTCACAGTTTCACTAATTCTGAAATGGTGGATACGCTTTTAATCTATGTACTTTGCCATTGCAATGGTCGAAGAAGTGTACGAATTTATAGGGAGAAATATCCTTTCCGTAGAACTCCAAATCGGCACACTTTTGCTAATATCGAAAGACGTCTCCACGAAAATGGTAAGTTTCAACCAAGCCGTGTAAATTCTGGACGCAGACAAAACCATAAGGATCGTGGAAATAGAAGAAGAGATTTTGGACCAGCACACGACGTGTAGGATTGCAATTGGGAATTTCGAAATCATCAGTTCATAGAGTATTTCAGGAACAATTATTGCACCCTTTCATATTCGAAAAGTTCAAGACATATTGCCTATGGATCCTAATCAACGTTTAGCTTTCTACCGATTTCATATTCATAGAAGTATCGAAAATCCAAATTTTAGCAAAACAAATTTTGTTTTAATAGATACGGTATTTTCAATGTGCATAATGAACATGTTTATGCTGTTGAAAACCCTCATGAAACAAGAGTATCTCATTATCAGCATCAATTTCAAGTAAATATCTATATTATTGGTCGCTTTGTACTACCAAATCGGCTGAATAGAGATAGGTACCTTTAATACAAAATTTACCTATTTTATTGGAAGATTTGCCCTTACTCCTTCGTCGTGAGCTTTGGTTTATGCATGATGGCGCACCTCCTCATTTTACTTTAAATGTAAGACAACATTTAAATGAGTTATATCCATATCGCTGGATTGGAAACGGAGGTGGCGCACTTGTGAACTGACCTGCTCGATTACCGGACTTGACACTTCATTCTTCTTTATGTTTTTCAATAAAAAACTGGCTTCATGAGTTATTCTTATTATTACTATGAATTTTTATTATACTTTCGGATAATGTGCATGCAACATGCTCTTTAAATACGTTTTTCTCGGAAACCGGTGCTCTTAGCGATATCAAGAAGGTATCCTTTATTAAGCTAGGGAAAACTATTATTCCGTACTAAATGGGCCTACAGTGTAACACAAAAAAGTTGTAGCGGTTTAAACATGTCGTAAAGGTCGATTGTACCGCCCTCTGGAAAATACACCGTTATCGATGATAAATTTGAATTTCTCATCCCAAGAGATACCCATATAAGAAATTTTATAAAATTAGCTCAAAGCAATCGAAAGATATGATATAAAATCTGATTTATCTTTTCAACTTTGACACCCTGTAGCTTCGTTATTATCAGCCTTTGGACTAAGGCAAGTGTAGTTAAATCGGCTTATTTTTACGTAAGTAATCTTCCTTATACTTTTGGTTATGCAATCAAATATACAGGGCCCGCCTTTGGGAGCTGATCCTATGAGTATCTGCTAAACTAAACTTACTATAATTTTGAAAATTTGGTGCCAGGGTAATGATGTTAGGGCTAACTCATCTAAGATATTTTCACGTTCGTACCACTTCCGGTTATACTTTGGATTCAATGTCGAAATTTAAGGTAAGTTTGTTAAATAAACTAGATATGAAATTTCAGTCGTTTTAAAAAAAAACATTTTTCTAAAAAAATTGACAGATGCCGTCTTAGCAATAACTCGTTAATTGTTCTGTTCCTGTCAAACAATTTGAATAAAACTTTGTTGTAGGCAAAGGTTTATTGCAACAGTATGCAAAAAAAACATTTGTATTTTTCATAAAAATAAAATTATGTATGTCTAAACTTGAATATCAAAAAATGTAAGTTACTCAAAAAAATCAAATGGAAATCCCTATTTTTTATTACTCAGATCGATTTAACGTAAAAAATTAAGGTAAGTTTGTTTAAAACTTTATTTGCCTAAACGTAACAGTTTCATACTTATTATCAAAAAAGTCCCAATTTTCAAATTTGTGATAAAAATGGGCTACATACTTAAATCTAGTATTCCTTGTTCGTGGTCACCATGGAAACCAAATAATTGAGAATTGAAATAAAGAAAAATATTTGAAAAAGTTACTGCAAAAAATTATAAAAATTGATAATTTTGTGATTCAAAAGTCATTTTTGCCAAATAGAAATATTATGTCATTTTTTTCAAATTCGATATACAACATAAGTGTAAAAATTTAATACTGTATGAGTAAATCGAAAAAAACTACTTTTACTGCGGAGGTAGCAACTACATACTTATCAGTGCATTGTTACACGATAAAGTCGCTTATTTAGTATTTCTTGCTCGTGATCAAATGTAAATTAATTTACAATAAATGTTCAAAATGTTGCCCTTTAGACGCAAGACATTGTTGAACCCGTCTTATAACGGCTTCATTTGTAGCCCTTTCAATTTCTTGTGGAGAAAGAGAATTGAAGGCATTTTGCACTCTTCCAATGCAATCAATACAATCAACTATTTTAAACTTCTCAAATTTTCGTTGTAAAAGTAGACGTCAAAGATTTCGTTATTCCGAATAGCACAAAATACGTTAAAATTCCAAATTTCCTGAAAATGGCATTCGCGAATTGGATTACTATTTTCATTATTCCAGTAATGCGAGTTTCGGCGATTAAATATGCCATTTTTCGTAAATTTAGATTCGTCCGTCCATATGATATTAGTCAAAAAATTAGGAATTTCCTGTATTTTGCCAAAATTGTTTCACAAAATTCGATACGTTTCAAGAAATCCGTTTCTTTCAAATGTTGAACTAATTGTAAACAGTACGGTCTAAACTTATGTTTCTTAAGAATTCTTCTGATAGTTGTTGGTGTTAAGCCAATATCTGTTTTCGCGTCGTTTATGGAATTACAAGGATAGGCACGGAAATATCCTAAAGTTATAACTTTATTCTACTCGTTATCAATAGTAGTTTTTTTGCGAGGAACAGAGTGTTTAAATGTGCCAAACTGTTCCAAATTTTGAACCACACGTCTTATTGTATCTGCTGATGGTCGGGGACGCTCAGAATAGCGTTCAATAAATGTTCGTTTTACAACTCTATGACATTCTCCGTGAATTAAAATTAAATTCAAATTATCTGCATTAGAATATTCAAGTCGAGCCATTTCATCAAGAAAAACACAAACTGTCAACAATTTTATTAAATTATTGACTACAAAAACGACTGAAATTTCGTATCTAGTTTATTTAACAAACTTACCTTAAAATTCGACATAGAATCCAAAAAAGTATTAATATATGGGGTGTTCTATTTAAAATAAGCGACTAAGTACATACTTCCGGTATAACCGGAAGTAGTACGAACGTGAAAATATTTTAGATGAGTTAGCCCTAACATCATTACCCTGTCACCAAATTTTCAAAATTATAGTAAGTTTGGTTTAGCAGATACTCATAGGATCAGCTCCCAAAGGCAGACCCTGTATATATATATATATATATATATATATATATATATATATATATATACAGTGCTTTTCACGACGACCGGCTATTAGACGTTTCTCAAAATGTACAAAAGATAGGTTTATGAAATTTTGTATGAAGGGGGTTTTCGACATTGCGAGTCCATCTAAAATATTATTATTTTGACAGCACTTCCGGTTATACCGGAAGTAGATATCAACTTTGTTATTTTAAATGGAAAGTACTATTTTTCATTTAGTTTTTGGATTCTCCTAAAAATTCTGCATAAAAAAGTAATAACATACTTTGGGTCTAAATTTAACAGTTTTCGAAATATTGAGGATTTTTGATTTTTTTTTTGAAAAACATGCATTTACATTAATAACTGTATTTTGCTTTATTATTAATCTGCATGTTTAAATTTTTGTACATAAATTACAAGAATATTGTTCTTGCATTAGATGCAACGTTAAATTCGATACTTTATACAGGGTGTTAAGAATCAAGCCCCAAATGTTCATATTTTCAATTCTCAAAAAGTGGATAATTTTAAATGAAACACCCTTTACGTTTTAGTGCTCTAATATGAATTGTACAGCAGATGTACGTTTTTATGACTGTCCTTCTCTAATACAAGTAGTTGAGAGATGGGGGGGAGTGGCATAGAGGGAGAGAGAGGGAGAGAGAGGGAGAGAGGAGAGAGGGAGAGAGAGAGAGAGAGGGAGAGAGGGAGAGAGGGAGAGAGAGGAGAAGAGGGTGAGAGAGGAGAGAGAGAGAGAGAGAGAGAGCAAGGGAGCGAGAGAGAGAGAGAGAGAGAGAGAGAGAGAGAGAGAGAGGAGAGAGGAGAGGAGGGAGAGAGGAGAGAGGAGAGGGAGCGAGAGGGAGAGAGGGGGAGAGAATGAGAGAGGGAGAGCAAGGGAGCGAGAGAGGGGGGGAGAGAGGGGGTAAGAGGGGGAGAGAGGGGCGAGGATAAGAACATGTAATTTTATTATAGAGTTTTACATCGATGAGTTATGCCCAACTTTATTTCAATCAAACTTTATTAACGTTCATTTTTTCAATCAAACTGTTCATTAATGAGTCTAATAATAAACGATTGGTTATAAATGAATACAGATTTGCAAGATGTATTAAATTTTTTAGGGAATCAAATCCACGATATTACTAAAATATTTTTTTATCAATACTGCAAAACTGTGTAGACTATGAAATGCAGGTAATAAAAATGAAGACAAAAGAAATTACAACAAAAGACGACTGAATAAGCTTTAATCAAGTTTTGATATAATTTTGAACATTATTCATACGAACAAGAAAAAAATAAAATCAAGTAAATGCTTAAAAGTAAAATAAAAAAGGCCTGTCAATAAAATGAAAATAACATTTTCCTACCAAATAATCTATTTTCATATCCCTACAAAAAAAATTTAAATCCCCAAATAAAGATCTAATATCAAACACAGTAAAATCCTTTTACTGCTTGTAGCTTCTTGAGCTTTAAAAAAGATTTTCTCGGTCATATAAGAACCAGTAAAATTATAAACTGCCTTCCAAGACAATTTCCTTAGCGAAAATTACACGTTTCATTCAACGTATACATAAAGTATTCCGACCTTTGCTTTAAACAAAACATTTTACCTTCTTTGTTCTTTTCTTTGCTTTTGTTACGACATCTTAGGCAGCCATTAAGCTGCGTGCCAACTAATGCACCAAGAAGCATTATTATACAGTTACTCAAAAAAAAAAATTGTAATAGACACGAAATGGACAACACCTGCGTTGAGCTTGTAAAACTTTTTAACAAAAAAGGACAAATTTAATAACTCTAATACAACTCTATTTTTGTGACAGTTTTTCTTATTGGAGTGTCAGTAAAACAAAATGTGCAAACAAATGACACAGAGAAGGAAAAATAAAAATTTTGCAACATTATTTGTAAATAAAAAAACGTTTTCATTACATTCGCCCCGGTTTGTTTTAGTGTTATGTATAGGTAGCTAAGATTCGACCAAACAGAAATCATCGTTGAACGTTGCTTTGAAATTCGATGGAGTGAGCTAATCCGAACTGTTTATGATTGTTACGTTAGCTTTTCCTTTACTGTGAATAGAAATTGGTTTGGGAAACAAAGGAAACTTCAATATAGCAAAAAAATGTAGTAAACAATAGTAATATCTGAATAGACACGTTATCGAAATCAATAGAACCAGAATAACTTGGAAAATCTCTTAGTTGAATATTGTTGCACTATAACTATTGTGTTCAATTCTGTACTATCTAAGTATTCCGACTTGCTCATTGTTGTACGATGTACGTATTTAATTTATTATTTTTTTAATACAAAATATCATAGAAGTTTTACATATTTCTCCCAAAAGGTTCTGTTATTCTAAAAACATCGTACTTAAACAAATATCTTCAAAATTCGAATACTGCGTCTTATCTAAACAGTCTCTACGTAAACTTTGTATGAGAATTTTTCACAAACCGCTTCTTTTGCTCACATGGAAAGTGTCATGAAGACTGATATATGAGTGTATAACTTTCTTATCAATCTAATAGTTCACAGCTTAAAAATTACCATATTGTTGTTACTTTATTAAATATTAATGCTTCTAATGGTGTAAAAATAAGAAAAACTCTTTATTTTTAGTCAATAAGGTTGTTAACGGCGTTTTAGTGTTTAGTGTATAAATCTTATTTATTACCTAACTTCACGTTTCCAACAATTTTTTAGGAGTATCTCAAGTAATAATAACACTTAATCTTCATTATCTTGCTATTAGTCTTCCAACATTCCTTAAAATTAACTTAAATAATATTGTATGACACCTGGCCACTATTTTTTTTCCAAAATACAGAATAGATTTTGTTTTAAGGTATACAATTCCAGTATTTTACTTACCCATAGATGGGTAAGCATCTAAAATTATCTACACATTAAACAGTTAATTGAACATATCTCGAAAGATATGTTATTTTGTTAACTTGTACGTAATTTTAATTCATAGATTAGAAATATTCTGTAGATAGCTTCTAACCTAAATCAATCAACAAAACAATCGCTATCGTGTTCTAAACTGAAAATTCGCAAAAAAGCACACCGATTCGCATCTGGCCAAAAGCTTCTCCTTCCATTCTTTTCCATTTCCATCCAGCCTTCTGAGGTGGGCCTTTGTATGGACGGCCTCCTTTGGAAAGGATTTCAATCTTCCGTTAGGACACTATCTAGCCTTTTCTCAAACTCTTCCCTACGTATTTTGTCATCTTCCCTAAACCACTCCTGTGTTCCCTACGCCTGAGGATCTGTTCGTTCTCCCTCCTTTTTGTACAAAAAGTGTATTGGGGGGGGGGGGGTTCACTCCTTTCTAAAGTTATTTATTTCTTATGGAGATACCGGCAGCCAAAACCCGAGCGCTCTATGACCTTCCGTTAAACGTTCTGTTTTTAGGGGTTGATTCGCCCTTTAGGGGTAGCATCCCATACGTGTCTTTTAAATGCTCCTTTACTCTACCTCACGTGCTTAATGTCATATTAAAGCTAGAAATTTTCCGAGTACAGCAGTACCACTCTTCATAAAATCCGACGAGCCCTTCCGAAGTTACAAGCCTTTTCTCGCACGAAAGTTCCGGACATTGTTAAAAGCTGGGCGCGCACTACGGCGACTCCGACCCACCTCGCCCAAAACCGTCACCAGCCTTGGTCGCCTGTAGGCACAACTAAGGCCGGAGTCAGTTGAGTGGGGGAAGCGCGCTAACAGATGAGTCCTTTCCATCATTCTGCGGATGGCTTCTTTATTCAAAGGAGATAATCAGTTGTTTGGATAGTTAAATAATTAATTTACGGATTTTTGTAAGGATTTTGGGATCTTCACAGGATGTCACCATTTTCATTCTAACACTGAAATAGAAAAAAACACTTTATATGTAACTTTTTCTTGGCCATTGGTCATTGATATTTGCCACCTGTGGCATTGTTGATGTTATTTGGGAACGTCCTGAAGTTAAATCATATCTGCGGTTTTAAAACCGTTGATTTTATTAGAAAATGGTTAGAGGAGTTTTATTTTAGAGATTAAATTTACTAACACTTTTTTCCTAATTTACAAAATTTTATTTCCATAAACATTCTAGACTTTAAAATCTAGCTGAATGTTCACAATTTTGTGTCATAGTTAATACGTCCATATTGTGCGTAAATTAAGTAACTTCCCAAATTTAGTTGAAGAGGGATCCTCGCTAAAGGGCTGGGTGCGGGCTGGAGTGGGCCGGTGTAGTGCGCGGGTAAACTCCGGAACATACCGGGTGCTGTCCGGTCAGGGGCGAGTTGAAGTTGCTGTAGTGCGCACCCAGCTTTTCCAGAACCAACTGTCCGATTTGAACAAAACTACTACCACCAAATTAACCGCAGGCTAAAATTACACATGCTGTAAGAGTAATCCTACCTTATAACAAAGCCGTACTGTTTTAAAAGGAGTCCTTGTTTTCTACACTAACTTGTCTTAATGTATCACAAAAAAACCACTGTACCTTGGTTATCAGTAACCCGATTTGAATGCGGTTTGCACCACGACATTCGTCTCGTGAGTGGGCACAAATTACAGTTTAGAAAAAAAATTAATCACTATTCACCACTTTATAGACTTAGTAAACATCGGGGCACCAAAAAACACGCGTATCCTCTGTCGTGAGCTGATTCCAACTAACCTAACCTAACCTAATTTAACTTAATCTAACCTAACCTAACTTAACTTAATAATAGAATCTACATATCTAAAAACATCGTCATAATATTATGAAGTACAAATTGAGTAATTAGCAACGAACTCACATTCATTGTTATTTAATGTGAGTTAATTACACAAGACTAATTAACTGTGTCTTCTAAAATTAATATAACCAATTATTTATTAACAATTAATAAAATAATGAATTACTGTAATGCATTTCGATTGTGTGTTGAGCTAATATTAAATTGTTAACGAAATTGAAGATTTCCAGTCTCAGAGAGGTTTTAGCACTTACCAACGATATCAATTACTTCGTTATCGTTTAAGTAGTTAAGAGTTTTAGAAATTTTAAGTAACGTTTATTATTCAACCATAATTTAGTAATTTCAGTATTAATTAAATTTGTTTGGGTGGCTTAGGAGGTTGGACCGAATCCTATTCAGCTAAAGCTATTTAATTAATACTATCCAAAGGCTACTGTACTTAAAACGTTTTCTAAACTAATCTAACCTAACTTAATAGTAGAATCTACATATGTAAAAACATCATCATAATGTTATGAAGTACAAATTTAGTAATTAGCAACGAACTCACATTCATTGTTATTGAATGTGAGTTATTTACACAAGACTAATTAATTGTGTCTTCCAAAATTAATATAACCAATTATTTATTAACAATTAATAAAATAATGAATAATTATTGTAATGCATTTCGATTGTGTGTTGAGCTAATATTAAATTGTTAACGAAATTGAAGATTTCCAGTCTCAGTTAGAGAGGTTTTAACACTTACCAAAGATATCAATTACTTCATTAACGTTTAGGTAATTAAGAGTTTTAGAAATTTTAAGTAACGTTTATTATTCAACCATAATTTAGTAATCTCAATATTAATTAAATTTGTTTTTGTGGCTTAGGAGGTTGGACCGAATTCTATTCAGCTAAAGCTATTTAATTAATACTATTCAAATGCTACTGCATTTAAAACGTTTTCTAAACTAATTTAACGATTATTTAATAGTTGTCGTACAAATTGAATTCAGTGGGCTAATTCAAGCAAATTTTATAGTACTTCATAAAGCTAAAGTGAATTTTATTTATTTTTTGCAAATACGACTTTATTTATACCGTATGATCTATTTTTATATTGCATAGTAGAGCCTAAATGAACAGCTGCTCTTGACCTAATTCCTGTATAAATTTTTGATTAAAGTGGTGCTCTCACTACTAATTTTGCTGATTTTAAGGTGTATTGAGTGAATGGTGTTACAATCAGTTCACCTACTCAACGATTACTAATTATCTTTACTAAAATAAACTGCACACCACCGGTTATCAATTAAAAATGGCGTTCAATAAGGGAAAAGTATAACATTTTCTGTTTCCCTATCATAACAATATCATGGGAGGAAAATTATAAAAAAGTTACAAACACCTGGAGCTTTAGATAAGCTGATTTCCAGATTTATAGTAACTGGAGGTTCAATTTAACTGTTACTTCGTTCCAAATAATTAGTGCACCGCACTAAAATTTACAGCAATTCACGTTTTCCCGATCTTTTCTATTCCGTACCCTTAATAAGTGCTTGGGAGGGCAGACATTTTCGTCAGATGAGCAGGTGATTGAAGCGGTGCAAACTGAGCTGCGCACAAAAATTGAGTTTCTTTTCCACTCCAATCCGCAAGCTGCCTGAACAATAAATTCGTTTTGAAGGCAAGTCATTATTTCGAAAATTAATATCACGTTCACTAATTTTATGTTATTGTAACTGTTGCTACAATAAAAATCCGGATCAAATATGTGCTCCCATGGTATGTAACACTGAAACAAATCACTAACTTATTTGCAAGACTTCCATGATGCCATCTGAGTCTTTATGTTTATTCACAGTTGGTGCCCATTTATAGAATTTGCAACAACGAACTTTATTTATCAGCAGTAAATAAAGTTATTATGATCTTAATCGTAACATTTCTTACCATTCGTGTGATGTTCTGAACAAGCAACTGGTTAATATTTAGCTTTAGTTATTAAAATTAAGTGGAATTAATATAAAATACACTAACATAGTAAAATGTAACATAACATAACTACATGCATTTTACATTTATAAATGCATATTTTAAAGAATGTTATAAATGTATGCATATTTTCTAAACATGTTTGCATATTTTGACGCTGTTATTTACTTTCCAACTAGAGATCTGCATAATATGTTAATTTTAACAAGCAGTGTTTTAAAACGTTTTTTCCTTTTATTTATTTAATTTAAATTAGTCTTAAGAATTATTTACCTTATAAGAAGCTAACATAAAGTACTTATTAGGTTAATGACAATCGTTCATCGAATAGTGATTAAACTATCATTAATGATTTATTCACGAATAATTACTTTGTTTATTAGGAATTGTGCTATTGAGACTAATTTCCATAAAAACATAAAATTCTCAGTTTGATTTTATGGAAAACCTATACAGAACGAATAACAATAAAATAACTTGTTACAAGTAAACCTTTACAGGTTTTATAAGTTTCATCGTTCTTGTAACTATTTCAGAGCCAGTAAAATGTTTAAAGGTAAACTACAACAAATATATTTTTTTATTTCTTTAACGTTTGGTGTATCAACACAACAAATGATTCATTCAGAAACCTTAAGCATATCATGCACAAAAATTTAGTAGGAAATTTTAAATGTGACCACACTCGCCGTATTATAGAAAAAATATTTATTTTTCGTGTTGCCGACAATGAGTTAGAATGCGTAAAGGAAAACGACCCGTCATATAAAATTGTAAATATCCACATTTCTTAACCTCAATTATTCACATTTCCCCAAAGTGTATGTGTACGAATTAGTTGGTGCATATTTTGACATTTTGAAGTGCATAGAATTTCTGTCCGTGTACATTTTAGTTGAATCAGTTCTGACAGAACTTAGAAACTAAGGCAGTTTAATTAAGTCTATGTACCTAAAACACCCAATAGAAGCATTAAAATTAAACGACAAATGCAAAAAAAAAACTCCTACATGTAACATACAACTTTTTACAAAGCAATACAGTTCAATTTCCCTTCAAATGAAACAACGGGAACAACAAGTAGTTGTAATTTAGTCTTAACCCACATATCTAGTTTTCATACCCATATATGTAACAAATTAACAACCAAACGATTGAAACCTATAAATGTTAATTAATACAATGACAATGCTATAGCACAAATAATTAAAATCTACTTAACAATCATATAGTGTATGTAACGACCTAATATTAAAACCCCACTTAGTTGATACTCACGAGTAGGGACATCAACTGACGTACCTTCCTCCTTACGAACATGAAAGCGATGTGGGAAAGAATCCGTCCTTCGAAGGCTATACATTTGGCTGGATTGACGCTAACGGGTAAGGACAGGAATTAATATTTCTTCCTCCTCGTTAACTTAACATGCGATGTGGGAGAAAACCTGCCCACCGAATATCGTAGATTTGGCTGGATCTAACGCCATGGATGAATTGCATCAGAATGCCGCCAAGTTCAATTGTTTCCCGATTGGAAACAGGAATGATCTGCCAGCAAGCAAGAGGTAAACCAATAGTCTTTTTTTATTTTTATAACTAAACAGTTTTAATCTTAGTTTTATTAGAATAGATTAATACTGCCGTAATTAAGAATTTTAAATACACAAGAAAAGTTGAGCAACTTTTTTTTTCTATCTATAAGTGCCATTTTTTAAAACACATGAGAAGTATAGGGATTTGTTTTTTCACTGCCAAGGTAACGGTTCATTAGCATTAATTGGTAGCAGTTATTACAATAACTCCTCAGTCATTGACCGCATAAGCTAGAATTGATTGAACGAACTGCATAATAGAAAATGATAAATGTTCCATATTCCAAAGAATCTAATTATTTACCTAAAACTATAAATGCAAAATGTTTAGTAAGCCGAAAATAAAATCCTAATCAGCTAATTAAGTACAGAAATTAGATTAAATTAGAAATGCTGTCTCGGGTTTTATTGAAAGGTCGGTAATACTTAAACTTAAAGAGTTTTATGTACATTGAAGATATACTATTGTATGTAAAATTTTAGATTTATTATTCTTGTACACCAATTAAAACACCGAGCTGGTAGCGTAGTGGTGACACGATCTGCTTAGCATTCGGAGGGTAATGGGTTCGATTCCCGTTACCGTCTACCTTGTATGAGGTTTTTTCGGGGGGTTTTCCTCATACACATGTAGCGGCATGGTCATTGCGTATATGCACACCATGTTCAGCTGCTTAGGCGAATTCTGGGGTAGTATTTTTCCCCTCAGAACCCTAATCCCGTTCCTTCCGATCCTATCCTGACCACACCCATCCTTAATCCCACCATGCATATATACGTAATGTATGTATGTATGCCGGGAATCCATGATTGTGGCTGAAGGAGCTCGGAAAGCTCGAGCAGCCCGCCCTCCCCTTGGGGAGGGAATGAAATACGTGGCCTTTTCCATTTCCGCCAGTTAAAACGATGCTAGTTAAATTGGACAAAATAGATAAACCAAATCCCAAACCACATGATATTTATTAATCCTGTTAAATATTTCCGTATATATTCAAATTTGAATTTGTATAACATTTAAATCGAATAACACTTTTATAATACACAGTTTGTGCATAAAAGACATTACAGGTGAAGTTACGTAGATAACATACTCGTACCTGATATGACCGCAGTAGTTTGAAAAGTCCTGCCAAATACACGTATAGCGCTTTACCCACTGTCAAGCAAAACAAGACGAATTTCAGAAATGTCAATATTAATTCATCCAATTGTCCATACATGATACAAAAAACAATTAAAAAATTGGTAACCAGATTAAATAACACGCTCAGTGTTCTTTCAGTGAATGAATGTATTTAACATTTGAAATTAAACCAATCAATTCAATTTATATTGATATTTATATTGATCTGCATTTTTGTGTATAGACATTTCAAAGTAATAGTGCCTTTTACAAATGGTGATAGGTGATATTGTACACTATTTAATCGTATGAATACAGATTCTGTACAAGAATGCAACTAAGGCGATACAAAATACGATTAACCGTGATTAGTAAGAAGGACAACACATCCAACCGTTCCGATAATGTCCGCCAATATTATTTAATCCGTTTAAATTTTCTTGGTAACGTAGAGTATGGAATTTGTCATGAGTCGAAATTTGTGCTATTGTTATGTTAGCAATGAGATGTAAATTGAATTCACACGTCACGTCACGTGATCCAGAAGTCCTTCAAATGCAGCATTTTCAAGTTTTAAGTTGACAGTTATCTGTGGATATTAACTAAATCGTTATTCGAGTAATTCTCTTTTTTGTGTCTGAAGTAGTAATTTTGTATGCCAATTCACAAGACAGATAGACTTTAATCATAAGCGAGATTCAGATAGGTAGGGACATACCTTCTGCTCTTCCATCTAACCTTGGATGCAATGAGTACATTTAGACAATCGATTCTTGCAACTAAGGGGTATGGTATACGAGGTGAACAATGAGAAAAGAAAGAAATTCTGCTATGAAACTGGGGTGTGCTTGAATGATTCAACTACTTCGGTTGCATTACACAATAATATACAAATAAGCTAAATAAGAGTAAGATGAAAACAACAAACTACATAAGAGGACAAATGTGAGAAACAAGAACACTAATAATAAACTATCATTAAACCTGTCTCCACAACATCAACTCAATGAACTTGTGCTTAAAAGCAGCAACCATGCTATCTTTCAATTCATCACGCAGATTATTGTACATACAGTAGATTTGGTGGTAAAACGAGCGTTTAAACCGAGATATTCGTTGTACTGGAGAGAATATACGACCTCTAAACCTAGTGTTAACATTATGTACGTCTGTTCTGAATTTTATTTTTTCATACAAATAGGGAGGCCATTAAAATTTTATTGTACTTGACATTGAACAATTCGTATGTTGATCATTGACAACCACCCAGCATCTGCCAACTTGTGAGTTACACGTTCATACTTCCTTATTCCATACACGAATCTTAAACACGTTTTTTGTACTTTTTGTAGGCGCTCGGCAGTTGTATTATCAATTGCAGAATGATAAATTGGAGAACCACAGTTGAAGTTGGACAAAACCAGTGTCAATTCCAATGTAGTGCTTACATTTAAGTAACTTCTATGCCGGTATAGCCGCTTGAGTTGAATATAACTTGAGGCGATATAATGCGTAATCTGTTCTTTAAATCGGAAGTTGTTATCAAGTAAAAAACTAAGACGCTTAATTTTATTCACTAATAAAACGCTGCAATTATTAATACTTATTTTTAAAGAGTTAGAAGGTCACAAGTAATTTTGATTCCAAATAAAATTATTGCTGACTTATCAGGATTCAACGATAGTGAATGAGCACTTGAGGCATTGCAAATCACATCTAAGTCGGAATTGATTTCATTTTCAATAACTTTCCAATCAGAGTTTTTAAATAACGGTATAATTGCCTGTTATCAGGGTAAATGTGATATTTGGAGTTATTGATTTGTTTTAAGAAAATAGAAGTGTAAATGGAGAATAGTAAAGGTCCAAGGATAGAGCCTTGCTGGACACCACGGTTTATTGACAGGGAGGTTGAAGTTAGATTATTGACTATGACAATTTGTTGCCTGCTTAATAGATGCTTTTCTAGCTCCATCGCGTCCCAATCCTATAACCTGTATGATTTTCAATAATGTAGAGAGCTCGACCGTATCAAAGGCTTTACTGTAGCCTAAACTTACCAGGACAGAAATCTCTCCTCTATCGTTCGCCGCTAAAATATCATCCAGTATTGTTAATACAGCGGTAGTCGTACTGTAGCCTTTTCTAAATCCCGATTGAGTAGCAGGCAAGAGTTTGTACTTGTCAACAAAGGAAAATAATTGTTTAAATATGATTTTTTCAAATATTTTAGATAAGATTGGAAGTAATCTAATAGGTCTTAGGTCATTAAAAGTATTAGGAGTTTTATTTTTAAGGATTGGTTTAATAAGCGCGATTTTCCAACTTTGAGGAACAACGGCTTTAATGATACATGTGTTTGTAATGTGAGCAATAAAAGGGACAATTGTAGGACAACACAATTTCAGCACAAAAATATTGCATGCATACTATCCACTTGCCTTAGAGGAAATATCTACTGTAGAAAAGTTGAAATCTCTGAAAAGGTTTGAATTGGATTGGTATGATTTAAACAAATTAGAATTGGTGTTATGTAGTGAGGGTAAATTATTAAAAAAGTATTGATTAATTTCATTCGCATCCTGTAAATGAGATAGAATTTACGCTTTACTTTTGCAACATATGTCTAAAGAGTGAAGTACTCTGCACAACGTTTTAGTATCACTATTTTTAAGTTTACTTTCGAAGTAAGCTTTTTTTCATTTTTTAAGGTAATTCGTTAAATTTCGCAAAGATTTATAATAAGTCCGGTGCTTTTCCAGTCCCGATTTGCTACATTTGACTTTTGCTCTATCTCTCAACTTCATCAAGAGACGTAGGTTACCATTTATCCACGGTGCAGCTACTTTTTTTTGCTTATTTGACTATGGTAGCGTATTTTTCGAATAAATTTAAAATGTAATGATTAAAAAGCTGAATCTTATCATCAATGTACTGAAGTTGTAGTATATTAAAGAAAAGATTTAACTCCAAATCAGATTTGAATTGATTGTAATCTATTTTCTTAAAATTTATAAATTGCTTAGTGAACGCGACTGTTGGTTTAACCCATAAAATATCGCATCTTGGTCCGCTATCTGAGACTGAATTATGCCAGAAGATTTTACCATAGAATCATTTGAAATTATTATAATATCGATTAAGGATATGGAATTTGACATTATTTTGGTTGGGTGATCAATTATCTGCTTCATACTAAAGGGCTCCAATACCAAATTTAAACTGACAGTGGCTAGGTGATCTAGTTTAAGAAAGTCTATATTAAAGTCACCAAGACAAAAGATAGGAGGACAACAATTCAATTGTGACGTTTTCTAATTCATCAAGAAAATTCTTATAGTGCTGCTGATGAAGATTATATACCGTACCTACTTAACGTTAAATGATTTTACAATAATCTATAATTGTTCAATATTTGTAACATTGATATTGAGACACGAAAAATTTATTAAATTGTGGATATACATACCTACACCACCGCCTCTACTTTCACAATCTTGCCTGATAAATTGATAGCCATCGATATGTACCGCCATGTTTCAGAGACAGTCATAATAGAAAAGTCATTATGGGCTAACAACATTTTTAGCTCATTAATTTTAGGTAATAGCAATCTTATATTTATATGAGCAGGTTTAATTGTATTTTTTATCATTATATCCACTTGATGTAATTATTTAATAAGTAAATAATGCAATCTGCAAAAGGGTTACGTACAATTAAAAATCATGATCGTTTATTAATAATGTAATTGATTCAAAAGGATCAGTAGTAATTGATAATATTATAAAATTAACATAATGATCATTGTTTATTTAAGCACGTAGTCATGTGAGTAGAAGGGGCCCAGCTGAGGTCCATTGCCGTGACCATTTCTCACCCCATGGCTTCTTTTCGAGGTCGTTTTTCAACCCCTTGATAGTATTTTCGCCCTTGAAGACACTTTTACCCTTCATTAGAGACCTTTTGGGTGAGGTCGGCTTCTCTTCGGCGGCGATTTTCAACCCCTTGATTGAATTTTCAGCCCTTGACGGTATTTTCACCCCTAATTATGGCCTTTTTGGTAGTGCAGCCCCTGGTGGGTAGGCAAATACGCGCAGCAGGAGGGCGTGTGAGGGATGTCACTAAGACTAGATAAGGCCCTTATGGCTTCCTTAAGCTAGTAGGGGCTAAGAGTAGACCACACCCATTCCTTTTACTTGATTGACGGTACGCGTATTGAGGCTGTGCTAAGACTAGGCCGCACCCATCCTTTTACCCAACTGGTTGTTAAGCGCCCGCTCCTCTGGCTTCTGATTGGTCCTTAGCTCCACCGCACATTCGCTGTGCTCGTCACTGCTGGAAATGTAAAATGGTATCCTAATAAGGGTTTCACAAGACGCCCTGACTTCCGAATTATAAGACATAAGCAAACTCCTCTACCATTTTGTATGATGCCATAATCAAAGCCCGTTTGTAGGGAGAAATAAATTCAAAGGTATTAATACGAAATCGTGTTCTATCAAAGCACTTTGGTAATTACCGGTAAAAGATGGAGGGTTTTTAAATAATTTATTATAAGTAATACTATTTCTTCATCTTCGACAACACATTAATCGCAGCATCACAAATTCTAATTGAATATTAAACTGGTTGTTTTTCCTGGTGAACCACGCATTGATACATCTCTAGTCTGCAGCCCCTCGTTAAATTGATGTATACGAAGGTCCTCGGTCTTGAAAACGCTAATTTAATTTAAGTCAGCTCCACAACTATCCTCTCGACGTAATCTGTTGCTATGAGTCCCAGATTGAGTATCGTGTATTCAACCCCAGACTCCAACTCCTTAAAATTTTTAAAAAGGGCCATACCTGTAATTATAACATAGAATTAAAAATCTCCACAAGCAATTAAAACAATCACTTAGCAGCAATGTATTGATAGAGCGTTTTAGAAGATTGCCAAACATGCGATTACATCTCATGCAGCAGCAGACTCTGCTAGATCTCTAGTAACCGTTTCCTTCTCAGCGAGATCCTCACGGCACGCTCATTTTCTTCCTCTATGACTACATCACCATCAGGTATTGTTATGTAATAATAATTTACAGAAGCTCGAATATTCGATTGTGGGTTCATAATACGTAGAGTTCGTTTTATGTTCACAGACACTATCGTAAAAGCAGTGATGTGGTTTATACGTTGTTACCCATAACACGACCTTGACACTCCACGGTAAGTGTGTCGGGTTTAGACCTAGGCAAGATGGTACTTATCCAATAAACCACCTGAATTTACAACATATAACCTACTAAACACGGTAATTGGGCCAAACAAAAAAAACCTTGCAAAGCAATTTGTTTCTAACATAAAGATTACACGCACACACGCACGCACGCACGCACAAGCAATTTGTACTACTAGTCAAATTAACGTGTG
This sequence comes from Vesta saturnalis, assembly GCA_036346205.1. Taxonomy (NCBI): domain Eukaryota; kingdom Metazoa; phylum Arthropoda; class Insecta; order Coleoptera; family Lampyridae; genus Vesta; species Vesta saturnalis. The sequence goes on along the minus strand of JARFJB010001884.1, from coordinate 2,261,232 downwards.
ACGTCATGGCAGAGTTTTGCATACACTGATAAAAACAGTTAAATTAGTAAAAGTAAAAATATCTATAACAAGAGTTTTACCGGTATCGCGTATTACAATCTAAAATATATATCTAAAATTAAAATCACGGGGCTAAACTAAACAGGAAAGGAATGGATTCAAGGATGATCACGTGGCTGTTAACCGGGATTTTTAAAGCTATAAACTAAAACTGGACCGAGACCGTACATGCTAAAGTTGGGGGCCAGCCACGTAACCGTAAGGAAGCGTGTCATAACCGTTCTCCTTTCAGAGACCACTATAGAATTATTATAATTATCCGTAGGCCTCCACCTCATCGGTCATATCGCCCAGCAAGTCACCGACAGGTGGACCTCACTCACCAGGACTTCGCGTAAAAACCACGGAGTCTGTATCAAAGTACAAAACCTGTTCGTCAAGCTTTTCTAGGTAGCTGTACAGCACCAGGCGAGCATTGGCAGTTGTATAAGCTGCCAATACGATATTGACAGAAAATAGGTTTTCCATAAATACAGTTAGATGAAATATTCTCTATTACTTTTTGTATTTACACTTCATCAGGACTACTACTACTACTTATTCATTTTAGGAGGTATAGTATTTTTGACCTAGGATTCTCGTTTTCGGATTAGTGCGGTTCATTGAATTGCTGTATGAACTAAGAATTACTTGTTAGTCAGACGTTCTAAAACAGTTTCAGATAATTGATTTTTAATAAATGATAATATTTGAAGTACATATTTATAAGTAATGAAATAAATTGGTATCTACATAAGAATTTTGATGTGAATGCAATAAATGTAATTATAGGATCATTACTGCGCTTATCTGTTGCTAATAAACGTCATGCGCAATCAATTATGCATTACACTAATGTTATAGTGAAATTTGATTTGCAATATATGTTAGTTTCATTAATCCTGTAAACTAATAGGTGTTAATTATAGATAACAGTAAACACTTACTTGCGTCGTATGATAGTTAATTCAATAATAAGTAATAAAGAGCAAGTTTCATCGGAATCAAGTTTATTTGGAGTTGATCACTTAGAAAGTGATTAATTAATTGTATGTTTTAAATTATGTTCAATTTGTAAGATAACACGAATGCATCTTGTGCGTGAGTTCATAACAAAACGTAATTTATTTTGTAAACATTTTTTTTAAATTATTTTATATCTTATATATTAATTTGACCTACAAAGTGTAACGTTGATATCTCGGAGTGCATTTATAGTGAAGTGATTATCGGGACCGTAAGGTCAAGTATTTAAGTGATAAATTTATTAAATGTGAGTAGCCTTGTATCTTACACGTTTAAATTTGTAATAATGTTTCGGACCTAGTTATGTAAACAACATGTCACAAATAATACCAACTACGAGCTCAATACAGTATCAGCCAGTACTCACGACACATATGTCACAATTACAATATCCGCGGCAAACACAATATTAGCCGCCAAATCAAGACCAATATTTCCAACAGACTTACCCCACAAAACAAATTTATCACCCTTCACAAAAATCAAATCAAAATATTCAGCTTGAAAGAATGATTTCAACTAGCTATGAAGACATCGAAAATTCTCCCAATGAAAATGCTTGGTAAGTAGTTAGCAGTTTTAAAAGAAGGAAAACATTCTCAACTCCGCAATCTGCAACCAATAATATAATTTTAACCAACAGATACAATGCCTTATCCGCGTCTAAAGTCGATTCCTTAACTGCAAACCAAGCTCCAAACATTAATACTAAACCCCTCCCATATTTTTATATGCAGTAACAAATTACCCGGAAATGACAAAAAAATTATCAGAAGTCGCTGAAGAAGAACACCACCAAAAGTATGTCCAACGATACGGTTAAAATAAATTGCACTACGCCAGATTCATATAGAAAATTATCAAAGTTCGTGAAAGAAAGTGATATTTTCCACCACATAACGAGAAATAATGTTAACAGTATATCGGAAACAAAGAACAGCAACAATGAAGACATCAGTAAATTGCTCAATAAATTTCTCGAAGAATTTAAAAACATGTTTAATCAACTTCTCCAACAGAATAACATGGTCCTAAACGTGCTAACCATGCTTGTAGGACAAAAATAATGGCTAAATTCCTCCGAATAGCCCTATGAAATGCCAACGGCATAATTCAACATAAAGAAGAAATTAAGATATTCCTTCGAAACAACCTCATCGATATTCTCCTAATAAGCGAATCACACCTTACTGACAGGTCCTATTTTAAAATTCCAGGATTTAATTTCTGTCACACCAACCATCCCGACAATACTGCTCATGCAGGAAGTGCAATTTTAATAAAAAGTACAATAGAGAATTATGAATTAATAGGATATGCAAAAGATTATCTACCAGCCACATTAATAAAGGTGATATGACATAACTGCGTCAGCTGTATATCGTCTACCTAAACATAACTTGAAACAGAATTTTCCTTACTCTCGGTCCCAAATTTATTGCGAGAGGCGATCATAATAGCAAAAACACCCTCTGGCCTCCAGGCTCATCACAACTAAAGGCAGAGAACTGGCTAAGGCACTCAACGAAAAAAAAAATTTCCTATCTACAGGCACTGCAACCTACTGACCGTCTGATCCAAAAAAAATTCCAGATCTTTTGGACTTCTTCGTCGTTAATGGTATCTCAAACTCCTACTTAGACATAAAATCCTATAATGATCTTTCATCCGATCATTCACCAATCATAGCAACAATCAGCACAACTATTATAAATATTAAGAGAGTACCTAAGTTACACAACTCAAAAACCGACAGGTACACATAAGGAAACACAATAAGCAACAACATAAACCTAAAAGTACGACTCAAGAACCCCCAAGAGTTAGACGAAGCTATGAATAACCTAACCTCGATTCCCCAAAAATCAGCTCAAGAGGCCACACCGCATATGGTATCTCAAAACAGAAACATAAACACTCCACTGGAAGTCAAAAAGGTAATTGCTGAAAAAAAGAAAGCCAGAGCTAAGTGGCAACGTAGTCATGCACCAACAGATAAATTAGCATACAACCAACTAACTAACAAACTAAAAGCCAAACTAAAAGACGCACAACACAGATCCTTTCAAAATTATATGGTAAACCTTAATCGGTACGACAATTCAATATGGCGACCGATTAAAGCAAAATCTAAACCAGTACACCAGAACCCCCAATCCGTAAACAAGATCCTATTCCGGGACCATGGGTAAGGAGTATCCAAGAGAAGGCGAACCTTTTTGGTGAGTATCTTGCTGCAGTGTTTACACCTCATGACAACACACATGACCAAGAAATCTCACAACGCCTAAGATGTTGAAGGACCTTCCTAGAAAAGGCATAGTGATGCTCACATACATATTCAATACCGTCCTAAGGTTACAATACTGGCCCAGGCAGCTAAAACAAGCAGAAATAATTATGATCCCCAAACCAGGTAAAAACCCAAATCACATATCCTCGTACAGACCCATAAGTTTATTATTCACTGTATCCAAATCACTCGGAAAATTGCTCGTCAACAGATTCAGTTTACTTCTAGATAAAATTCCAGACCATCAATTCGGATTCCGTCATCAACATTCAACTATCCAACAGTGCCACCGAGTCGTTCATGAAATTAATAAATCTCTAGAGAGAAAAAAATACTGTACCTCGGTCTTCCTTGATATAGGTCAAGCTTTCGATAGGGTATGGCACGATCGCCTCCTATACAAAATCAAGCGCTATATTCCATCATATTTCTGCTCAAATCCTACCTAAGCGATCGCTAATCCAAAGCCAAAGTAAATGGTGCATTATCAGATTTCTTCCTACTAAAGCCTGGAGTTCCACAAGGCTCAGTACTGCGCCCCATGCTTTATCTACTATATACTGCGGACCTACCAGCTACACTAAATACATTAACTGGAACTTTCGCTGATGATACAGCTATCCTTGTAAGCCATGAAAATCCTATCCTAGCATCATCCTATCTCCTATATCACCTAAACGCTCTTCAAATCCGGACTAACAAGTGGAAAATCAAAATCAACAAATCCAAATCAGCACAAGTAACCTTCGCTTTAAGAAAAGGACAGTGTCCCCGAGTTACCCTGAACAATTCCACTATTCATCAATCCGATACCTAGGACTACATTTAGATGAAAAACTTAACTAGAAGGAACACATCTCAAAGAGAAAAAAGCAGCTAGACCTGAAATTTAAAGAATCATACTGGTTACTTGGAAGAAGATCACGAATAGCACTAAACGACAAAATTCTCCTATATAAGACGATAATTATACCCATCTGGACTTACGGTATTGAGTTATGGGGTTGTACCAGCAAATCTAACATCGCCATCCTTCAGAGATCACAATCAAAAATGCTTCGTGAAATGACAGACGCTCCCTGGCATATATCGTATCAAACCTTACACGATGATCTCGGTATTCCATTTATCACGGAAGTCATACAAGACAAAAGCAACCGCTTCTGCATCATAACGACAACAGAAGATTAAAACGAGATTGGCCGATTGACCTCAGATGAAATCTACGAGGACTCCTTATTGGAAGAGTTCCTATCTTGTCATATAAGGACCTTTAATAATAATATTATGGTTCTATGTTAGCATATTAACCTATACAATATCTTGTTCTGATTGCTAATTTGATATATATATATATATATATATATATATATATATATATATATATATAATTGTATGATATTGTTAATTGAATAAACATATTTATTTTAAAAGCTTGACATTTCATAACCGTCGTTGTTAATAAATGTAAAATTTGTTAGAATCTCTGGCACTCGAAAGTAGTTGTAGTTTTGCGTCCAACATAAACTAATGTCGTCTCTTTCTGCCACATTGCAGTTATTAGTAGAATATTTTAATGCGTATTGTATGCTTTCAGCAATTTATAAATCGTAAATCCTACGTTTCGGTTGTTTAGAAGTACAACCACACTTTAAACAGAGATAAAAGACAAAAGCACTAATCAGAAAACGGGAATCCTAGCTGAAAAATACTATAACAACAATGGTTTTTCAAGAATATAAACAGGAAACTACAAGCAACGTCTATTCGCCACGAGCACACATAACTGGATAAAGAATGACTCTAGGGTGTTTATATTATCGAAATATCAATAATGAATTTTACGACGATTAGAACAATTTCAGACACTGCCACCTGAAGGGTGGTTGACTCGGGGTTCCCATTGTCCCACAACTAGATGTGTGCAGGGTTAGAACAGCATGGTGTACACATATCTCGACATACTGTTGCATTTATACCTCATATCAAACGTACAGTAACTTATTACGTGATATGAGGTAAAGTAACACGTTAATCCCCTAACTCATTTTTATTTTAGGAGATAATTATTCAAAGATTAATTTTGAGGGTAACTTGAATTAAAGTTAATTCTGAAAGTTGACCGTTACTGAAAAACCGTCTGTTTTAGATTGCTGATTTAATTGAGATAGAAAGATCTCGTGTTTATTAAAAAGAATATCATTGATTAATCGTCTATCATTAGCGAAAGACAGATGTTTGTAAACTGAGAAACTGTCTAGATCACTAACCGCCCTTTCACCTAAAATATCTCTTATTTTAGGAATATATCCTCTACTGAGGCTACTTGAAGCTCAACCTGGAAGCCGTAAAGGTGCAGTATTGACCCAAAGATGAGCTGGACCTTGTTGTTTCTTTGGGTGGCGTTCGAGGCAATCTGTTAAAACGCTTGGAACCGATAGACTAATTTATATAAGAACTTTTTTAGGTTGCAAGTGGAGCAAATTGCACTTGCTTAAAGGTAGTTTTTATGATTTAACATATATTTAATGTATTTAAACTAGTGTTACAGTTCACAACTCAACTCCGGGGTTGGAAATATGCGTAAGACTTAATTATCAGCTTTCTGTTATTAATTAACCATCCCATTTTCTACAAAACTAGATTACCTTATACCAATTTAAAATTACGGGATAATACACTAACCGATTGTTACTATGTAGAAAAGTTGAAGTCATGCCTTAAATTGAAATGTATATAAAATACGCCAAACTGTTCTAGAAAAAGTTTTTAACGACTTTTAAAATGTTAAAAAGCTTATTTTAAAAGTCTTGCGTATTACTTTTAGCTCTTTAAAATTACATCAAATACGAATCCTTTGTAATAAAAACCCTCGTATTTTCCCGTTAAACCTTATTTTAAAACAACTATAAAATGTCCTTAAATGGTGATCAACTTATGCAAGAATAGCCGGGAGCGTTATTTGGTGAATATAAATACAAACTTTAATTTTATATAACGTCAATAAAAATTTTATTACTATAAAAGCCTCAGGTATGATGGTTAAACACAATGTTCTGTTTGACAAACATAAAATTTGTGAATACTTTATAACGTTATACGTAAGGATAATGAAAATGTTTGCACTGGTAACCAAGGAAGTACTAAAAGTTCATAATACCATAAATTGCTTTATAGCATTTGCAGATGTTTACGAGCAAAAAATGATCAACTTTGGTAAAAGCAAACAATTTATGTATTTTAATATCCACAAAATTCAGAAGACAATCCCTTTTTAAATGTCATAAAAGCATACAATGATAGCTTGTATGGAATAAGCCATTCTTGTTTAGAAAATTGAGGATTTCAGAGACAATTTTGCATGCAAGCTAGAAATGTAACCTCCAAAAAAAGATAATGTTTCTCTTTGGTTTCTCAACAAGGAGAATTGTTTTTTGTAATTCTGACAGCGTTTATTATAAGAAGCGAAAAAACAAGAAACATGTAAAACAAACTTTAATGAATCTATAGCAAGTACTTAATAACTGTGGTTGTGGATATACAGGGTTTTCGTAAAAGCTTGGCCCTCACGTGATAAATTTTATATTTCGCTTTTAAATATGTTTGCTCTAGGTTGGTAGTTGTTAGCGGGTCGAAAAAGAATTACTAAATCGTAATATTTAATTATAGCCTCATTTTTGCGTTACCTCTGTTTGCTGTCTTTTCGAATTTCCTCTACATTTAATCAACATTTAAAAGAGCTCTTTTCAGACCTCTTAACGTTACGAAGCTGTTGTGTTGTTAGTTGGCATTTTTTAAGGTGAATTGTCATTTCTCTTAATTTGAATTTGTATAGTGATACTGTACAACAATGGTGTTCTCATCAAAACAAGATGCCTTTATTTTAATGGCACATTTACGCAGTGGCACCCGAAACCCTGATAGAACATGGAGCTATTCATTGCAGTCCTGCATTGGGCAGTTTTTCGAGGCTTTTTCCGATATTAATATCGAATATGATGTATTTGAAAAACTTAAAACACGTCTTATTACACAGTATGAAAACAAGCACTGTATTCTCAAAGGAAAGTCAACAGGCAGGCCGAATGATTTAACCGAAGAATGCAAAACTCCTAAAAAATTTATCCACAACTATCCGCTCAAACAGATACAATTAAATCCACTGCATATATGTAACCAGAAATATGAACATAATTTTTGTAATGGTTTGTCATTCTACATATTCTCGAAAAATTGGAAGGAGCAATACAACAAAAAAGAAACAATATAACGCCTATTGAATTTGAACGTGTTTGAAAATATGAATTAATTTGTGCCTAGAAATGAATGGTGCTCATTGGGCACCTTTTGTAAAATAAAAATAAATAATACATTCTATTCTTTATTTTCTAAATGGAATGGTAGTCATTTTGAGCACCCTTTGAAAATAACCATAATTAATAAATTCTGCTCTTGATTTTCTAAATGCAATGGTGGTCATTTTGAGCGCTTTTTTTTAAAACAACAATAAATAATACACTCTATTCTCGATTTTCTAAAAACAATGCATAAGTAATGGCGTTTTTTATTTTAAAAAAATATGTATTTTACTACAAAAATGTACAACATATTAATCAATTATATATTCTCCGTTATTATTAACGACTTCCTCCCAGCGTTCAATAAGTTTCTCGTTACCTCTACAGTAAAAATCGTTCGGCCTTGACTCAAAAAAATGATCCAACCAAGTCCGTAATTCCACATCATTATTGAGCGAAACACTGTACGATAGTGACCGAAATAGGTGAAAATCTGACGGAACCAAATCAGGAGAATATGGAAAGTGCGGCAATACTTCCCAACCAAGCGCTTGAATTGCTCTCTTTATCATATTAGCAATGTGAGGACGAGCGTTGTCATGATGAAGAAAGTCATGCTGCCGATGGCGTCGTTTTTCCCGAATAGCTTCGTAGAGGCGATAATTTGTTCAACATATAGCTTTTAACATTATTTTTAAGAGTTTTTTGCATCTACTATTAATACAGGGTTATTACAAATGATGTTCGATTTCAATTATAAATATTACTGGATTAACCTGTTTTAAGGCCATTTCAGTTTGTACCACTGGAAAGAAAAACTCATAAAGTTTTGTTTACATTCATTTAAGTACGTATCAGCTGTTTGTTAAAGTCAATTGTTGTCAATTGTGTAATGGCTGAATTTGAAGACAGGAATGCATTTTATGTTTTGGATTATCACATCAACCAATCAGTTATTAGTGTGCAACGTCACTTGAGAACTAAATTTAATGAAGATTCTCCTAGCAATCACCCTATTGACCAGTGGTACTTGAATTTTAAGAGAAATTGGTACATTTGTAAAAAGAAATCAACTGGAAGGCCATCAGTAAGCAATGACGCTGTAGAGCAGGCAAGGGAAAGTTTTACGCGTAGTCCACAGAAATCTACTGTTAAATGCAGCAGACAGCTTGGTATACCACAGCCAGCAGTTTGGAAAATTTTACGTAAACGTACAAATTTCAAGCCTTACAAACTTCAGCTTGTTCAAGCATTAAAACCAAATGACAAAGTTCTAAGACTTTCTTTTTATGAGAACATGTAGGCCTTGATGGAAAATTAAAACTGTGTGGTAACGTGAAGAGACATAATGTCATAATATGGGGCTCGGAGAACCCACACACCTACATCGTGCACTTGCGCGATACTCCGGAAGTTAATGTGTTTTGTACTACCACTTACAACAAAGTGTACGGACCTTTTTTCTTTGTTGGACAAACAATAAATAGAATAAATCTTGGACATGATGACGGAATGGCTTCTACCGTAATTAAAACAAGAATCCCTAAACTTCATTCTGAACTGCCTGGCAGATGAATCGTCCGTGCATGTCCAAGTGGTGGTGCACACTTGAACTGGCCTCCAAGATCTCCGGACATCACCCCCTGTGATTTTTTCTTGTGAGGATACATCAAACATAAAGTGTATACACCACGACCTGAACACTCTTAACAAAGTATGGCAAGAGCTTGATTACACGCTTAACATCTGTCGTATCACAAGTGGTTCATTTATAATTCTTGGTACCTGGGATGAAACTTTTTGAGCTTTTCTTAAAATGCAACCATTTTATTTTTTTGTATGATAAATAAAACTAGATTTATGTGCACTTGAAATCATGAACATCATTTGTAATAACCCTGTATAATTTATGGTAAAGTTTTAAAATACATAAAAAACAATGGATACATTTTTTTTCAGTAACCCAATTGGCGATTATATCTTGCAGTTTTGCAGTTGTGAGGTACTTTCGTCGCCACATTTCACACAATTTCACTATTATTTGCAATATAATTAAAATATTATTGTAGTATATAGGAAATATTGTAACACAAAGAAAACATCTGCTCTATACAGCAAACACGCTGCTACTGGAGCTGGTCTGTTACAAAAGTCTGTGAAAGTGTGAATACAGTATGAATAGTTGTGTATCTAGCATTGCGCAGAACGGTCCATGACCGATCTCATCTCTCCGACGTTGATTGCTGCATTGGCGAGCCAAAACACGCCGGCGACTTTCTAGTCTCTAGGTAAAAAAAGGTGGACGCAGATTTAACCGCTATTTACGTTGGTCTGTGAAAGACAAAAAAAATTAAACCTATATACTGTGTACGCATATAATACCTACCATCAGTACCAGCATGTGGTCAAACACACTTCAATATTCGCTGACACCTGGCGGCAGGTACTTTACCTGTGTATCGGTAAAATGGTGTTATATTCTTATTTGGTCTTTTGCCAACACAACTAATGGCGTATATAATAATTTTTATATAAATTTATATTTTATTTAATTAATTTAAAATAAAAAATTATTATTAATTTTATTAAATACATCTATAAAAAGTTTACCTCGAGTAGGATTTGAACCTACGACCTGTACTTTGCTAGAGTATCGCGCTAACCAACTGCGCCATCGAGATTCAAGCCCCAATCGATGTAAATTTTGTCTTTATGTATGTACAAGTCGTACGTTCAAATCCTACTCGAGGTAAACTTTTTATTTATGCATTTAATAAAATTAATAATAATTTTTAATTACATATTTACTTTTGAACTTATTAGTTCATAACAAAAACATAATAATTTAAAATAAGTCTGCTTGCGATAATTTTCCAAAAAAATATATTTTTTTTTTTGAAAATAGACTAAACCTTAATATAAAACCCCCCCACACATTGAATTATTTACATTTATCTATTTTTTATATTTAGTCAAAATTGAGCAATGCTAAACGTGTGTTGAACACATGCCGGTAAGAATGGGTTAAGAACGGTAAATTGCAATAAACAAGCCCAAGAACCTAAAAACTTTTAAAAAATTAGTGTCAATATTGATGAAACTAACACGTTTGTTTATAAAGATAATGGGTTAGTGTTTATTCGGCATGGAACAAGTTTGGAAAGCTTAACTCCTGGTGCTTTAAAGCCATATTCTGAGGATCTAATTTTTTGTGGTAGATGTTATAAAGGTTTAGATAATCTGTGTTCACAAAATCCGCTTATTCTAAAGGAAGCAAACAATGGTTACATATTTTTTGTGAGCAAATTGTTTAATTATTGCTAACTAATTATGACAAGTGGTTGTAGGAACTTCGTGAAAGCATCAAGCGATACCTTTCGTATTATCGTTCAGTGTGTTATCTATACCAAATTCCTTTAATTTGTTGATGTTACACCATCATACTGCACAGTTAAGGTAGTATATATCAGTATTAGGTTCTATATACAAAGTAGGACCATTTCAAGAATCTACAAAGATTCCTGATGGTGTTGCCTTACCTAATTATTTATTTCATCAAGTTATGAGCCTTACTAATACGAGTCTCAAAATGGTGCTTTATTCGATACTGTATCCTTGTTGCCAAGTTTATTTTAGGTAGTATTGAAAAATTATTAATGAGATTTATGATTAATTATTGTTACAGTCGATTTTTACAGCAATGGTTGTTACATGCATCTATTTATGATCCATATGGAGAATTCTTTGTTAATGTTCATCCTAAGTATGTAACAACAAGAGGTAGAACATATTGGACTCGAAGTTACTCCGTATGTGAAGATATCACACCTGATTTTATTGGAAATTTGAGTTCTGACATTTTGTTATGTGGGAAGGCAATGAATTTGCTAAAACTTTGTGTTCCTAATGTATGAATGTTCTATTAGTGTTTTAAAATAACATTTTTATTTTTAGTCTCCATTATGTTTATATATATATATATATATATATATATATATATATATATATATTGGAAAAAAGACCTGATATAGTATCCTGTAGTTTAATGCTAGAACAATTTTCTTTTGCCGCGCGTAGTAACTATTCGTACTGTTTGGAAGCAACAGTTGTTTGCGGACCAAGAATATCACAATCACAAGTTATCACGACTTGCAAAGAACAAAGTCAAACGCAGTTAAATGTGATTGTAAGAAAAAGACTTGTAACATTGAACAGAATTGAACGTAAGTGTGTAGAACTGAAAAATATGTTTTTGTTTATTAAATGTGAAAGTGCTATCACAATTATTATTCATAATTGAGATACTTATCTTTTAGATTGTAATTATGTATTTTTATTTTTTATAAATTGAAATGTGTAACGTGCAATAATCGATATCGGATACTTTCTGGTCGATTCTATAAATTTTCTCCGATTATTACTGTTTCGTAAAACAAAATTTATCTGTATCCTGAATAGTTAGGATTGTTATTTACTTCGGTTTACTTGTTACTTATTTCTCTACCAAAAATTTTCTGTATTTACTGCCTTTACCATTTATTGTAATTGATTAAATTGTTTCTTTGTCGTATTTGTATTTCTTATTTTGTTAAAGTTCTTAAAATAAACCTACTAGTGCCATCTATACGTGGGTCCTGATTAGCTTTAAATTCATACATTTAATAGATATGTTTGTAAGCCACTTGGCTTGCGATAATTAAATTGATTTGTTTTGAATTTCCTCCAACTAACTCAACTGTGTCTGTTTTAACAAGACGGGGGTGGTTTGTCAATACGGGGTCTTTAGGTTTATCACTGTAAATAATTAGAGTAAAATGGTTTAAACGTATATTCCCTGTTTAATTACAATACTAAATAACTCATTCCTAAAAATAATATAACTATGTACAATAAATAGGTGAAGTCACTAAACTTACAAAAAAAAAATGAAAACAATACTGAACAAAATAATGATCAAATTATATACTCTGAAATTATTTAACGCTCGTTCCCAGAGTGTGATTTCTCTCTTTACGGTCTGGCTAGACAGGCTCCTGGATTCTGGTACGTTTCTGGAGAAATAGAAGTTAATGCTGTTCAATTGAAGGCATGTTATACAAAAATCCGGACAAAAATGACATAATTATAAAATTAATTAATAAAATTGTAAAGTCGGTCCTGACTAAAAACAGGAGTTATAGGCGCCGTTCTGGAATGTTACCGCTATTACGTAAGGTAGTAGTCAACGTCCGCGCTGGCGTTTGTGAGAAGGTCAGTTCCTCAGAAAAATCAATAAGTTAGAGTAACATGGGTGCGCATGACTATTTTTATATATGGTTTTGCTTTCAGACTGAATAGATGTGTATTACTGGGAATTTTTGCAAGGCACTGGTTGCTATTTATACGTTTCTGAATGCTAATTGTTCATGCGCGATTGATTATTTATTCCAATGAATTATCAATTTCAGAGACAGTTTTGTATGCAAGCTAGAAATGTAACCTCCAAAAAAAGATAATGTTTTTCTTTGGTTTCTCAACAAGAGAAATTGTTTTTTGTAATTCTGACAGCGTTTATTATAAGAAGCGAAAAACAAGAAACATGTAAAACAAACTTTAATGAATCTATAGCAAGTACTTAATAACTGTGGTTGTGGATATACAGGGTTTTCGTAAAAGCTTGACCCCCACGTGATCAATTTTGAATTTCGCGCTTTAAATATGTTTGCTCTAGGTTGGTAGTTGTTAGCGGGTCGAAAAAAAAACTAAGTCGTAATATTTAGTTATAGCCTCATTTTTGCGTTACTTCTGTTTGCTGTATTTTCTAATTTCCTCTACATTTAATCAACATTTAAAAGAGTTCTTTTCAGAGCTCTTAACGTTACGAAGCTGTTGTGATGTTAGTTAGCATTTTTTAAGGTGAATTGTCATTTCTCTTAACTTGAATTTGTATAGTGATACTGTACAACAGTGGTGTTCTTATCAGAACAAGATGCCTTTATTTTAATGGCACATTTACGCAGTGGCACTCGAAACCCTGATGGAACATGGAGCTATTCATTGCAGTCCTGCATTGGGCAGTTTTCAGAGGCTTTTCCCGATGTTAATATCGAATATGATGTATTTAAAAAACATAAGACACGTCTTATTACATAGTATGAAAACAAGCACTGTATTTTCGAAGGCAAGTCAACAGGCAGGCCGACTGCTTTAACGTAAGAATGCAACAAAGACCTAAAAAATCTATCCACAACTATCCGCTCAAACAGATACAATTAAATCTACTGCATATATGTAACCAGAAATATGAATATAATTTTTGTAAAGGTTTGTCCATTGCTACTACATACTCTCGAAAAATTGGAAGGAGCAATACAACAAGAAAGAAACAATATAACTCCAATTGAACTTGAACATGTTTGAAAATATGAAACGAAGAATTAATTTGTGCCTAGAAATGAATGGTGGTCATTTTCAGCACCTTTTGTAAAATAAAAATAAATGATACATTCTATTCTTTATTTTCTAAATGCAATAGTAGTCATTTTGAGCACCCTTTGAAAATAACAATAATTAATAAATTCTGCTCTTGATTTTCTAAATACAATGGTGGTCATTTTGAGCGCTTTTTTTAAAATAACAATAAATAATACACTCTATTCTTGATATTCTAAAAACAATGCATAAGTAATGGCGTTTTTTATTTTAAAAAGATATATATTTTACTACAAAAGTTTACAACATATTAATCAATTATATATTCTCCGTTATTATTAAAGCCTTCCTCCCAGCGTTCAACAGTTTCTCGATACCTCTACGGTAAAATCGTTCGACCTTGACTCAAAAAATGATCCAACTAAGTCCGTAATTCCACATCATTATTGAACGAAACACCCCGCAAACTGTTCGAAAGTGACCAAAATAGGTGAAAATCTGACGGAACCAAATCAGGAGAATATGGAAAGTGCGGCAATACCTCCCAACCAAGCGTTTGAATTGCTCTCTTTATCGTATTAGCAATGTGAGGACGAGCGTTGTCATGATGAAGAAGGTCATGCTGCCGATGGCGTCGTTTTTCCCGAATAGCTTCGTAGAGGCGATGAATTTGTTCAACATATAGCTGCATTGACCGTTTGGTTACGCTTGAGCAGTTCATAGTGAACACCTTCCCAGTCTCACCAAACGCATAACATCGTCTTTCGAGGGTGAAGCTCTTGTTTCGCTCTAGGCGTCGCTTGTTCATTGGGACTTAGCCACTGCTTTCTCTGCTTCATATTCACATACAAACACTATTTCTCGTCGCCGGTAACGATTCGGTAGAGAAACCTCTAATTGTGACCATGAGTAGCACGATTCCGAGCAATCCAGCTGAAATTGTGGAACGTTGTTTTTTGTTGTTTTCGCTCAAAACCCAAGCGCCAAGTTTCTGAACATTTCCTAAGGATTTCAGATGTTTACATACCGTTGATTGGTCACATTCCATTTCCTGGACAAACTCCCTAGTTGATTGGCGTGAATTTTCATGAAGAAGTTGATTCAATCGCTCTTCATCGAACCTAACATGACGTCCTGAACGATCCATACCATTAAGGTCGAAAATTCCGCTTTTGAAACATGTAAACCAGTTTTGCGTAACAGGCATTGCATCTTTACCGTAAACATCGCAAATCTCACGAGCAGCTTCACCTCGGTTAAACGCAAAAATAAGATGTCAGTAATGCTGGTTTTTATCTACTTGACATTACATTATAATAAGGTTAAACTTTTTTAAACCTTTTTTAAAATTATTGTAAATAATACATTCTATTCTTGATTTTCTAAATCAAATGGTGGTCATTTTGAGCATCTTTTGTAAAATAACAATAAATTATTGTTGTTTAAACGTTCGTTGAACCATTGACAATATTACTCTTGAAGATAATAGTCGGGTGCATGTTATTTGTTTACAGAAGAAATATTGTACGGATGCATAAGTAACGTCTTTTTTAAATCTTTGTGGCAAGTACCAGTGGACAAAGCTGTAAAAAAATATGTTCATATTTCTGGTTACATAAACGCAGTATATTTAACCGTACCTGTTTGAGCATATAGTTGTGGAATTAATTTTTCCTACAACTGCTTACTTAATTTCAAAACTGAGAAATATTTTTTCTCATGGCACTTTGCCCACACTACATACATTTACATGGAGAATCAACAAAAATCGAGAATTCTCAGTATTGGAAATTATATCTTGAATGGGTATCACCTGAAAATATATGGTCAGAAAGCTTTATACCTGTTTTTTTTTATTATGAAAGGGTTGTCCATTATATTGTTGCCTGAATAATTTATCAAATTTTACTTTTTGAAGTTTAGATTGTAACAAACTTTTTGTTATGTTGAAATTTGCAATAATGTAGGCAACTTCGTTCATTTTCGTGTCATGTAAATTGCATACCTTAGTGGCTGAAAACATACATTAAAATTATTCTAATTTCATACGCATATCGTTCGAGTTTCAGACAGGTCATGCGCACGGATTTCATTTGCATCGTTTTGTAGATGATTAAAAGCGAAAAGAGCATCCATTTTGCTCTCTTAAAAATTTTGTTAAAAGGTGCTGTATAGTTTTACAGTAAGTGCAATTTGAACCTATTTTACATTGCTTGAGATGTTGACCTTTTATACCTTTTTTACTTTTATTTTTTTCCTTTTTGCGTATTTTCATTGTACAACTAAGTTTACCGTTATTTGTACGCCATACGTTTCAGTTGATCAAGGATGACGCAGTAAAAGTTTGTTGCTATGCAGAAGAATTATAAACCGATGGTACCTTAACCCGTTTAAATCAACTAAGTTTGGCTGCGTTCTAAAGGAAAATATTTGGGATCAACATGTATCTAAACCCTGTTTTATTTCCATTTCAAGAATTATTACACAACCAAATTTGAAAGTGTGTATTCAACAGATTTAGTTATCAGTAATAGTATAACAGTGACAACCAAAATATAGAAGTACTGCAGGTATTTCATTTTTAAGCAGTGATTCATAATTATAATTTTTAATTTAATCCAAGTTTACAAACATTAGCATTTAGTTTTTTTCTACTTAATAACTTGATTTGAAGTTATACATAATAAAAAACTTGTTAATGTTTTTTTAGTTTTAAATTTATTACATTTAAGGTTTACTTGTTTTCCATAAAATAAGTTGGTGTCCGAGATATTTTTAACAATTATTTACAGGTTGAAGCTATATCAATGTTGGAAAGCGAACATATCTAACCACACATTTTTTAAATTAAAGCAATCTAAATTTTAAGAACCCGGCCCATTTAATCTCTGACTGACTAAAAGGCTCAAAATCTTCTAGTTGACATTAGAAGTGTATAAATAATATTTGGGGTGAATTAATAACCACAACACCTTTATTTCATCATCCTTTTTTAAAGTTTACAAAATGAAGTGTCAAAAGTTATTTTCGTACATTTAAAGGTTAATGAATCAGTTTTATCGTGCTCTCTATTTAATATAGATGAAGTTTCTAAATGTAAATATAAAAGATCTCTATCAATTTTATCCAATGACTTCCTAGTAATCTTTAATGTACAAAAATGAATTTTTGTTTGTTTATATTTTATACGCTCCCGTACCGTTTATCCGATTGCGATAAAACTTTGACAAACTATTGCTTGCACTTGCGTGAAGAATGTAGGTCCATTAGGAAGTTGTTGAGTACACTCCCGCGAAGGTTTCTGTCATAAATATTTTGTTAAATATCGCTCCCTAGAGGTGCCCCTCATATGCATACTAATTCATCCGATCGCCATGCAAGTGTGAGGGAGAGAAAGAACGTGTTTTATATTTGAGCGCACCAAAGCGCACCGGGTATTGCTGGTATGACAAATATTTTAACCAATCACTACAAGCTAATGTATATTCACTTAAATATGTCAATAATGTTGTTACACCTGCTAGGCGTAACCTAGTGCTTAACTAGTGCTTAATATTGGTACTGCTTTTCTTTTATAACTACAAGAAGAATTAAAGAGCATTTAAGGGCACCTTAAAATGTTTGAAACCCGTCGTCATCTTCTAGAGTGTATAAGTTATTTTGTTGCTAAAACCTGCTTAATCTGAGATTTTCTTCTTGACAGTGAAAGCTATTTGAGTGCTTATATATCTCAATACATAATAATGAGTATGCCTTGATACAGTTTCTGTATTATTAAATGTCAGGCGCAATCTCCAAAATCTCGTTTTCTACATATAGTATCAAAGCTACGTTTTGTGGTTCCAACGTATGCTTTTCCACAGGAACAAGGCTATACTTATACACTGTGCAAACTAACAGTGGATTAGAAGCATTTATAGGTAACCTTAAATCTTTTCTAGTCTTTCTTCTAGCATAGTATGCCAAGCTAGTAGCGTAGTGGTGACGCGATCTGCTCAGAATTCGGGAGGTAATGGGTTTGATTCCCGTTACCATCTACCTTGTATGAGGTTTTTTCAGGGGGATTTCCTCATACACATGTCGCGGAATGGTCACTGCGTATATGCACATCATGTACGGCTACTTAGGCGAATACTGGGGTAGTATTTTCCCGCTCAGAACCTTAACTCCGTTCCTTCCGATCATATCCTGACCACACCCATCCTTAATCCGACCATGCATATATACGGAATGTATCTATGTATGCTGGGAATCTATGATTGTGGCCGAAGGAGCTCGGAAAGCTCAAGCAGCCCGCCCTCCCCCTTGGGGAGAGAATGAAATACGTGGCCTTTTCCTTTTTTTTTCTAATTGCATGATAAATTGAGATTTTTTCAAGTATGTCCGTAACGTTAATTATGAAAAGAAGAAAATCTCTAACAAAATTAAGCGGTAATTGTTAACTTTAGTTACATTGTTAATATCTAATGGGGCATTACTTCATTCACTAGTCACTAATCTTTTATTATAATTATAATGTGATCAAATTCATTTTTTTGATGGTGGCATTTTTTTATTATTAACCTTCGTTCGTTAGGGTGTTTTTTTGAACGACACAGGACAATTTATTAATATTTAATCTATTAAATATCTAAATAGTTATCGTTACTAAAATAAAATAATATTCAATTGCACCTAATTATTTAGTAAGTTTCTTCATATTTTATACATTTATTTGACACTTTAAACTATTTTTAAATCTGTCATTAACACTGACGATGGCAACTGCAATTTTTCTCGAACCGTGCAAATTTCATGTAATTTATCTCAAAATAACTGATTTACAAAACTTAAAAAATAAGTATCTTTAATTAATCACTATTTAAATAATCCTCGTCATGATCATAATCATTATCAACTAATCTTTAATTAAAGGTTATTAAAATTAATTTTTGTGTATATACTAGCATTGTATACAGCATACCCAAAAAGTATGCAATATCTTATATATCTTAACTAGTTTTAAATAAGAGTTTTTGATTTTTTTAGATGGCCTCATTTTATGTTTATTTAATAAAGATTGTTGTTATCCTTTCAACAATCTGGAATAAAAAAAATCAAATTAGTCTTTTTGGCATTATCTTGGGTAATTTTGGCATAGTTTATAAATTTGTCGACGATGTTTTAAATTACGACTGTGATTTGATAAATTTATTTGTAAAATTTTCAGTTTACATTATTTGTGGAAGGGATTTTCAAGATCTCAAGATTATATTGTTATAATGTACATTGTCGTGATAATGTACGTTTGTATTGAACGATTGGCTGATATATGAAAAAACGACACCGGAACAAAATTATTGGATGTGTTTACTAGTTACGTATAATTTTCAAGAATTTATAGAAGTAATTTTCGGTATAGAGTGATTTATTTATTGGAAATCGAACGTCTTGTGATTTTAACAATGACTAGTTATGGAGATCATACAAAAACCCAATAGAAAGTGTGTGATTGTTTAGTCACGTCCATCTAAATCGGCCATCAATTAAGCAGCCCATTGGCAAGATGTTGTGGTAATCAAATTATGGAACCTTTTTCATTCATTTTCCCAATTACAACAATATCAGGTTTCAAGGGGATGAAACACCATCTTATTACTAGTTAAATATGCGTAGGTATGTAGATTAGCTGTTTCCAAACCGTCGGATATGTAAACTGGGTCCACTTTAATAACCTCTACGATCTCCATACCTAACACCTCGCGTATTATGTTTATGGAGTCACCTGAAAGGCAAGGTTTATAAAAAACGTCCTAACAATTTACCAGAACTATATCGATACATATGAAATGAAGCAGCATAAATAGTGGCAAGAATGCTGTTCGTGCTTTATATGATCGACAGCGACGTTTTGAACATTTAATTAAATAAATTGGTATAATTTAGTTGTTTGTCAAAATTACCTTTATTATTCATTGTTATAAATAATTTTAAATGGTATATATGAACTGCCATAAAACGAGTCAAGGTAAAGCCAAAAAATTTAAAAATGATTGATTTAATCAAAAAAATTTATATGTATTTTTAAAACTTCAGAGGAAGTTTGATACAGTCTGTGAGAGCATGGATGTAAAGATAAACTTGAAAAAAACTAAAATTGTGGTGTTCAATCGAAAATGTGATAAGGAGAGTAGAGTATTTACTCTGCAAGATGAAATTGTAGAACAAGTGGACGAGTTGGTATAACTGGGTAGTATGTTTACTGCAGATGGTACAATGGATGGCAAGATTGGGCGAAGGGTCAATGCTGGAAGGAAAGTGATTGGAAGTCTGTGGACGATAATAAGCAACAAAAACATGAGCCTAGCTGAGAAACGATAAATCTATAGTAGCGTGTTTTGTCCTGTCAGTACTGTATGGAAGTGAGACATGGGTAAATCAAAAAAGGCACGAAAGAAGAATAAATGCCGTGGATATGAGATTCCTGAGAAGCGCATGTGGTAAAACGAGAAGGGATAAAGAATGTGTGTATAATGAAGGAGTGTGGCTAGGAAAATACTACGTTGGTTTGATCACATTGAGAATGATTAACGCACGGTTAACGAAGCAAATATATATATGGGTGAGATTAGAGGTAAGGCCGGGCCTGGTAGGCCGCGTGAAACTTGGCTGAATCTAGTAGAATTTATGATAAAATAAAGAAAGGTAAAATGTTTTAAAAATAAAAGGACATGTCAGAGACAATGTATGGATCTTGTGCAAACTAGGGAGGTATGCAGAGATACATACGCATGGAGAAAGATTGTGGATGAAAAATAAACAAGAGGTAGATATTGTTTTGCCTACCCCGCAAGGGAATGGCGTGAAGGTTATGTTATGTTATGGGTTTCATTTTATTTAATTTACTAAATTTTTGGAAATGCTGTATTGAATCAATTCTAATCATGTAATTTCTGTGTTTAAATAATTCCTTCCCGAAATTACCATGAGGTTAACGTATTTCATTCTTACTGTGTGTATTAACTTCGGTTAATACTTTTTCAAAAAATTCAAATATAGTGGACATATGCAAAAGCTCCCTGTTGGATTTGTATTTATTTAATGTAGGGTGATGTGGGTTAAAACCTGAGATTTAAAATAAAGTTTGTAACCCCACAATAAGTTAAAAGAAATTGCAGAACACCGTTGTAGAGTTTTTCAGACATGTAGACTGGCGGTAGTATCGCATACGGGTGTTTAAACTGTTATCACTCTGTCACAAACGCTTCAATTCTTACCATGAGTATATCAAAAAATTTACCAAACAGACAACTTCTGCAGTTAGTAGCACCATTAAACGAAGCGTACAATTACGAATTTTGGATATCACTGAACGGTTACCCTATAGATAATAACGGGTATTTCAAAAAGGATGCAACCCTGAGTTTGAGAAGGTTGAAGTCACGCATAAGAAAATTTTATTTCTCTCTACTTGTCAGTTGATAACACTACACTAGTTGTTAAGTCGTCATGTGTTATTGAAATGCACCAGTGCTATTCCAGTATTCATTTGTCTCTGTAGTGTCGATATATGTTCAACTATGTCTTTTTCTATGGATGAACGTGTGTTTATTATTGAGAGTTATTGTGCACATAAATCTTACGAACGAGTTAAATATGAGTTCCAGTTAAAATTTCCCAATTCTTCAGTACCTAATAAGCCTACAATATCGCGTCTGATTAATAAATTTCGTGAGACTGGCAGTGTATAGAATCGGAAAAGCACAGGTCGACCGTCAGTGTTAACAAACGAAATTATGGGCGATGTGAAATAACGTTTGACTAACTCACCGACAACATCACTCAGAAAGTTATCTTCACAGGCTGGACTTTCATTATCTACCGCATTTCGGGCTACTAAAAAATTAAACCTGCATCCTTACCGCATCGGTGTCGTTCAGGAACTGAAAGAAGTTAACCAGGAAAAACGTATACAGTACTGTCGTTGGATTCATTCTTTAATGATAACAGTATTGAAATGTTAGATCGTGTTTATTTTAGTGACGAAGCATGATTTCACTTGGATGGTTACATTAACAGCCAAAACTGCCGAATATGGAGCCCTGAAAATCTTCACTCTTTTCAAGAACGACCACTACACACCCGTAAAATTGGTGTTTGGTGTGCGATCTCCCGGCGTCGTATTGTAGGGCCTTTATTTTTTGATACATCTGTAGATGGTGTGGTTTATCGCAACTTAATTGAATAATTTATAGCCTTGTTAGATTTACACGATCGAGATTGCTGGTTCCAGCAGGATAACGCAACGTGCCAACGTGTGATATCAAAGGAGTTGTGGCCCCCTAGATCCCCAGATCTTACTCCTTTCCTTTGGGGTAATTTAAAAACTAAGGTTTATAAAAACAATCCTCATACACTTGACGAATTGAAAGCAAAGATTGAAAGTGAGATTTCGTACATCACTGAACAAATACTACGAAAAGTGACTGTAAATGCAGCGTGTCCGAACCTGCATTCCAAACGGTGCAAGTCATTTTAAACATTTATTGTAAAATTTTAAAGCTAATTTGAATATTGCATAATTAGTATTTAATTACTTAACGTTATAGTATTTTTTACTTCAACAAATTCACGTCATTAAACATACGGTTGCGTCCTTTTTGAAACACCCCTTAGTATAATTGATTGTAGTTTAAGCGAGGTCCGGTAAATAGTCCAGCAGCAACTTCGATTTTTATTTATGATTATCCAAAAATCGATGTATTATTAGTCTTCTTTTATTTTCATAACTTACATAATATTGCCACATTATTGCGCATATTGCATGCGTTATTTGCGTACCGGTAAACAAGTTTATTCCTGTTGAGACTTGTCTGTAGCTCCGCGTATAAATAAAACCAGGGAGCATCTGTGTGTTAGTTTCGTAGTAAATATCAAACTTGATGTTATACTCTAATAAGAAATACCTAACAATTGAAATTTATTATTGATAATGTGTAGTGAGAGAGTGATTACGGATAGTGAACTTGAGAAACTTTTGTGTGTTTCTGATAGTGATAAGAACATTTGCCGGAAACCGAGTTATATAATAACGAATCGGATGATGAAGTGGAAGCTACGATTCCAGATGAAGCTGATACGGAAAATCACGTAACTTCAAAAGATAGTAATATAGTATGGAATAAAATCGGGAAGGTTATCAGCAGCAAATATTATTTAATTCCTTTAATTCAAACGATGCCCCTACAACGGTTTCATGTATTGCACGAATAATTCGCATTGACGATAAAAGAAAACTCGATCATAACGACGCCAAACTGATAAATTAGCTCCCAAACGGGACTTGTGGGATTAATGGGTTGCAATTCTACCTAAGGTCTATAATGTACCTTTCAGAGGCAGTTGTCCCTTTATACAGTACGTCGCAAATAAACTTGCTAAATACGGAGCCAAGATTTGGACTTTATGCGATTCGGTAGCTGCTTATGCATATAACATGCAAGCTTACCTCGGGAAACCAGGTGCACCTCCAGAGAGAGGTCAAGGTAACGTGTGATAATTTTTTTACCTCGTACGATCTGGGGTAGATGCTATTGACAAGAACTATTCGCAAAAATAAGCGTGACTTGCCAGCGGCATTGGTCTGCAACCGGAAAGAAGTTCTTTCTTCAAAATTTTACTTTACCAAGGACACATCGCTAGTTTCCTATATTCCGAAACAGAATAAAAATGTTACGATCACCATGCAACACGATAACGAAATGTGTAACCAAGATCACAAAAAGCCGTTTATGATTTTAGATTACAACAAAACTAAAGGAGCTGTATACACGTTAGACAAGTTAATAATAACATACACATGTAGACGGCAAACTAAAAGATGACCATTGACTATCTTTTGCAATATCATGAACCTTTCAGCTTACAACGCTTATCTTCTGCAGTGCGAAGTAACTCCAACATGGAATTCTCAACAACTTACAAAATGGCGACTGTTTCATGAATAACTGGATAATTCCTTGATCACTCCATTATTGCAAGAAAGAAAACGTCTCCCTCGAAGTATTCCTGCAGCTGAAATGGTTATAAAGTTCTTCAATCAGTAATGCCGAAGTAAGGGAACAATCAGCCACAACCAAGCGTAAAAGATGTAAATTTTGTCCCTCTTTAAATGATAATAAAACCAATATGATATGTTGTAAATGGCCAAAATACCTATGTAAAGCTTATGTATATTACTACAGTCAAGACTGTAACAAATAAATAAATATATATATATATATATATATATATATATATATATATATATATATATATATATATACCTAACTACTACGTTTTTCCGATGTCCTTTACATAACATTTATAATAATATGTAATAAAATAAAATAACTTAATAAAATGTAATAAATAATAAATACTACATCTTATTTCTTATTATTTACTGTTCGAGTCATAATGACCCGAACACAATAAGTGAAAGCAAAATCTTAACACAATAGGAGCGTTAAAAATGCTTTTGAAGGGACAACTGTAACTGCAATTTTTTGCCAAAATCTAAATCATTTTGAAATTATCGCGTAATGGCATAAAATCATATTAACAAGGCCGTAAAGGAATTTGAAAATGTACTTAAAATGAATAAAGATTAAAGATTTCAGTTAATTCAGTGTATTAAAATTAGGTACCTGATTTATCAACGTTCCCATTAATACACTTTTTGGTATTATAAAATCCCATAGATAAATCTTCTGTCTTTCCATAACTATAGCAGCGCTTTCTAATTAAGCGCACTTATGATTTTTCCTCTAGTACTTCTGTCAGTCTCAAACAGATATTTAGCAGAAACAATCGTGTGTGTAATTTTGAGAGGAATATGTATAAAAAAAGTTGGTTTACGACGAATTCTTTTTATTAATATTGGATTGTGGAAAATTATTTTTTGTTTGTCGTTGGATAGAAACTTTTTATAGGTTTGTTGTGCTGAAGCATTTTGTGAGAAATGCGGCGGATTTGCCATTGAAAGGGTTTTGTTTTGTTTTCCACGCCGTCAAATATGGTGTTGCATTTTCGAAATAGAATAGATAAGCAGTAGAAGTTAAAAAATCAGTGGTTCATAAAGGCGGATATTATTGAGGTTTACTTATCTAATCAACCATAATTATACTGATAGAACTCTTGGATCATTTTTCTAAGCAAGAATTACGGGCTGATCACGTTTGGTATTTGCCGATCTGTATACATAACGAATGTAGAGCGATCGTAAGGGAAAGCGTATCGCGACCCATCTGTGAGAAGGCTTATTGATTTATTGAGTTCCGTAATTGACGTTTAAGCACCAAACCAATAATTATAGTAAAATTTGGAAACTATTTGTTTTTATTAACAAATATATGTTTAAAACAAAAATAATAAAAAATAAAAACAGTGCGAGTTCTGTAAAGGTGAAACCTCGTGTTAGTGACTTTTAATAGAGACATTATGCAGATACTTTGATCTGTATTTAATACTACGTTATAGTTCATGATAAGTAATATTAATTATACATTTAATTAAAGTATACACGTATAGCATTCCTTTAGTGGTTTTTGTTTATAACGTCAAATTATAATGAGATTAGCTAGGTGGTTATTGTGTAACGAATTTTTTACGTTCTTCGTTCATTTAGTTGTAAAATATAAGAAAAAAAAGGGTTTTTGATAATTAATGATCTATAAGTTGTGGTAGGCAACTTAATTTGCATTTTGGTGTAACTTAAGTTGCATATCTTCTTAAGGGTTTACACTTTTGCATCTTTGAATTATTTTTTCGCACATATTTCTTGCGCATAGCTATATCACCTGACATCGTGAGCGTCCTTCTTAGCATTGCTTGATGTATTTTGTTTTGAGCAGGAAGCCATTTTTGGTTTCCACCTAAATTTTGTGAAAAGTGCCATTGATTTAATGGTAAGATACTTTTAACTCGTATTATATTAAAATCGGAAACATTTGCTTTTTGCAGGCACTTCCACTTACACTTACCTTTATTACTTTTATTACTTATACTTTTACTACTTTTGGCATTTAATTCAGATATTACAAACTTAATTTAAGTATCATTACTATACCAATTATTTTGTTAAGCCGCTATTTTGGATACAGGTATCATAGAAAATATTTATTTACGTCGTTGTTCTTGTTTTAAAAAGGCCTTTAAAATGATTTGACACACTGTGGGTGTTTCCATTTAAAATATTTTAGTTACAGCCCCTGGACCACCCCCTGAAAAGGGATTGAAATTCAGTTGTCCGTCAAAAAGTATTTGACCAATAACTTATCCTAAATGTTACAGTATTATGTCTATAACAGTTTCCAATTTATTGAGGTGTTCTCACACATATGGTTCACCCTGTATATTGATCCTTTCCATTTTTTTATTTGATTTATTAATGTACTTGTGCAATTACTTATTTATTAATAAATTGGGTTTTCTTCGAGGTTCTTTCCCAACTTAGTAAATTAACGGGTTGAACCATCGTTGCGTAAAGCTCGTTAATTTGAGTAGTTTCATTGATTACATGTACCTCATCCAGCCTATCTAATTCAAATAGCACAACCTACCATTAGACGACCAATCCTTTTGATCAGATTTGAGCTTTGCGAGTAATTAAATATCAGACTTGTAAATAAATTCTAATGCTTTAATTGTTGCCAGTAAAGTCAATGTAAGGCAAGCCATCAAATTGAGTAATAGTAGCATTATTGTCAGTAAAGTCAAGATACATTCGTTAAAGATTTTGTTCTTGAATTTGCATTATTGCGAATAAGTTCAGATTACACTTTTAAAGATAGCGTACCTTGGGACACTACACACCTTAAATAGAATATGTATTTTTATTATGAAATTCGATTTTTCTCAACAATGGCTTTACAACAGTATTAGAGCTTAATTTTGCATGTGTTTTTGGAAAATAAAATAAATATATGAATATTTTACAACCATAATATCTTTTTGTTACCATTCATCACTGATTAATCAAATTTTTCGCGTTGCACTTTCTTATTTCGTCATTCTTATTCGTAAAGTATTGTAAATTCTTTAAAATAACGGCAATCTCGACTTTGTTTTGGTGTGGCATTTTATAATACAGAGAATCCCTCTCGATGTATATGTATGTTTAACTACAAAAGTTTATCATTAACCAACAAAACTTAGTAGCAACCATAAGATTAGTTTAAATGCTGCATAAACACATAAACTTAACGTACGTGTATGTAACATTAGGATTACAGCATCACGGTATATTTATGTCGTATTAAATTAGAAACATTCACAAGTCAGATTTACTAAAACTATTACCCGTTAATCTGAATTGTTTAAAATTAATTGTGGGGGACAATAAAACTACATCATACTCATACAAATCTTTAAACAATTTGCACTTGGAAAGTACTGTAAAATATCACTGAACAGAAGACGAAACGGTCAGATAACCAATTAAGTGAAGTTAGTTGTGATCAATACGATCTTGTTTATAATGTTTAAAATGTTACAATCATAAACGTGTGTCTCATCGCATTATTAAAAATCTAACAATTTTCAAATAACAAAATCATCTCTTAATATAAAAGATAAGTGCATTACATAAACTTAATACATGATGGTCATAAACAAGATAGGTAAATTTTATGATTTCTAACAAAACGGTGAAATTTCTGTTTTAACCTCATAATAAATAATGGTGTGTCAATTTATTACAACAGAACATTATAATGAAAAAAAAGAACTAAGTTTAATAATGTGAAGGATAAGTTTCTTTTTTATGTAATCATAAAAGAAATTTACAGCTTTTTCAAGATGAAGGAAAACTGAAAGATCAATTTTAGTATGCACATCTTTATGATATGAAATGTTTTTAGGGTGTCATTAAATACAGAATGTTCATAGGGTATGACAACCTTAAAATATTGTGTTTTACAAAATGTGCTCAACTTTAAATCCAATACTACATATATGTAATGTTTGACTTATAAAGTGTAAATGCTTTCACATACCAAGCGAGTTGCATTTAAACGCATGTTTCCATCAGTATTAAAAAGTACAAGAATGTAATTTCAGATTTTCCAAATTACAAACATTATTAATTTCAGACTCAAAAGAATTCATTAAAATTTGAACATTCCAAATGCATTAAATATAGCTTAATGGGCAGGTACGTTTCCGTGTCACTTGCATATTAATATTTACAAGCGTAATAAACAACCATGAATAAATGATTATTTACTGTTTTCCTTATTATCCATTATTAAATCCAGAAATCCATTCGTTATGATCCAGTAATCGTTGCATAATTAACGCTTGGTTAGTTACTTTTTTCTAATGAAAAAGTATACTATTGTAATATTTAACACACAATTAAAATTTTAAAATCCTGTAACAACAAAATGAAAAGTGAAATCTTTTTTCTAGCGATTATTAGTTTATTTTGATTCATTTGTTGGTTCTTTTAAATTTACTTTAGTTTTAATGGAAATTTCATAAATGGTCTTGCTAAAAGCAAACTTGCAACATAGTGTTAGTAGTTATAGTTCTAAGCTCACAATAGCATGTAAAGAAAGAATTCCTCCACACTTCTATCAACACCAAGAAAAGTGTAAACATAGCCTTAATGAGCATTTCGTAAAAAATCATCCGAACATACCTTGTTATGTTTAATTAAACGAGAATGGCTAATACTTTTACCTTTCGACTCGGACAAGGTTTACCTAAGAAAGCTCCTTTAAATTCTAGCGTAATAATAATAATTAAAAATATGTTATATCTAAACTCATCAGCTGACAGACAAAAAATTGTAAATAATAATTAGTACAATATATCAAAATTGTTGTAAAACTTCTTGCTTACACTGTACACCTTGTAACTCTTAAAATATTTAGATATCAGTACGAACTATTTAGAAATACTATTAAAATTCATGTAATACAACATACAAGTATAATTAGTTAAGGGGATCGCCCTATTTCCACAGTTTTTGCTTTTATAGCGCCACGTTTCAGAAGCGGAATATGCTTTCGTCATCAGGCTTAGTCCTAAGAAGGACTGATTTCGCACTTGAGTCGAATTCATTTACTATGATTTTTTCCCAATCACTTGATTAGTCTCAGATTTGAGCTTTGGTACCTTTCACTTACATGTCTGACACCATTACCACTGAGCCACTGAGTAATCCAATATATCTTTTAGATGTTTAAGTCACTACTTAAGGGGTTGAAAAGTATTTTTTATTTTTTTCATACCTCTCTTTGTTTAAAAGATAACAGTCACTGTAACTTTTCCAAGAATTACCCTCAATTTTGAGGTTAGTTTTTCAGTCAATCCTACTTTTTTTATGATAAATGATTAGTATGTTTAATAAGCTTTCCAGAGAGGTATCACAAGTTGGGTATTGTGATTTAAGATTTTTAAATCAGTATGGATGGGCCTTAAGGGGTGAGGGGGAGTAGTTTGAAAAATACGTCATTTGTATTCCCCCTGATTGTTATAGAAACGGTGTTATTTAATATATATATATATATATATATATATATATATATATATATATATATAAGTTCGTGCATTATTGGGACCCACAAGGGTTTCATTTCTACACTGTCTTGGCTTATCGAATTTTCTACTAGTGCGATGATTTCGCTGTTTTAGTAGCTTCTTAAGAATGTCGTTGTTATTATCAAAGACTTACAGCCAAACGTCGATATTTCTACACTTTTTTCAAGGTCTTATACCTCGCTTAATACTATTGTACTGATTTTGTCAATGGTACTTATATATTGTGAAGTGCCGAATTCAGTGGCATGCTTATAATTTTTTTAGGGTGTGCGGTTTTTGAGTAATAACATAAACTTGCATTTTTGTATATGGGAATCATAGTTGCTTTGGCAACCATCAGCAGCAGTTCCTTCTCTGCTTTTTAAAAATATAAATATGTCCTAAAGACATCTTCCAAATATTTTTTTTTTTGAACATGCCGGTGCCCTAGCCCATAATACTTTGGCAGTAAGGAACCGCTTAGAAAATAGTTTCCCAAAGCGTTGGATCGGAATATTCAGTTCGGTGTTATGGCCGCCACGATCTCCAAATCTAGTGCTGGATTTTTTCCTATGGGTTTTCGGAAAAACATAATTTATCAAAACCGTCATAATACCGAACAGAATGTTACAATGCAATGATTTGGGAAACGGTTTTATGAGCTGGAGAACCGAACCGGGGGGGGCAACCATTTTCTTTTAGTGTTTTAACAACATTTTCTTTGTCTTTTCAGGCTCTCTCGTTTTGAGCATATTGTTTCAGCTCTTCCGTACAAGCATCTTACCACGCCAGACTTCACGCTTTTGTGGTGATTGAAGTTGCAGTGTGGGTACCTCCCCGTGTAGGTTTGTTTCCTGTATACACTTGTCGTTAAAGTGTTGTGTGTGTACAGTGTGTCCAAGGTAAGAATGGTTATCTTGGACACGGTAGGTGATACGGGGTCGGTTAAATTAGAGAAAGGTTGCGCAATTTGGTACTTGATTGAATGCAATTTAGAAATTTTAAAAATTCCGAATACTTCCGGAGATTTCCGGAAAAACCCAAAATTTGGCAAAATCGTGTTTATTTTAACTTTCACTTAGCACTTTGGAAGTGAAAGTGCACCAAAAGAAAACAACAAAGAAAGATAGTGTAGAAAGTGAAAGCACAATAAAGGGAACAAAAACACGCAATCAAGCACGTAAATAGCCATCCGTAACACTATATAACACAGAACCTCAACCAAAAGGAGACAGTTCAATACGAGTAACACGAAGCTGAGGCCGAAAGTTAAACGTATCCTGAAGATGGAAAGTAGGATCTTGCTGAAACGTCGAGTAGAACAGTCTCTTATAGACTACTACAACACCAACGCGGGCCAGTAACCGAAACCGCAATTCAACATGTTTATATTTGACAAAATAAAATATATATATATATATATATATATATATATATATATTGTTTTCAGTAAGACCTAATCACTAGAAGTATCTAGAAAACCAACAATTTGAAAAAGTTACATAAATCTTTACCGATCAGATCTATGTTTGGAAAATATTTTCAACTTTGTGGCACTCCCGGTTATAGCAGCATTAGCCAAGAACTTATTTCAACTGAAATGGAAATGTCATATTATCAATCGAAAATACTTTGTTTGAAGGTTAACGGGGCGCAGTTTGTTTATATTTCACTTTCTTACTAATTTGCTTGGTTTCTTTGAGAATAAATTTTATTTTGTTGTTTTTACCCTTTATTCATAAACTACTGATCCATCAAACGACGAACTGAAACACAAATAAGTAAAATCTTGCACCTGTCAAAAATTTTGAAAAGAAAACGTCATTGTAGAGACAAGCATTTGAGTCACCGATGCGACTCATTCGGTGTAAATGAAAAAAAATGTCTGTGGTTGTACAACACATGACCTTTCAATCTATATTATGGAACTTAGAGAATACGGCACTTTTTATGATAATTATGCAATATGATTTATAAGACGTCCATAATGAAAGTAGGCAACCTGCTCAAAACAATAATAACGTTTTAATCCCAGATACACGTTTAAATTTTCGTGTCAGATAGATGTAGTAGACATTTAGATGCCAACTTGAAAAAGAAAGTTCCAAAACTGCTCGCGAGTAAAAAAATATCGTAAATACAGTTTACGCGTTTTAAATCTTATTTTAATAATTATTCCATTATAAGATATCGTATCCACAAATTTTTTAAAGGAAAGTTATGTAAAATTAAATTACCTTTAAAAAAGATGGCTGCACATTTTACTATATAATTAATAGTCATTCAAATGCTGATAAAAAGCACACACGGAAAAATACATACACAAACACACGCACGCACGAACACACTTATCCAACAGCCTACCCACTCACCCACACACAACAGACACACACAATTGCACGCAGAACACACAACACACACCTTGCAGCACAGGCACACGCACACACACATACACACACAATACACACACAATCACAGCACAGGCACACGAACACACACGCGCACATTCACACAAGAGCACATGTACAAACACACGCATTGAAATAATATTTTTCTAAATATATCCAAAACTATGAAACGTATTTGTTTAAACCTTATTGCATACTTCATAATTATTTTAGGCTCACCATGGACGCAGAAATCGGTAATGTTATCTAATATTTTTCTAAATGGATCCCATCGATTTTTACTTTTCAAATGAAATCAGAATTCTTTT
Source organism: Vesta saturnalis (assembly GCA_036346205.1). Taxonomy (NCBI): domain Eukaryota; kingdom Metazoa; phylum Arthropoda; class Insecta; order Coleoptera; family Lampyridae; genus Vesta; species Vesta saturnalis. The sequence continues at coordinate 2,228,903 of JARFJB010001884.1, read as the reverse complement.
CGTTATTCATAATTCACACATACACAAACACATGCACGCACGCATGCACACACTGCCCCCCCACTCACCCACACACAGCAGACACACACTCACACCCGCACGCACACCACGTGCACACCCATACACATACGCACGCACGCACGCACACACGCGTACACACACACTCACAGCACAGGCACACGCGCCCATACACCACACACACACACACACACACACACACACAGTCGCAATACAGGCGAGTACTCTGAAACATATTTGTTTAAAACTCCGTGAACCTTATTGCATATTTCATAATTATTTTAGGCTCACCATGGACGCAGAAATCGGTAATGTTATCTAATATTTTTTTAAATGGATCCCATCGATTTTTACTTTTCAAATGAAATCAGAATTCTTTTCGTTATTCATAATTCACACATACACAAACACATGCACGCACGCATGCACACACTGCCCCCCCACTCACCCACACACAGCAGACACACACTCACACCCGCACGCACACCACGTGCACACCCATACACATACGCACGCACACGCGCGTACACACACACTCACAGCACAGGCACACGCGCCCATACACACACACACACACACACACACACAGTCGCAATACAGGCGAGTACTCTGAAACATATTTGTTTAAAACTCCGTGAACCTTATTGCATATTTAATAATCATTTGAGTCTCTTCAAGGACACAGAAATGAGCTATATTATCCAGTATTTTTTGAAATTGTATGCCAGTGATTTTGACCTTCCAAGTGCTATCGGCATTCTTTTCTCTATTACTAATTCTTTAAATTCTACAGATCAATATGATTTTGTTCTTCAAACTGCTTTTAATTGAAATTTATCAAGTAAAACATAGTATAGAACATGCTGAACTTTAAATAAGGATGTTTCATAATTCTGCAAATATTTCAAACAATATTGATTTTTTTTAACTTTGAAAACCTTTAGCTCGACATCAGAGCCCTTCCCGTTACATATCTCAAAGCTTGAGTCTATTATATTTTGTACGGGTAGTTTCATAATAACCCTGCTGCAACCCTATATAGGATCATTCACCTTTAATTTCTACTTTGAGTTGTTCGCACGACATTAAGGTTTTTACGTTATGATTTTTTTATCACAAAAAATTCGGGGGAATTGGGGTAACCGATACACCGAGAAAGGAGAGATCTAATTTTAACGAAATTTGGTATACAAAAGTAGAACCGGGACACTACTTTCACTTTTTATGATGTCATTTGACCTTGGGAATTCCCAGGGATGGCCACGTGACTGACCTCGGTTTGACCTTGAGAAAGTTGTTTACCTTGAGAAACTTGTTTACCTTGAGAAACTTGTTTACCTTGAGAAACAGGCTAATCTTGAGAAAGTGGTTGGCCTAGGACCTGGACTTGCGCGGGAAATTGAAAATATTTTAGCAATAAAGAGGTTATTGTAAGACAATTGTAGGAACTATCAATGGGACCTAGTCATGCGCGGGAAATTTGAAATTGTTTTTAAGTAATAAAGAGGTTATTGTAAGACAAGTGTAGGAACCACCATGTAGGCCTTCGATCTTGTGTTAGAGTCTGCGCCCCTGTCGCGGCCCCCTGGTTAGAAATGGCCCTAACCTTACAAGACAAGTGCAGAAACTAGCTCTTGGGGCTTGGCCCCTATCGTGACCCCCTTGGTACAATTGTATGTGAGTTCTAACCTAATCTTATATGACACGTGTAGGCCTTCGCCCCCGTCATAAAAAAATTGTTTCTAATAAGGTGGCCCTAATGCTAACTTGTAAGACAGCTATAAGAACTTTTGTTGGGGTCAGCGCACCTTGTCTTGTCTTAGCCTCCTTTGGGTTAAAATAGATTTTCAGCGCCATCTAGCTGTGTATTTTTAAACTAGCGAGTGTTTTCTGTAATAGAAGTTGGTCATGCACACTCTCTCTCTCTCTCTCTCTCTCTCTCTCTCTCTCTCTCTCTCGTCCAGGTCCTAGGCCAACCACTTTCTCAAGGTTAGCCTGTTTCTCAAGTTAAACAAGTTTCTCAAGGTAAACAACTTTCTCAAGGTCAAACCGAGGTCAGCCACGTGGCCAGCACTGGGAATTCCCAAAGTGAAAGTAGTGTCCGGGTTCTACTTATAAAGGTTTTTGCGTTGCCTATTTTTTTATCTGAAAAAAAAATAGCAGAGGGGCGATCGAAATACCGGGAAAGGAGTAAACGAATTTTAGTCAAATTTAGTATACCGAGGCCCTGGATACGGGGAGTATTTGTTTTCGGTTAAAAACATACTGGCAAATAGGACGATTTACTTTTCTTTGCCCTACTTAAAAGGTGAGTGACTGTGCACTATTTGCAAGTCCAACATAGGTAAAATAGAGTTAGCTACGTTAGACTTGTTCTTTTTTTTGTAAAATTCTGCTATAATACAACGTTCCAAAGCAAGAAAGAAGAGGAAGCAACAAAGCATGATTATGTTCATCATAGAGTCCATTACACGTTTCACTAAAAGAACGTATTTTTTACATAAATATAACTTGGTTTCATCTGAGATCAAAATTCAAAAAATATCAATCTCCATTGCCGAGATTATTCAATAGTATATTTCAAAAATATACATAATTCTAAGGTCCAACAAAGTCAAAAGACTTACCTGTTGGTGCCTTATTTTATACAAATAAATAATAACATTCTTTTTTTTTACAAATTAAACATTGTTCTGACGTTTTGGAGTGTACAATTATTGTAAACATAAAAGTATTTATAATAAAAGATGCATAACATATTTCAGTAAAGTCAATATTTTTGTTTAATTAATCATTTACTAACCACTTTTTCACCTCCCTAATAGAAAGATTAATTACACATAACATTACACATAAACAATAATATCGCTAAAATTATGCACACTGCCAAATGCTGGAAATTCAATATTTGCACAAATAAATATTTTGCGCGATTATAATGAGTAATAAATACAAATACGAGGGTCGAGCTGAATTTATTGAAAATAAGAAACACGGTTAATATTTCCTAGGAATTTATTTTAAATATGCTCCCTTCAACGTGAACTGTTCTTCAGACGAAAACCCTTTACCCCGCAAATTCCTTTCAAGCCCAAAGAGTAGCCAGAAGTCGCACATTGCTAAATCAGGCGAATATTGTGTATGTTCCATTACTTTTGTATTTTTTTCAGCTAAAAACTGTAGAGTTACAATTGCCGTATGGGACGATGCATTATCCTGGTGCAGCATAATTCCCTTGGCTGGAACCCTGCTGACCACATCAGGCAAACATTTTTCAGTATACCATTTAGTTGTAACGTCTTTTGTCCTTCTAACTTAATTGCCTTTACTAGGCCTGTACTTCTGAAGAATACTGCATACATAACCTTTTTCAGACCCCGCTGCTCCTTTGCCATTGTTAGACTTTTCTCATCTTCGTGTATCCACACACGACTCTCTTGGGCGAGGTAGGTACGTCGAAAAAGAGAATATAAGTTTCGTCGCCTACCACTATTTTGGACAAAAGTTGGTGTGCGCCATTGTTTAAGAGATTTAAAGTTTCATGGCAAATTCTTACACGCTCTGCTTTTTGGAAATCAGAAAAGTGATGCGGCACAAAACGACTAACCAATTTTCTTAAAATGCAGATGATCGTGTATCATTGTTCTAACAGTATTACCGCATAAGAGACTTTATTGTCCTCTTCAATTATTTTTTTAACAGTAAAAATGTTTTTTGTCGGTAACAGCCGTAGGATGTCGCCCTGCTCCTTTTTGATGCTGAACACAATTTCTTTCCCGTGAAAATTCCTTATACCATCAGTAAATTGTAGCCAATGAACATGCTTGTTCACTAAAAGCACTCATAAGCGCTTAAACATTTTTAAAAATCATAATAAACCTTAATTCGAACATGCTCTCTGGTTAATTCTATTTTTTTACTTGTAATTCCATTTTAAAAAATTAATAACTAGAGTTATAATGAACGTAACTTCAACAGCAAAACTTCAAACGACTTCTAAATAACAATGTATGTTTTGTTTATCACGGCCTATTAGTTCTTCGTATTCTCAATAAATTCAGCCCGACCCTCGTACATATTACTCTATTACACCATACATTTCTCTAAGTTTACAAAAAGTCTACAGCCACACAACCATTAAAAACCAATTGGATTGGTTATCCTAAAAATCGGATCAAATAAGATATAATAAAGCAAGCGCATAGTGTAATTCAAAATAAAATTTCTACGACCATCGATATAAACGCCATTACATTCATTATCCATAGAAAATACCATATTTGTATGCTAAAACTGTATTGGGTAAATAGTCATTTTCTAAAACAGCCTGAGAAAAAATAATTGAATACAATTTGTATCTAGTATTGAATACAATGATAAATTATTCAAAGTCGCCATCGATAACTTAAACACGCAAGCATGCAGACAATTTAGCTGTATATACAGATAAAAAATTTAATTAAATATAGATATTTAAATGAATATTACCACTTTACCGAATTATTAGGTTTGATAATCAGTAATATAGGGGTAAAGTTTTAACTAGAAAGTTCACTCACAAAATTTAATTTAGTTCCCGATGAAAAAGAATAAGAAAAGACTTCTTTATTACTTTAAATGATTGATTATGGTTCGTTTACTTCAACGTTTCCCTTTTACTAATTTTCCCCAATTACATTTCAATATAAGTATAAAAATCATTAAACTTGAAGTATTAATCCGGCTTTAAAAACTAACGTGTGTACCCAAGGTTTGTTTTGATTAATTAAATCGCTAGTCGATTAAAATTAGAACACTCAATTGGAAATACGATTCGAATTCGATAGGGAGAAGGTAAGCTGATCTAGATGTAAAAAAAAACATAGAAAAGGAGATTTAAAATATATGTAATTAGAGTTTCCACAACCTGCATGAAATACTAACATAATTGCACAACGGAACATGCAATAGAGCAAAAGGGTAAATTACCGATTCAAGTACGGGGTAGTCAATCAGTAGTGGTAAGCGGGTCCGTAACCGGCACATTCGTAACCAACATCCGTATAATAAAAGGCCTGGATGGCGTCAAATTGCAGTGGATCGAAGACGACTGCGGCTGCAGTACACCCTAACCTATTGCATATTTCAGGAGCACAAACGCTAAAAGTTGTTCCCTTATGAAATGTTAACCCCTTATATAAGATACCGTATAGGAAGTTCCAGCAAAGAAAACTTTCGATCCCGACATATTCTGAATAATTATATACAGTATCGTATACAACTTTTATACGTATAGAATTTTTTGTTTTTTTTTTGTCGCAGAACTATTTTTCCGGATGCGAACGAAAAAGGTTCAATTAATTATATCCAGACCAAACAACATTTGTGGTTTTAAAGCTTTAATTTTTTGTTTTGCACGAAGTTTTTGAGGGGCTGAGGGGGTGTATTCAAGTACTTTGGTGTTTTTTCAACGTGAAAGCAGTCCTCCACATTTTAAAATATTCCATTAATTTTCCGGCATAAATTCTTCACTCACAAAAAATTTCCCAACATAATTAACAATCATTTTTAAAGCGCCTATATGTGAATTAAAATTGTTTCTAGTGAAAAATGAAACTCTTTTGTTTAACATCAACCAAAATTATGTAACTCTAAATAATATACAATTTTTTTTAATAAACATTTCCGCGTCCTTTCATAAATGAAATGAAAAGTTAAGTTTAAGCAATAAAATAAAGTTACTTTAAATTGTTAATAATTTGTAAAAGTAAAGGGAAAACGTACGGTTAATGAAACGAACAATAATGGAAAAAAAGTTAGTGTTTGTCCGATACGTGACGTATACACGCTTAAATAAAAAGTTGAGATATGCTGATGTGAGTTTTGAAGCAGGGCTAATTCGAGAGCTTTTTAATAAAAAAAGTTTATTTCAATTTTTATTCAAGATTGAATGAATAAAAACAAACCAATTATTACCTTCGCAATGAAGTTTCCATGTAATTTAATTTTTAAGTCGAAAGATATTTAAATTGCGATATAAAATTACTAACGCACTTAAAGAAGCCAAAAGCACAGGAAAAGACATGCAATATATCAGTTTTCAGAGAAATATTACAACGCAACATATTGATTGATATGTAATCAGACATTTTAACTCCCACATCTTCATTGATTATTATAAAGCAGAAACATTCGAGTCAATATTATGTACTGAAAATAATAAATTAAAGTTGTGTAAAATTAAACTAATCCGAATTAGTAAAATTTACTGTTTTTGATTAAAAAGATACAGATTGGGAGGTTTGCCAAGGATTCTTTCTGCCTTGAGCTTTGCAATCTACATATAAGGATGTGATTACTTAGCATAATCACATTAGGAAATTTTATTTGCAACTAATTAATTAACGTTAGAAAGTCAATCTTAGGTTAATGCCTTTAAGCAATTATCATTACTGTTACTTATGGCTTGATTAATATTACATTTACTTCAACCATTAATTGAACACCTTTTTTTACAAAAAGTCTGTAATTATAGTTAGCGCACGCTTTACACGCTCTACCTAGTAACATTTGTACATATTAGTTTAACATTGAGAGACAAATTAACAAAAGCAGAATTATTTGTAATGTTTTGTCATTTAATAGATAATATACTAGAAGCTTTCTGTTGCAGAATTCTGAACAATAGAAGAATGTTAAAATGGTCTCCACTTGTTTATAAAACAAGAGTCCTTTCCCCACTTAGTCAATCAGACCACTGTCTAATCGAAATAACTTCATCTGTAACCAATCCCACTGTTACTAGAAAAACAGATAGAACTACGTGATGTTTTAAATCAGCTAACTGGAGCGAACTGCGAGATTTTTTTGCAACCTTCCCCTGGCGTGAGTATTACTTTCAACGGTCCTCCTCTTCAAACGTTGCTCTTTCAATAACTGAAGTTATCTTGATATATATGGAGTTATACATACCCAAAAAACATAATAGTGTTGCCCGTTCCCAACCCTGGTTTAATAGGACTTGCACTAAGGAATAGTTGTACAAGCATCATCAACCAGGTCTAAAAGATGTTTGAAGAACGTAAATGCAAAGAATTAGCCTCATGTTCTTTGGGTGGTCGTAAATTTTAGTCATTAACCAAAGCCGTCAGTAAAAAATTTAGTACATCTTCCTTTCCTCCCATGACGTCTCGCAACGGAGCTGTAGCAGCTGAGCCTGCTGAAAAAGCCAATCTCGATGACTTTGCATCAAATTCATGTCTCAATGATTCTGGTAAAACTGTGCCGTCGCCCAACTCTACCCCATACGCTATTAAACCAACCCACTTTCGTGACAAGCTCACAGCATCAATTATCAATAAACTTGACTCAAACAGGGCGACTGGCCCTGACGGTATTCCAGCTAACGTCCTTAAATATGCTACCCCGAGCTAGTACCTGTATTGTCCAAACTATTTTCGACCTCCATGTCATCTGGAGAGTTTCCCTCATCGTGGAAGTTGGCAAATGTCCAACCAATTCCTAAAAAGGGCGACAAAACCGATCCCTCAAACTATCGACCAATAGCTTGTAGCGTCCCCCAGGTACCATATCTTGAAAAGTGTAATTTGTACTTATTTGCAGGAACAAAATAATCGCTAAGTGATTTATCTTGACTTTACTGAAAATAATTTTACTATTACTCAGATTAATTTATTGCCTTACAATAATTAAAAAATTAGAATCTATGCAAGTCTGATATTTAATTACTCGCAAACCTCAAATCTGATCAAACGAAGTGGCCGCCTAGTAGTGGGTACGCTGTGCTATTTTAATTAGATAGGCTGGATGAGGTAAGTATTTCATCATGAGAGGCATGTAAACATAAAATGAAACTACTCAAATTAAAATTAACTAATTAATTAATAAAAATTACGGTACATATAAAATACAAGAAATTTACACGTACACAATTGTTTAGTGACTACTAAAGCACAAAATACACGCGTAACTACAATAAATTACATACAAAGAGAAATTAGTTCGCAGGCAAACAATTCTACTTAAACTGACACAAAAAAACTCATTAACACAAAGCCTTACAAGTGTAAGTTATGAATAGATCATAACATCGTGACCGGTATATACGTTTGAGCGCGTTAGAAAAATACACCGCCCCTTTCTTAGGTTATACATTCATCCATGCAACAATAAAAACAATAAAAATAAAATTCGAGGTGTTTAATGGTTATCTGGACCCGGGAGTGTGTAGCCACTTGGAAATTGCCTTTTACAATTAATAACAAAGCGGTATCATGTACCTCTATACAAATATAAGTATAAACAACAAACAACAATGCTAACTCATACAAATAAAAGAGTAAGGGAGCCCTGTACTGTCTTTTATTTTAGCAGATTTCAGCTTAATGAGCCCGCGTGCGAATAAGATGCGTTTGCAAGGCAATGCTCCATTTTTAATAGGTTATATAAGCTTTTAGACTTAATTACTTCCAGCCTTAATTTACATAAAAATACCTACTTACACTTGAATAGATATTTCTTTAATTGATCACAGACACAAATCGTTAACATACGAGGTTTAACTTTAAAAAGGGTGACTGTTAGTTATAGATTAATATTTAAAAAATACATTACAAATAACACCCGAAAGAAAAGTCAAATTAGTTTTGGCTAATTCAAAAGAAAATGTACACGCACGAAATATTTTAAAGACAAACTGTTTACAGTTGGAGTTTCTAATTAAAGCAAATCAAAGCGTCCGACTCAATCAAAATTTCAACAGCAACTCCCTTCCCCTCTGGTTTCCATTAACCATGTCTACTCCCAGAAATCAACCCCCGTCTTTGAAAAGTGATAAAAAAAATAAGAAACATTAATTTACGTTGGAACAGTTTCATATTAATTATTGCACATCTTAATTTTAAAAATATGCAATCGTCCGTAACATACATTTAGATCTCGAGTTTCCAAATACCAAACAAAGACGTCTTTGATTGCAGTGTGTACCGTTAGTAATTAATTACTAACTAGTGACACTTTTACATCTCTACCCTAGTATATGTTTCCTTTTTCTGTTCAACCTGTAATAACCCATTTTGAGTTGTATTAAAATTTACCGTAATTTACGTTCTTCGTTCATTTAGTTGTAAATATAAGAATAATTTGCATGTTTGTGTAACTTAAGTGCATATCTTCTTAAAGGTTTATACTCCCACTTCTTTAAATTTTTTTTTTCTGCTCATATTTTCGCGCAACGCGTTATCATCCGACTTCCTAAGCGTCCATTTTTTTTTCGCTTCTTGTGGTACGCTGTTTGATGCAAGAATCCATTTTTGGGTTTCCACCTAAATTTTGTGAAAAGTGCCATTGATTTAATGGTTAGATATACTTAACTCGTTATATTGAAATTTAAAACATTTGCTTTTTGCAGGCACTTTAATTTTTTTACTTTGACACTTTAATTTTACCACTTTTAAGTACGCATTTAATTTTACTTTTACGTACTCTTTCATTTTATGATTGCGTTTTGCTTTTAATGCAGATCTAAATGTAGATCCCAATTTTTATCTGAATTTCGAGAGAATGCAATAAACATTGGATTCAAAATTTCATGAAGAGAAATTTATAAGAAATAAAATTCCATTTTGGTGAGGTTTACAACGTAAAACATTGTTATTTCGAGATATTGCGCAATATTGGTGCAAAGATGACATCACCTTTGGTTTACATTTCCGTAATGGTTTAGATACCAGAGGTTATTAAAAAGTTTGTATACAAAAATTTTACGAACAGGTATTTATATCCATAATTTAGTTATTTAAGGCTATTACAATTAGTTTTTAAGATATATTTTATGTAATTATAAATTTAACTGTTAATAAACATAGCTTGTATATATTTTTATTTTTTACATTTTGATAAAATTTTTATTGTAAACCTCGGTTTAGTTATTCCGAGCATAACTAAAAAATAACTTGGCGTCCGAGATCATTTTATTAGTGTTACATTGCAGTTTTTTTCTATTGATGTTAAGTGGAAATACACAGCATAAATTGTGATAATTAAGCAAAACAAAAGCATGAAACGGCCTATTTAAACTACCGACTGGGACAAAGCCATTATTTTTCGGTGAACGGGTTGTATCTCGAGTTAGTTTAACGATTTGTTTTGAGAACATTACACCTATTTAACACCCATTAATTTATTAAATTTTTTAAACCTGTTCATCCACAACATTATAAGTGGCGATCTTCACACGTTCATTATACCTGGCGCATCGAGCAAAGGACCTGATTTGCTTTCATTACCATTATTGCTGTTTATTTCTGCTCTTGTTTGTTTCAATTTCGATTGTTAGAGTTGACCATTTTAAAGGTATTGTAACAATTTATTATTACGATTGGATATTTTTGTAGTGTTTATAATTAGTGAAATTTTATTGTTTGTGTATTATTCGTTACCATGTCAGATTTGAATTATTTAGTAGATGTTCTACGTAGTGATGAGTTATTAGTAGAGTTAAGTTATACAAATGTTAATGATGCGGAAAGGTTAACCTTTGATGAGAAACGTAAACTAAATTTAGAAAGGATTGATCCAAATTTATTTGATTCGTATAAGAAAGTTGAAATTAACCGAACCATGGGATTGGAATTATTAAAAGACAAACTTTATAACATACTATCTTTGATTAATTTATTTAAAATTAAGCCTAGTAGAGGAGAATACCTTAAACTGCATATTTTGAAACGTTTGAATTATACCACTTTTGATAATGAATTTTTGTATTTACACGATCAATTGCTAACTTCTTGTAATGAGTCAATAGAATTAATTGAATCTATTAATGAAAACATTGAATTGAATAATGAGTTACCATATTTAGACAGTTCTAATATTTCTATGTCACATAACGACAATGTTAATACTTCAGTTAGTATTTCGGTTGAAGATTTTTCCAAATTAATTCAAAATTTACAAATTTCTAGAAATTCTATTCCTGTTCATAAATTAAATCTAAAATTTAATGGTAGTGAAAAAGAAGTTTTTACATTTATACAAAGATGTGAGAAATTGATGGTAGCCCGAAACATTTCAAAGTCGGAGATGCTTTTATCTGGTATTGATTTATTTTTAAGAAAAGGTTTAATATGATTCAGAGCTATTAAACCCCAAATTCATTCGTGGGACGAACTTATTTTAAAATTAAAAAGCGACTTTTTACCCGAAGGTCATGATGAAGTTTTGCTAAATGAAATTAAGAATAGAAAACAGACTTTTGATGAAATTCCAACCCTCGTTGTTTCCGAAATGGTTAACTTATTTTCACAATTAGACGTTCCTCCTTCTGAGTGTGAACAATTAAAAAAATAACTTGGCGTCCGAAATCATTTTTATTAGGGTTACATTGCAATTTTTTCTATTGATGTTAAGTGGAAATAACACAGCATAAATTGTGGTAATTAAGCAAATCAAAAGATTGAACCGGCCTATTTAAACTACCGAACTACCAAAGGCATTATTTTTGGTGAAGGGGTTGTATCTCGAGTTAGTTTAACGATTTGTTTTGAGAACATTTAACACGTCATATTAATTTATTAAAAAATTTTAAACCCTTCAACCACATCATTATACAGTGGCGATCTTCACACGTTCATTATAAACCTTTACTCAAATATCAATTACATACAGCATAAAATAAAATATTCCGAAAACATTAGCAAATTACGATGTATTATAGATATTAAGAATCCACTAATTATCTTTTCCATCACGGTAACAATGGCTATTTAACAAACGTTTATTACAATAATAAAATTTTCGCGGTCCGCTACCTACAAGGTATCACTTCCATTCTGTCGAAAATCATGGAGAAAGCTATCAACCTCCAACTACTTTTGCTCCTCGAGCCCAATAAATTCTTACACGACCACCGGTATGGGTACAGACAGAGTCGTTTAACGGGTGACCTTCTTTCATATGTCACCCAACTTTGAAATAACACATTAGAGAGGTCCGTTGAAACAAACGTAGTAGCTTTAGATATTTCAAAGGCTTTTGACCAGGTTTGGCACAAGTGCCTACTTGCCAAGTTCACTTCGTTCGGCTTATAGGATACGCTCATGGATTGGATATCCAGCTTTCTTGACAAAAGAAGTATACGCGTTGTCGTCGATGGCTTCTTTTGGAAAAAAATCTACTATTAACGCGAGAGTACCCCAAGAATCAGTGATAGCTCTCACACTTTTCCTGCTATACATAAATGACCTCATTTCTTTAACAACTAACCCGATCCATTGCGTTGAAGACGACAGCACTCTACATTGTAGCTCTTCTCAGTTTTCCCAGAACAATAAGTCTAGTCAGGACATTAAGGTGAAAATGCCAGCCTCAATCAACAGTGACAGAACGTGTCCTTGAATGAGGACGGAATAATCTACTCACATTCAACGCCGACAAAACGCAGTGTTGCCTTGTGTCCGCCAAGGAACACCGATCATTTTCTGCTGTAAACATGAATGGCTTAGAACTCAAGTTTTCAAATTCTATTTCTATGTTAGGAATGTCCGTATCACCGAACCTTTCATAGGTTGACCACCTTTTCTCAGCCAGAAAAACAGCTGCCCACAAACTGGGCTTTTATACAGATCTAAACAGTGCTTTACATCGCCACAACTCCTTTTACTGTATAAGGCTCAAATTCGGCCTCATCGGGAATACAATTCCCACCTCTGAGTCAGTGCTCCCCAATACTTTCGCACGCCATCTTCGCTAGGAACACTCGGTTTACCCATTCACACCATAATTACGCACTCAAAATTCCATCGAGTCACACTAAACGGGCTCAATCTACATTTTTCCACACGGCGACCAAATTGTGGAATGTGCTACCCAGTTCCTGTTTTCCTCCAAACTTTGACTTAAGTGAATTTAAGGTAGCCATTCATAAACATTTCTCGGCAGCTTAACAATATCCCTAAACCCTCGCAGTATTCCTGAGTGCTTTAGCACGTTAGGCAAATCTTAGCCTGTTCGGGAATACTATAAGTAAAAAAAAAATTAGTTATAGTGAAGACCAACAGAAAGAAGCCGCAAATCAATTTTATTTATTATGCTTTTTAGTGCACTATTGCAAATTTACTTATATAGTATTGAACATTGGAATGGTCTTAGTTACATATTATACAGGGTGATTTTTAAGTTGATGCTTTTTTTTAAACTGTGTATAGAACTAATTAAAATAAACAACTATTCAAATAACATTTTTTAACTAACTCAAAAATTAAAGATTTTTAAGTGATACTTTTTTTAAACTGTGTATAGAACTAATTAAAATAAACAACTTTTTCAAATAACATTTTTAATTAACTCAAAAATAAAAGAGATATTTCGTTTTAAAGGAATAAGCAGTCAAGTTCTGTTTCAAATGACATGTTCAATGTTGTCACTATTCTGTTCTACACAACGCTGTGCGCGATGTACCCACTGTTCGGTGACAGCGCGTAATAACGAAATTCGTTTTGTTTAATTGTTGCTGCTGCCTGTTCTATGCGCCCAATTAATTCTTCCCGCGTGTTTACCGGTGTTTTAAAAACTAACGCTTTCATGTAACCCCACAGAAAAAAATCGCATCGTGTAAGGTCTGGTAAGCGAGGTGGCCACGCAACTGACTCATTTCGACCAATACACCTGTTTGGGAAAGTATAATCCAAGAACTCCCGCACTTCTCGTCTAAAATGAGGAGGTGCTCCGTCTTGTAAAAGCCACATGTTGTGCCTTATATCCAATGGCAATTCTTCCAGCAGATTAGGTAGATGATATTCCAAAAAATTCAGATAATTGTCGCCCGTTAAACGGTCTGGCAAGATGTGAGGACCAATGAGTATTCCATTTACAATTCCAGCCCCAACATTTACAGAAAATATTTCTTGAAAACTGGATCGCCGTATAGCATGGGGATTTTCAAATGACCAAACATGAGTATTGCGGAAATTGTTGATTCCGTTTCTGGTGAATATTGCCTCGTCCACGCACAAAATTTTTCTTGTAAGATTCAAATAATCTGCATTGTTTTGTAAAACCCATGCATCGAACTCAACTCTACGGGGATGGTCTTGAGGAAGTAGCGCGTGTACACGTTGAACGTCAAATGGGTACAACTGATTTTCCCGAAATGTTTTCCACACCTTTGTTTGACTTACATCGACCTCACGTGCAATTTCTCTAGTACTTATCGATGGATCTTCCTCAACAATATTCAAAATTTGTTCTTCATTCTGCATATTCACAGGTTGTCTCGGTCTTCCTACATGCCCTCCACGATGTTCTCTTAAATAACCAGTATCCCTTGCCCTCTGAACGAGATTTATAAAACTACGGGATGTCGGATGCACTCTTACTGGAAAGCGTTCTGCATACAGCCTTGCGGCTGCAGCCATACTTTGACGACACTCCCCATAAATAAACAGCACATCCACGAGTTCATTATTTTCATACACTTGAGCCATTCTCTATTAAACAAAACAAAATTAACAGCTGTCTTATCACAGAGATTGTTTGCAGTTCCATAACAACCCGAATATGCGTGGTGAGGCTATAAACTCCGGTAAACACGCGGGAATAATTAATTGGGCGCATAGAACAGGCAGCAGCAACAATTAAAGCAAAACTAAAAAATGTTATTTGAAAAAGTTGTTTATTTTAATTAGTTCTTTACACAGTTTAAAAAAAGCATCACTTAAAAATCTTTTATTTTTGAGTTAATTAAAAAATGTTATTTGAAAAAGTTGTTTATTTTAATTAGTTCTATACACAGTTTAAAAAAAAGCATCATCTTAAAAATCACCCTGTATATTTATCAAATAAATAAATAAATAAACCTTAATTATAGCGTTAAGTGTGAAAGTGTTACAGTATGTACATGCATTCTCTACATTTACAATCTCTGTTCTTATTTAATTTACAATCAATTTAATTTAAATATTTCATTTTAGTGCTTGTTTAATCTGTACTATATACTTTCTTCGCCTATTCCTTTTTATTGCTTGCCAGTCATTTCCCTTCTTATCATGTCCTGTGACGTGGCCGTGATTTTATCACATATTTGCCGTTTAGTTCGAAATTATAAATTATTTGTTAGTACCGTACATCTGAAATGTAGTATAAATTCATGCAATTAAACATAATACGCAAGTTACGAAATCCACATCTAATCATAAGTTGATATTAGTAAGGTATTATTAATAATATATGTATATTTAACTAATATCCAGCTATCAATATTTAACTTTAAATTTCTTGTTATAATCTATATCATAAGTTAATATTAGTGGAATATCATTAATAATATATACATCCAGTTATCAATATCTAATTTTAAACTATTGTTTGTGTCTCAATTCTATATATATATATATATATATATATATATATATATATATATATATATATATATAAGATGTAACAATACAAAACAGATGATTATTATTATATAGTTAGTAGCAAGAGTTGTTATTGTGTAAATTATTCAAATAAAACTTGTAACTTAGTTTTTAAAAACTCAACGTCTTGATCCAAGAACGTAATTGGCGCAGTCGGTAGGATTGGAAAACAGAATTGGATTCCTAGCCTGAGAAGACCTTCATCGAGAACTGTCTTCCTGAGTATCAACTCTTTACGGGCGAACGAACCAGCCGTTTGAAACAACCACTCAATACATCTCTAAGGGGGTCCATCCGAAAAAATTGGTGAAAACAATCTTCTAGGTAAGAGCCACCCTTGCTACCTTAATTAAATTTAGTATATGACAGTAAAATTGAATCCATGAATAGGATTTAGAATTGTCAACACAAAGGTTAATATATTTGGGTAAAATTTATATCCAATAAGAAAATTCTTTGATTTATTATAGAACATTCAAAATTGATATCGAAACGATAATTAATCAAATAAAAAACTTAAAATTAGGAAACAATAATAAAATGACGCAACAAAATTCAACCAATTATAATATGTTAAGATTGTATATTGATACAATCCCATGTTTTAGTGGTGATTCTAATACTTTAGAAATTTTTATCGAACATTGTGATCAATTAATAGTCACGTACTCAAATAATGTAGCATTAGATGATCCTATACATACATTTTTAAGTCGTGCGGTAATTAGAAAACTATCAGGAGATGCTTTAATGTTAGTAGGGAGTCGCCCAGAAGTTAGGAACTGGACAAATTTAAAATCTCTTTTAAGACTAAGCTTCGGGGATCAAAGAAATATAGATTGTTTAGTCCAGGATTTATTAATGACCAAACCGTTAAAAAACGAAACATACGTATCATTCGGTCGAAGAATACAAAAATGTAGAAGTGCAATAGCATCAAAATTAATTAGTGAAAATTTAAATATTGCCGAACGAACTATCCAAATAAAAAGTTATGATAGTCTTGCATTAAAAACATTCATACGAGGTTTACAAGGTCGGACCCAAGACATGGTCAGATTAAGAAATCCAAACACTTTAGAACTCGCATTATCCTATGTGGTTGAAGAAGAAAATTTTGCATTATATCAACGGCAAAATCATTTTCCTTCAAATAAAATGTTCCAACCAGCACATCTAAACCAAAATCATTCACAAAATCATAGTACCCACTTTAGAAACACTCACCCACAAAATTCATCACCCACATATTCTAATCCACAAAATGCTAGTTTTAATCAACCATTCTCATCACAACCAATAAATATTCGACCTATACAAAATCCACCACCACGAAAGTATTTTTCAAATAAAGACGTATTTGGAAAACAAAATAACGTTTTTAAACCTCCAGGTAATTATGTTCCTCAATATAAATCCCAACCAATGTCTACAACGACAAGAAATTCAAAGTTTCCTCAACCAATGTCTACGACAACAAGAAATTCAAATTTTCCCAAAAATACAAATTTTAAAAACCATTTTCAAAACAGATTGTATAACTTAGATCAAGAAGAATATATAAATCAAAATGATAATGTAGCAAGTACAAGTAGATTAGGAAACGATGTAGATCAAAATGAAAATTTTCGCGAGGTCAATTCCAATTACCCCACAACGTAATTAATCTAAATAATTTATCCCATGACTTACCTTATATACCCGAATATGTACCCGAATAGATGCAAATTTTTTAATAGATACTGGTAGCTCTAGAAACATAATTAATCCGGAATTGTGCAAAATATGCTATCCGAATAACATTTTCAATGAAGTCTGTAATATCCAAACATCACACGGTGTCACATTTCACAATGAAGCAGCCATTATACCCGTTTTTAAAATATTTAAAGTGAACGAAAATCACAAATTTTATCTTTTTAAATTTAGTACAAAATGCGATGGTTTAATTGGTATGGATCTTTTATACCAATTAAAGGCAAACATAGATATAAGTAATGAAATTATAATTACGCCTTTGGTTAACATTCCATTAAATTACAATAATAAAGAAATTAATCACACAATCGAAATACCACCAATGACAAAGAAAGTAGTAAAAATTCCAGTTAACTACCAAGAAGGAGTAGCACTAATTAGTTATTACAAGTTTAATGAAAATTTAGAAATGCCCCAAGCAATAGTAAACATAAAAAATTATTTTGCAATAACTACTATTACAAACACGGTTGATAACAATGCAAAAATAGTATTTTCAAAATCTTATACAGTAGAAATAATTGACTCCAATCACCCTGCTAATTTACAGGTTAATAATCATAAAATAAGTATAGAGGAAGATAATTTGTTAAAAAATAATTTAAATAACATTAGACTAGATCATTGTAATCAAGAAGAAAGTAGTCACATAAAAAACCTATGCTATAGTTATCGAGACATATTTTATAATGAAAACATTCCTTTGAGTTTTACAAATAAAATTTCGCATAAAATTAATCTTTCAGATGAAAAACCAAGTTTCACAAAATCATATAGATTTCCTGAAATTCATAAACAAGAAGTGAAAACGCAAATTAATAAAATGCTCGAAAAAAAAATTATTCAACCTTCTACTTCCCCATGGAGTAGCCCAATTTGGGTTGAAAAATTAGACTCTTCCGGCAAACAAAAATGGAGAATAGTCATAGACTATAGAAAGTTGAACGAAAAAACAATTGATGACAAATACCCTTTGCCTAATATTAACGACATTTTAGACAAGTTAGGTAGAGCAAATTATTTCACGACATTATATTTAGCTTCCGGCTTTCATCAAATTGAAATTGATAGGCAAGATATTCCAAAAACTGCTTTTTCCACTTTGAATGGTCATTACGAATACGTTCGTGTGCCATTTGGGTTAAAGAATGCCCCCAGTACATTTCAGAGGGTCATGGACGATGTATTACGAGGTTTAAATAGCGAAATATGTCTTGTATACCTAGATGACATAATTATCTTTAGTGCATCTTTGCAAGAACATGTAAACAGGCTAAAACTGATTTTTGATAGATTAAGAGAAGCGAATTTCAAAATTCAACTTGATAAGTCAGAATTCCTTCAAAAAACAGTTTCATATTTAGGACATATTATTACCACAGAAAGAAATCAAATCATTTCTAGGATTAGTGGGATACTACAGGAAATTCATTAAAGATTTTGCTAAAATTACTAAACCTTTGACAAAATGCTTAAAAAAGGAAGGTAAAATCATTCATGATCAAGAATTTATAGATAGTTTCACTCTATGTAAAAATATCCTTTGTAATAACCCAATTTTACAGTATCCCGACTTTGATAAAGAGTTTATCTTAACAACGGATGCATCTAATGTTGCGCTAGGTAGTGTATTGTCACAGGGCTCTGTTGGTCAGGATAAACCTGTAGCATATGCATCAAGAACATTAAATGAAACAGAACAAAGGTATAGCACAATTGAAAAAGAATTATTAGCAATAGTCTGGTCATGTAAATACTTTAGACCATATCTTTTTGGTAGAAAATTCACTATTATAACAGATCATCGCCCACTCATTTGGCTTTTTAATTTAAAAGAACCTAATTCAAAATTGACCAGATGGCGTTTAAAGTTACAAGAATTTGATTTTAAAATTGTATACAAAAAAGGGACCTTAAATAAAAATGCAGATGCTCTTTCTATAATTCAAATTAATAATATAAAAAGAGCAGATTCAGTAATTAACTTTATGAACCAATTAACAAATGAACCAAATGAACATGATATAATCGATACTGCAAATATAACAGAAACCAATCAAAATTTGTTTGATATGCCTAAAGATGTTAGCCTTGTACATTGTGTTAGCGCAGATCTAACATTAAGTAAAGGAATTGCTAAAACATTTAAACAAAAATTTAGGAACATTGATAAATTAAGGTCACAAGAACCCGAAATTAGTAAAGTTTTATATGATTATGTAGACAATCATTATCTAATTTATCTAGTCACAAAAGAACAATATTTTCATAAACCCAATTATGACGATGTCTTTATGTCATTAGTAAACTTAAAAAATTTTTGCCTTAATAATAACATTTCAAAAATTGCCATGCCTAAAATATGTAGCGGACTCGATTAATTGGAATAGAAAGAAATTAAACAAATGATTTATCGAATATTCAAAAACAGTAACGTCCAAATTACAGTATGTGATTACCCAAATACACACTTAGCCATCTCATTGATAAATTACAAATAAATGTTTTAGAAAACACCTAAACCTTATTCGATATAACTGAAAGCTTAAATGAATTACCAAACTCGTCAAATTTAGACAATAGCAAGATAGATCCATTGTCGAACTCTAGCAATGAAACACCTCACTCACTCTCAAAAGAAACTTTAAATGACAGAATACATGTTTTAGAAGATATCATTAACAACAAAGCAAATCAAATTCATGTTTTTAAAAATAATATAAATGAACTTCAAATTACACATGATACATATCAACACCAAAAGATTATTATAATAAAAATGCCTGTAGAAAATAATGAAGAGTATATCTTTAAATTATTGAAAGATTACCTAAAACCGAGTACAGTATATCATATCTATTTTAACGATCTAAAATTTATCAACAATTTTACAAATATATATACTAAATACTTTATTCAAAACAGTTTAAAATTAGTCAGGTGCACTAGGTTAATAAATACAATTAAGGATAAAGAAGAACAAATTCTATTGATAAGAAACCACCATGAAGGTAAAACGAATCACCGTGGTATAAATGAAACATTTGAATATTTAAAACGTAACTATTACTGGATAAGTATGAAAACAGACATATCTGCATATATAAATGTGTGCGATATTTGCAAAAAAAAACAGAAGCGGAGTTCCATTAATATTATCAAAAGTCAACAGCATTAAGTTACAAACAAGGACAGAAGATAAGAAACTGAAAATAGAAAATATCCCGTTGGACGAAATATATAAATTAAAACACCAAGCCAACACGATCCAAACATTGAATGCCACTTATGGAGGAAACCTGTCAACAAATTGGATATCTCATATAGTTATGTTCATTTTATTAATTTTATTAACAATTTATGTTTTGTTTGGAAACGCATCCCGAATAATTGTAAAAAGAACAGGACATCACCTTCAGTTTTCTTCAAACCCGAAAACTCCGTCTAAGAGGGAAGGAGTTACGAAATCCACATCTAATCATAAGTTGATATTAGTAAGGTATTATTAATAATATATGTATATTTAACTAATATCCAGCTATCAATATTTAACTTTAAATTTCTTGTTATAATCTATATCATAAGTTAATATTAGTGGAATATCATTAATAATATATACATCCAGTTATCAATATCTAATTTTAAACTACAGTTTGTGTCTCAATTTATATATATATATATATATATATATATATATATATATATAAGATGTAACAATACAAAACAGATGATTATTATTATATAGTTAGTAGCAAGAGTTGTTATTGTGTAAATTATTCAAATAAAACTTGTAACTTAGTTTTTAAAAACTCAACGTCTTGATCCAAGAACGTAATTCGCATAAATGTTTGTAAAGCGTTTGATTGTAACGTTTTTATTTTGCCTTTTACGTATTTGAAAAGTAATCGAAATTTTTACACGTGGTAATCGCATTTAGAATCCATTTTTTTTTGTTCTAAAAACTAAATAAAAGTTTGTCGTTTATCAAAATAAGATGAAAGTTTAAAATGTAAATGTGAATTACGTATTGGTAAGGATTATTAGTGAAATCTTTTTACTACTGTAGTTGGGAATTATTTCGTTTCTTTGTAAATAATAGTTATTTTCCGTATTGTAGGTATCAGAAATTTTCGTTTGTTGAAAGCGAAATTACGTTTTATATAATTAAATTGAGTATAAAATTATTACGTAGTGTGTACATCATTTGTGAATTTAAATTCTAGCCGTCAATCTGTCGCCTTTTCTATTGATAAAGATTTGGTTTTAAACAAAGAGTTTGTATTTTATATACGTTATTTTAAGGTTCAGTATACTAGAGTTTCGTTATCTTAGGCGTATCACCTTACACGAGATACCTTTTGGGAACGCAGTTTCCATGAATGATGCAATTTTTTTCAGTTCAGCTCACGAATTCAATTCGTTTTGGGCACAATTTAAAATTTTAAGTAGTAAATTGTTATGATTGGTTAAACTAAAATGTTAGAGAATATAAGATGGCGAGATCTGAACGATGCTTAAAGCAGTCAAGTCCATGATGTAGTGGAAGACTCACGTCTATTTTTTATTTACGGTTTTCGCAATATACGTGAAAGGGGTTAATGTAGTGGGTTGGAACAAGTTATATCATACCGAGGGTGTATCAAACATTACCGTAGGAGAACTCTCCGCTTCCATTTATATGGGATAATATTGAGTTTCACCACATCCCCGGGTTATTTTATCGTTCTTTCGTTTTGTCAGTAGTGACATTTTTGGTCATACAAGTAATTAGTTCTAGCCCTTTTTTTAAAGTGCTGAACCGTTGCTACGTTGACCTGCTTTAACGCATTTTGGTTATACGGATTTATTTAACGAGTTCCTGGTTAAGAGGTAGTTTCACGTACAACACGCAGCTCAAACAAAATACAAACTTCCTGTATATAGTTCCGCTTTAAGTAAGTGTATAATAGATAGATTAACATTAAGGAACGCTTTGTAAATAACGCAATGCTCGCCAGTATGGTTAAATATTTGTGCAGTCACGTTAAATCAGTTGAAAACTTAGTCACTTTAGGCTTTTGGTTGAATTAACTGTCGTAAATTTAGTCCGAGTAATTATGAATAGGAAGTTGCCGTTTGTGATATTATTTGGGGAGCATTACCGTAGAAATTCACATGAGCCCTATCGAATTAGTACCTGATGGATCAGTTGCTCGACCTATTATATTGTAGTCCAGAGGAAGAAGAGTATTCTATTGCTGTAAGTGCTAAGTAAGGTAAACTTTTATTTTTTTTTTATTCCTTTGGTGATAATAAAGTGTGGGTTTCTTTGTGTCTATGTGGAGGGTGCATTCGCTTGCTTTCGTGTAAACTATTATCGAAAGGCCCTTCAGGCAATTTAGAAACAAGCGTATTCATTCACCCGATTTATGTTATTAATATCTTGAATTTTTTATCTGTGTAATATGTATTGGAAGTTTATTACACACAAACATGTCAAAATTTATGTTACCGATATCTTTATTGTTTCCGTTGTATTGATTAAGAGGTAGTTATAGATAATATGACCTTGAAAGCGCCGGCTGAATTTGATTATTATTTTTGGTTTCTTGTTTTGAATTGTAGTTTATTGTAATCTGAAATTATAAAAAAATTCAAATATTAAAATTGAAAATTTTCGTCAGCAATAATTTTAACATACGGTCTGTGAATGCATGCAGGATTTAAAAGTCCAAAGTGTTAAATTGTGAGACTTGGTTAAACATAGTAATGTGTATAGTACATAAGTTGAACAAGTCTATATTGACGAAGGAGTGTTCTGTGTTCGCTTTCTATTAAGGGAACTAATAAATGAAATAATTTACATTTATACTCATAATATAAAAGTAAATGGTGAATTGATGTGGTCACCAATTATTTGGTTATAATTGAAAACGTATAAAGCCAACTATAAAATTAAATTTTATAGTAACTATAACATTAAATTTTATAGTTGACTTTATACGTTGCTTCTCAAACTGTTATGTTGATAGCAGGCTGATGTTTCTGTTTTAATTTTTCAACTTTGACAAAATTGTTTACATCTTTAGCAATTTTAACAGATACGAAGATAACTGTGTTATCGAAACGTTTAGATTGTATAATCTAAATCCCCCATTTAAAAAACCAAAAAAGATAAGTACTTTATGAAGTAATCTTTACCTCTTTATTATCTCTTATTTAGTTTTCATGCCACTCTTAATTGTTGCATATGTCAAAATTAAAAAACTTGCAAAGAAAGAAAACTCAATACCTTTTTCAAAAATTCATAATGAATAACAACGTGTAGTGTACGAACCTAGCTTCCATACAGAATAGTTTTGAAAGCTGTATTTCATCACAGGGTGTTTTAAACTTAGATAATAGAAACATAATTTTGTTTTCCCTCATATAAATGTATACAAATCTAGCCTTATTCGGAAATCTGATTGACGTCTATTAATCTGGGATAATTTTCCTTCAAAAAAATCGTCAACGTCGGACCACAAATAAAAAAGTTATTTAAATTCAAAATTTTAAAGCGGTCGTTTTTTTTGCACATGTGTTCATATGTTATATAGAGCTAAATTAAGTATAGCTGGACTTAGGGATGATAGGGTTACATAAAAGATATAAACGTTCATGTCTGTAGCCTTGTACAATAAATTTGTTACACATTATTTCCTGTTTAATTTAAATTGGTGTAGTCGATTTGTACCTTGGAGTTCATTATTCTAATTTAATGCAAAGTAGATAGTACCATGAGATTAGGTTAGAAAGAAGTATTTGGATTGACTTAATTTGTGGTAGAGAATAAAGCTTTCAACGATACTTAAATTGGTTGTGGCATAGAAATTGTCTAATTTTGACAGTAAATTTAAAAGAGATCAGGGAAGTAGCGTATAACACACCAGTGAATATTTTTAGTTCAGTCCATAAATAAATTGAATGTAAACCAATATTTATTACTAAAGGTCAGAGTTTAACTTAATTAAACTAACAGCGAAATTTTTTACAATGTTAACAGGTAGATTGAGCAACCTTCTACTATTATTACATTAAATGATTTAGAAGTAAAGTCAATACTAACTTCAGATACAGTTAGTTTTATTGATGCATTGATTCTTAAAAGAAACATTACAAAGAAATCAGTGCTAATACTGAATATCGGAAATAAGCTTTGAGCTTGCTGAATTCAAATTTAGGACCACTGAATTATTGTTATTTGTCAGTTTAGCAATTTATATTAAATGTAAATTCTAATTAAAGGGCTAGTCTGGGAAAATAATTATAATTTATCATTCTAATAAATTGTAGCGTAGATTACTTATTTCATTTTACTAAATATTTCCTTCTACAAAATTTGCGATTGTAACATTACAAATTCGCACCCAACCTAGTGGCGAATAATTAACACTTAACTTTAATTTATCTTCTTTTAACGAGGAAGTACCATTAAAAATTTATCTTTCAACGTGGTGGCAAGGAATTAATTAAACATTGTCTTAAATTTCTAAGACGAACCATTACCAATTTGTCGCCCAATGTGAAGGTACCGCTTTTCTCACTTAAAGTTTCATTACAGAATGCAACAACAATAAAATAAATTTAAACCGTAAAAATTAACCAAAAATAATATATACTGCAAAAGGAGGTCAACAGAAACAATTTCTATGGAAAAGGAATAAGGAAAACAAATAAATAAATGAAATTACAAAACGGAATTAATAGAAAACAAAAAACAACTCAAACAATATTACTGTTGCAAGACTTTACAAAATTGCTTTGAGGTGAAGAAGAAGAAAGTAAAAAATTTAAAGACACTCTGATGTCACTATATAGTTTTTACCAGACGATTAGTAGGAATCAGTAGTGTTGAAAATTTTACATGCCCAGTTTGGTATTCCTTTAGGTGTAGATAAGTTTTAACTTCCACATTTTAATACATCCTGTATATCACTGAGGAGTGATGTGATGTGTCAATTGAACAACATCGGTTAGTTATGTTGCAACAGCGTACTGGTTTCAAAATCTAAACAAAGTAAACCTAATGAATTACTTTGAATTCAACCGGTTTAGTTTTATTATCGTTAGTGTGTTATTAGTATGTTTTACGTTCTCAATATTTCAGTAACGTATTTTTAACCGAAGATTGCCAACATACGTAAAATTTACGTATCTTTGTCGTTTAACATCATGTCATTTTGTTAAGTGAGCATTCTGTTGCTTGTCTCGCTGCAAGTTTTCTTCCCACCCCTAAGTCGACTAAGTAAGCGTACTGTTGTATCAGACTCAGTCGCGAATTAGCTTTCATTGTGTGTATGTCTACGCCTTTACGTATCGTTGGCAAAACGCGATATAAGTTTGAACGTAAGTTTTACGTGTTATTGGCGCTTGAAGGTGTGTAATATGTATGTGTTGCTGTAAATTGAACATTTCTTCGTTAAATTTATATCGATAATGGTCGGTCAACAAACTCTAAAAAGAAATGTGAGGCGTCCCTTGACAGAGAATGCAGATGTACATTGAAACAAGCGATATCAGCGATGTAAGTGAAGCTGAAGATGAAAATTTCGGGTGGGATCAAGATGACGTGTTTTCTTATGACTACAGTACTGCTGACAAGGACTAAGCACAGGATATATCTGATGAGGATGAGTATGAACTGTCGTTACAAAACATCTGGGCGCTAAAGAAGAAAATCAAAGTTCAGAAAAACATGGTAATCAGAAAAGCTTAAATTATTAGAACTTTCTACTTCTGGAATTGTATCTTTTGTCAGTAGTAGTGTAAATAGTGCAGAGAGCATAACCTTGGAGAGTGATAATTTGGATAGCGAGGCTGAAGGGAGTAGGCTGAACACAGCCAAAGAAAATAGTGATATTTCAAAAGCTTGTATTACATACATTGGTAAGCCTACACTTGTAGGAACAATGCTTATTTATGGCATACGTCACCTGAAATACGCGAAGAGCGAAAAACCCGTGCTAGAAATATTGTTTATGTCAGATCAGGGCCAAAAGGAAATGCTTAAGATATTCTAGATCCAAATGATGCCCTTGAATTATCTTTTACTAATAAAATTATGCAAGGAAGTGCTTCAACATACGAACACGAAAATCAGTGATATACGAAACAATTACAAAGTACAAAATGCATCTGTATCAAATGTTACATTGCCAGAGCTACAGACTTTATTAGGTCTTTTTATTTTGTCAGCTGATTTGAATAACAATCATCTTTCATCCGAATTGTTGTTTGATACTAGCTATTTTGGCAATTTATGCAAGGCAAGCATGAGCAGAACTCGTTTTAGTTGATGATGCTTTGACATGGAAAACCAAAAAGAAGGAAACAGTTTCGGCTCCAATTGATAATGTATGAAAGATATTGATAAAACAGCGCAAACCAGGATCATACACTACTATTGATGAACAGTTAGTAGGATTTAGGGGGAAATGTCCATCCCGCACATACAAACCCAATAAATATGGAATGAAAATTGTTATGCTATGTGATGTAGCCACTAAGTACTTAATAAATGGTGCCCTTGTCAACTAAAACCAATGGTTTACCTTTGGATAATTATTTTGTGAAGAATCTGACCGAACCAATCTGGGGAAGTGGAAGGAATGTTACCATGGATAATTGGTTTTCCAGCGTTCTTTTGACAGAGCGGTTACTAGAAGAACCTTCTCAATTAACCGTAATAGGGACAGTTCGAAAGAATAAACCTCACATTCCACCTGAACTCCTACAGACCTCGACGATGTAACATATCAATGTATTTGATAAAACCATGTTTTTGGTGTCATGTAAACCCAAAGAAAATAAAATTGTGGCATTGGTTTCATCGATGTATTTTACAAGCGCTGTAAACCCAATCATAAAGAAGCCGGACATTATACACACATGCAATGGAACAAAAGGTGCGGTCGATACTTTCGACCAAATGACACAAAACATGTGCTGTAATCGAACGACCCAGCGCTGGCCATTACGTTTCTTTTACAATGTGATCAATATAGCTTTAATCAATTCATATGTCAATTACAACCATAACTGTCATGTGAAGAATATAAAACCACTAAACCGAAAAACATTCCTACTGCATCTACACAATCACCTTACAAAGCTATGCAAGAATTTCGACTTCAGAATACCGTAAACCTACCAAGGACGCTAAAAACAATAATAGAAAATGATCAAGGATCAGGCATCAAATACCCCCAATCAAGCTGGTCAAAGCAAAGGGAGAAGAACCTACTGCAGTTTGTGTCCATCTTCAAAAAGATGAATGACCACCACATATTGTATTAGATGTCCCAGGGCGTTATGTGGTGAACATCAAATAAAGATATGTAAACAATGTATTAGTCATAATAATTAAGTTATTCTCTTCATTATTTAATTCTTTCTGTTTGTATTTTTGTTAATTTCGCTTATTTTACATTCGTGACTGAATATTAGTTATAGTTCAAATGCAGTTTCCAGTAATATAAATACATGTTTTCCAAATAAAAATTGTTTGTTTTACCTTCCAACTTGCATATACATATGTAGGTATAGAAGGTAAAATTTTGTATTTAAGCTTCTTTTCATTTGGCTTAGAGCTGATTAGATTTTTAGAGAAATCCAGCGGCGGAGAGAGGGGTTATTAGGGGAAGTTTTTGGTTTTTAGCAAGTATTTCTAAAATAGCTGCATATTTTAAAGATATAAAAATAGATATAGACCTTAAACATATCGATTAATTGTGTTCTATGCAATTTTTTGATATGACGCGTAATTTAGCGGCAAAAAAAACTCCTAAGGTAGAATTGAAGTGTTAGTTTATAACAAATAAAGGATTCGGGATTTGATTGTTATATTACAAAAGGTAAATTACACCATGGTCTAGCTCAGTGAGGAACAAACTTAGGAAACTTACTGTAATTGAGAACTCATTGATTTTCGGGTTTGAGGGATGCAGAGATTTATCCATATATATAACCAGTATTAGCATTTTGTTTGTTGGGCGCCACTCACTTTATACGTTTAATAATTAAGATACAACAAAAATTGAGAAAGTTGTACCTTATTAACATAGGTAATCTAACTAACAATACACAATTGTAGTTATATGTATATTTCAGTAAAACGAAATGTCTGAATAATGTCGGCATAAAATAACTCAAACGATATTTCTCGTAACGATTTACGATTTTAAATAATTATTAAATCAATATAACTATATAAGCTTATCATCTACTTTTACTTAAAATTCAATATGTAATATGATCAACACAGTATTCAATCAAAAAACGTACTGACCTACCTTCAACACATACAACAGTATGATAGGTTATGAACTCAAATGTTTCTATCTTAGAACAGAAATCAGCTGTTCTTTTATAACCGTACTAAAACAACTGATTTGTTATTTACGTAAACTGCACTAAAACGATAAGTACTTGTACAAAGTAAATATAATAATTTCATCTTAAAGCGAACTGTAGTTTGAGAATTTTCATTGCCATTCACAAGACAAACATACGATAAAGGTAATTTCCATTTGTGTTCAAGGTACAAATAAACCAACTGTAGCATATATTAAAGTAAGGTAATTTTCATAAAATGTTCCACCTACAATAATGAAAATGTAGACTAAACAACTAACGCTGATTCAAACGACTAAAACGGTAGATATTGATGACGAATGCAGAATATATATATATATATATATATATATATATATATATATATATATATATATATATATATATATATATATATAACAGCATGTGTGATTTATGCAAAACAAAGATCACATACATTATCATACGCCATTTTATGCATTTTCCGTGACGTCATGCAGCACGTTTTTGCAACGAAACAAAATTATTACCATATTGGGGACCTTCCCAATTTCAGGGCCTTGCCACTGCGAAGGGATTACCCTATTAAATATAATATTTGCAAAAATGTAATTAAAAACCTTACGTACCCTATAAAGGGGAAGCAAAACTTAAAAAAGATAACGTAACGAACGGTACGGTATAAGAAACGGAAAGGAAGTGAATTAAGCGTGTTCATTATGCGTTTGCGCATAAAACAACAAAAATTGATGTCTCAAATATACACAGGGACATTCGTAATTATGTTCACTAAAGAAAAAATATCGAGATATAAAAAAAATTAATTATTGGAAGAAATAAGAAATGCTTAAAGATACTAATGTAATGTATATATATTTATCAATAGTAATGCAAATTTTGAAACTTAATTAAGGTAACGATAGTCAAAAATTGGCTCGTTACAAGCTCAAATTTTTTCATTATCTGAATGATTAATTTTATAAGAAAAAGTGTAGACGTATTTTTTAAAGAAAATTTAACTTTTCATGCATTTTCTTCATAAAGTTAATGTAAAGCGAAATAAATGTAAAAATTAAATAAATATTATTGAAAATGCTGAAGCTGTATAATTGGTATTTTTATAGAAGCGGGCGGTTTTGGAATTTGTTACGTTAGCATGTATGTATGCCTATTAATCTCTATCTTACATGAAGATTTAAACGTCATTCTGACATAGATTACTGTTTTTGTTTTTACAATGTTGCCTGTTTTCGTTATAAACGTATAAAAAAGAGCATAGTTATCCTAAAAAAATTGAATTTAATTTGGCATCTAGGTGTCTATTAACCTGTCTGTCATGAAGTTTTAAACATCTGTTTGACATAGATTATTATTTTTGTTTTTACAATGTTACTTATTTTCGTAATGAACTTATTATAAACGAGATTGCATAATTATCCTTAAAAAAATGTTATTAAAATCATTTCATTTCCATTTTGTAGATTGGAAAATCGTGTGGTGTTCCACACTAGATATTTTAATAAAATTAAAAAAAAAAAAAAATGCTGCTAATAACATACCTAATATCTACGTATCGTTGGCATCACTGTACTATTAAAGTATGTTGGCAATCTAGGGATAAAAATAGTTATTTGTAAAATAAGTAAAGAAAGGTATTGTTTCTCTTTCGCCATCGATGAGTAAAGAACAACCTACTTTTCTTCAAGATAAAATTTTTTCGGACACCAAATGGAAATAGATTACATTTTATAAGAAATTATTTAAAAAATCAAACTGCCGGACGTTTACATCACTGCAGCAACTAAACAAAAATTGGTAAACAAAAATTTTGTCAAGTGTTATCGCGTGAAAATGAAAAGAAATAATGAAAATCGTCCTGAAATATCGGCATTAGCACTTTAAGCTGTTGCTAGTTTATTACCCTTGAAATCACAAGATAAATATTAGATCTACAATATTATCAATTCTTGGAAGAATGTAACGGATATCGACGAATAATACATGTATTTATTTATTTTAAGTTTTATCTTTATATTTAATTACAAGCTAAAATCTTCCACGCTGTGGTCGACATATTCCATATTGAAAAGTACGTTGAGAGTGAAAGAAAACGTCGATATATCAAATTCTGGGAAATTACAGTTATATTTATAGTGCCAAAGTGAGGGATATGAAGCAAAAAAATCAAAAATTCTATCGCAGGATGATGTGTCAAAATTTCTGACAGAAGCGCCTGAGGATATTTTTCGAATGATTAAAGTGGCGTTAATTTTTGGTCTGTATGGGGTAAGGCGTAGTAAGGAGTTAAGAAAGTTAAATGTGAAGGATATCGGCTCCATTTTGGTTGTCACCCTTCATGACACTAAGACAAGGAAGAAGGGGATTATATTTCACAGCACTAAATTTATCATCAGGATTTCACCAAATTGAAATGCAGCCAGACTCCGTAGCTAACACCGCCTTCAACGTAGAAGGAAGACATCACGAATACATACGAATGCCATTTGGACTAAAAAACGCCCTTGCGACCTTTCAAAGAGTTATGGACGATGTACTCAAACACCTAAGGAACAAAATTTGCCTAGTATATATTGATGACATCATAATATTTTCTACATCATTACAAGAACACATAAATAATTTAAAACTAGTATTCAAAAAATTACAAAGGCCCGGATTAAAAATACAGTTAGACAAATTCGGATTTCTCCGTAAATCAGTTGAATTTTTAGGCCATTTAATAACTCCCGAAGGTATAAAACCAAACCAAAAAAAGATAATTGCTATCCAAAAATTTCTCATTCTAAAATTAGTCAAAGAAATCAAATCATTTTTAGGATTAGTAGGATATTATAGAAAATTTATAAAAGATTTTGCAAAATTAACAAAGCGCTTAACTCTATGTCTACAGAAAGGATCACTAATAAAACATACACCCGAATTTATAAATAGTTTTGAAACATGTAAGAGAATTTTAATGAATGATCCGATTTTACAATACCCTGATTTCACCAAACCCTTTAACGTAACAACAGACTCCACTAATTTTGCCATTGGAACCGTACTTTCACAAGGACCAGTCGGTAAAGACCTTCCAATTGCATGTGTCTCTAGAACCCTAAGCCCCTCAGAATCACACTACAGCACAATGAAAAAGAATTACTTGCAATCTTGTGGGCCGTAAAATACTTCCGACCATATATTTATGGAACAAAATTCAATATAATAACCGATCACAAACCATTACAATGGTTATTTTCCCTCAAAAAACCGAACTCTAAACTTGCCAGATGGAGATTAAAGCTCGAAGAATACGACTACAATATTATATACAAAAAAGGCAAACTTAACACAAACGCAGACCCACTCTCATGAATAGAGATATTACCTTTAGACGTACACAACGACGAAGACAAATCTTCACTGCCAAACAATACTGACCCCAATGATAACTTCGAACTCACAGAAGAAAACATAAACAAAATTATAGATCAAGCAATACCTCTCCTGAAGAATAAAATATTCCATCAACTTCACACGCAAAAGTAAAAATTAAAATTTTACAAAACATAATAATTAAACATCCACACACACAAGTCGAAGACGGTAACAAAACAGTACTTACTAGCATAGAAAACGCCGTACTCAAAATACCCTTTACTGAAACACCAATCAACTCCTACAAGAACCAAATAGTAATTTCAGACTTTATCCTTAATAAATTGACCAAGAACCAAAAACAAAATCTAGAACGCGCAAACAGACATAAAAAACGAAACCCACCTTTATACTAAAAGGTAACGACGAAACACAAAAATAATACAATTCTACGAAAAAATTCAAGAATTAAAACGAATAAGCGACAATGAAACAAAAGTTGACGACAAAACCTATCACTTATGAAAACTGAAACCACAACGTTTCTTTACCGATTCCAACACAAGACATGACGACCCTAATTCTCATCATCATATCTCTCCTAATGACGATATCCAACCCACTAACTATCAAGACAATACAAAACCTAATACTACCGGTCCAACTAGGACAAACAAAAATAATTACCTCTAAATACACATTTCTGTATCACATCAACCTTACCCAACCCCTTGAAATATCCTCAAAAGTATTTACCCAGTTAGCATCCTTCAAGGACGTACTAAAACACCCCCAAAATAACTTTTCTTCGATAATAATCACTAAGATAAACCATGCTATATTCCTAAGCGACATCATACTAACAAAATTACATTCTTACACAAGACCGACGAGACAAAACAAAAGATGGAATCGGAAAACTATCTAAATGGCTTTTCGGAACTTAACAAAAACGACGTTAAACTACTGTCCACATTACCAAAACAAGAAACGGTATTACGCGAAATGACGCAAACATATCAAGAAAATTTTGCCACTTCAATAGATAACCAAATTACATTACAAGATAAGTAAACAAATTGAAAAATAGCATAAACGAATTAATAGATTTTGAAAAAGCATTTTCACTGACCAATTCTATCAATAATTTAGTAATACAATTACAAGTAGCCCAAAATCTCGTTAATAATATAGACACCGCACTGTCTTTCTCAAAGCTTCACATATTACATAGCTCAATACTAGACCCAAAGAAGTTAGAATCACTAATTTTCAAATGAAATGAAACTTATAAAAATAGACAAATACCTTTGTTACGAAACCTCATGAATTATAATTTATTCTCGACCCAAGTAATCATAAAAACAAGCTCATAATATTCAAAATTCAGGTACCCATTGTTATCGAACCTTACAAATACTTCCAAATGTACCACGTTCCTATTGATAATCTAATAATTATTCCTGAATAACCCTTTTTACTACTCAACAGTGAAAACCACTGGACTTCAAATGAAAAATGCCCAGAAATAGAAGATTTTTATTATTGTCAACAATCTCAATTACACAAGAACCAACCATGTTTAGTCAACATCCTTAAAACTGGAAAAAATAATTGTCAAGAGGCAAAAATTTATTTAACAGAAACCACAGTACAACAAATTAATTCACACTAAGTGCTAATAATCCCAATTCAACCAATCACCATACAAGGTACCTGCGAAGCAAACGGACTATACGAAATTCGCCAACCCTCCATTATTACATTAGAAGATTGCCGATTAGAAATCAATGGAACAATATACCAACCCAAAGATACGTTTCACTTTGAACTACCCAAATTCAACGTTACCTTCGACGAAGAGAAGAAACAATCACCATTAGTTAGCTAATATAAAACATATTGAAAACTTAGTAAACAATTTACAAATTCCAAATTTAAGCGTACCTGGTAATAAGCATACCTGGACAAATACAATTATTATTACTATCATTATGTTAATTCTTAGCTTAATTACAATTTATATTAAGGTCATACGACCAAAACGAAAAAATAAATATGAAATTAAAGAAAAATCTCTAATAGGCTCGCCAAATAGAGACCCCCTAATTTCCGAGCTTGGCAAAGGAGGAATTGTATAGATTTACTAAATAAGATCATTATACATTGAATAGCTTTGTTTATACAAACATTTCTAAGAAACCATTAGATTTACTAATAAGATCATTATACATTGAACAGCTTTGTTTATACAAACATTACAAAAAATCATTTAATTATACAGACATGCTAAATAAGAGCATTTACAAACAGGAATAGACTGTATTCATATTTATAAGTGTAAACAGGAAACCACAAGAATACAGTAACAGTTAATAGTCAATAGTATGTAGTTAACAGTTACTCGTTAGCTCCTAGTTTAGGTTAGTAGATAAGTCTACTTGTTGCTATCAAAGTAATTACTTTGATTCAATATAAGTATTAGTATTAGTGATGCTGAAATAAAGAGTTTTTAGAAACAACGTATTTCAACCAAGAAACTTAATCAGCGGATATTCACCGTTATGACGGAAATGAGAGGAATCAATGAGATTGAGTTGTACAGAAGATATGTAAGCTTGCGTCCAAAACATAATCACTCAACATTATACATGAACAATAAATGTACGGTGCAACCTGTGGGGATGCACAGTTTCTACAGGATGCCGTAGAAAATTGCCCATTATTTGAAATTACATCAGGAGACTCAAAAGTCATGGAGGATAGCAATCAAGCACGACTCCAGAAGAATATATAGAAGAAAGAATTAACAATAAAATGGTCACTTCGAAAATGATTTTTAATCAGCCATTATCGTTAAACAGTGGATGCCAGAATCCATCAGATGTTGTCCTAGAACGTATTGAATTACAGTTGACACCTGCATGTAGCGATTCGTCATTTTCTACGTCAAATGGAGGAGGTTTTGTCAAAATCGTCATTATCATTTAATCATTTAAAGTTAAAATATTGTACAAGCATAAGTTTTTCTAACGTCAATATTTGCAGGTTTAATATTTATACCCAATAAATAATTAATAATTCTTTATAAAGAAATGGTTACTATAAAGAAAAGAAATACCTTTCTTTACGATTTGTAATAAAGAAATATGGTCCATTTCCATTGAGTGTCCGAAAAAGGTCTTTAATCTAATTGTATAGAAAATTTCACATAAGTTCAGTTGCACGTCATTAATTTATATAAGAAGTCTCAACGTTCTAGATTGTTTCTATCTCCTTTTGAGTCATGGGGACATCGAAATAGAAACATGAATACTCTGTTGGGACTAGCTAAATAAATGTATGACGTGGAATTTCCTTATAAATAGGTTTTTTATCCATAAACAGGTTGGCTATAAACGGATATAAACAACCAGAATACGTAAATAGGGCTTATCTCACACTGGGTAATATTTGAATGCTTACACTTTATTCCAAATGTTTATAATTGAATTTGGTGTTTTAAGAAATCATTTTTAATTAGTTTATGTTTGTGCAAATTACATGAATTTTTCATTATTGTTCATGATTAACAGTTGCAGACCGGTTATAAATATATACAGAGTAACTAATGTAAGGGCTATATAAATTCACATTTTTACTGTGCAGTAAATCTGTATTTAGAGAGGCAGAAAAAATGCAAATCACGTAGTTCTCAAATTTACGCTGTGTGTCTTTACAAATAATGGTATAACCCAACAGTTGACCTTTTAAGCTTTTTGGTTTGAGAAAGCTTTAAATGTACTTATTAATAATAAAGTAAATATT
Organism: Vesta saturnalis; assembly: GCA_036346205.1. Taxonomy (NCBI): domain Eukaryota; kingdom Metazoa; phylum Arthropoda; class Insecta; order Coleoptera; family Lampyridae; genus Vesta; species Vesta saturnalis. Next base: position 2,193,171 of record JARFJB010001884.1, on the reverse strand, counting down.
TAAATCATATTCGGTTTCAAATTGATATTAACCTGATTTTAGTCTGTAGTTTACCGGAGGTGTAAGATTTATAAACATTTTAACCAAAGGTCAATATCTAGGTTGATGGTCGGTCAAGCATGCTCTAAATAACCCACAACTTAAATTAACCTTTCATATTTTGGTTAAACTAAATATGTAAAACAGGGATCGTAACGGTTACATTTACCATATCAATAATATTTTTTATAGTATAGCAGCACTTATGCGTCTTTTAAATATGTTTCTAAATAGCTTAACACAGATCAGGTTGTTAATAAATCAACATTTTCATTTTGTACACTAAACAAAAAAACAAAATAAGTAAATTAACTTTTGATGTACATTTTCGATTTCGTTTTTTAAGAGTTTAAGTAAAACAAAATGATTCCTTTAACAACAAGGGTAACCAAGTTCGGTAATGTTAATTTTCATCGACAAATAAGTTAAATTATAAACAAATAAACCAAAATCCATTTAACTTAAATTACTTAAACTTTTTCTTGGAGGAAGTTTCACGCGAAAAAATTAAACGCTAACTAGAGTAAATGTATATTTGGTTTTCGAATTGACCCATGAACGCGCATTTTCACACATCCTATATAAACATGACGATAATAAGTGGTACGTGTCTCTTAGAACAATAAACCTAAATAAATATAAGTAAGTAACACAAACAGATATTAATTCAATAACAAAATAATACCAGTAAATATTCCCCTTGTAAAGCACTTATCTTTGTTTTAGATTACTACTACCCCTAAACCGATTAAGAAGACATTCAGAAATGTAGTCGAAAACTGGCTTATGGCTTCTAAATGAATCCCCCTCCCCACATTTCTCTTTGTTCCCTTAACTGTCACAGCCACAGAGTGAAAGCTTCTTAAGAAGGATTTTGCACCACAAGCATTGTTGATATCTACAGATACAAATAAAGAAATTAGAATCGATAACTAATCTTACTTTTTTGTTGTCCCGAAATTTAAGCCATCCTGATATAACTGTTTGGTCCGGAATTCCTGGAGATTCTGTGTGAAGTGGAAAATCACTGTCTCCATCCGAATCGGTTAAAACCTCTGGTGTTTGTTGGCCTATACTTCTAGCAGGTGAGCTACAGCACGATTCGGTTAAACGTCGATTTAGTAATGGAGAATTATATGCACTTTCCGACATTTTTAATGAATGCGAAATTTTTAATTTTTAGTAATGTAATGAAAGTAAATTGAACGTATGCCACAACAATTTATTTTTAATCACTTGATATAGTTGCGTGCCGTTCACTAAAAAGCACGCCCTACTGGAAAATCTTATTGATATTGTATATAATGTATAAATATTCACTGAACACAGTCACGTATATCGGTTTAATGTCAAGAAGAACTTGCCACAAAAATAATCTTCGACATCAACTCAGGCAGAGTCTTCAAAATTTATTAAATTACAATTATGTCACTTGCATAAACCCGAGATGTGATATGTACGGTTATAGAAGATATGATTTAAGTTAACAAAAAAAACTTCAAAAGATCAAAAACTTTCAAACATACGCTTTAAAAACACGCTGATATGAGATTGGCCCTATTGTAGAAAAAAATTAATACCGAAACCGTGTTCTAAATTCACCGTTTCAACTACGATAACGTATAAAATGATTACGAAAATGACACGGGCCAGACGCACTCGCTTTGTGGCGTCCCGACGCAGAATGCGAGCTTTGCGCCTTGACGGCCCTCGAGAGACGATACCACGCGCATTACATAACCCCCGATACTGGTCAACTATCGTAGAAATGACATGTAACTAAGATTAAACTTACTGGTTATAAGTGAAAATGAACAAGAAAAAATTCTTATCACGAAATATAACTCCTGTCAAAATATATTACGCTAAATCGACATATATAAGGAAATGCAATTTAGAAATATTTCAGTTACCTTTTTTTATTTAGTTACAAAAAATTCTTGTAAAAAAAAAGAAATACGTGTTCCGTCAAACTTCGATCAAAGATTAAGTTAATGCGATTTACACAATAGAAAAACCTTTTAAATCCAATTTGAACAATCGTGAGAATCTGGTCAAACAAACTTTACAAAATAGATTGAAGTGTTTATCAATCGTTTGAAAAATTTGGTTCTAATTAAGCGTAAAGTTAAAAGAAATGTGATGTTATGAATCTTTACAACGAAGTCAATGAAGATGGCATGGCTAACCGTTAAAACAAACATTTTGATGGATTGTAAAAGCCAAGAGTTTTATCTAAGCCGCTTACGTCAAAGTGAAAGTGATGAATCGCTAAAAAGTGATTACATAATCGAAGAAAAAAAAGAAACATTTCTAAAGTCGCATTGCATCGTCTCTGTGATGGATTCTGGGTCTCAAAATGTAATCACATCTACATATTTGCATACCTCCGTGAACTTACTATTTTACCTTTGCAGAATTGTAATTTAGATAGTTTTTCTTTTATATATTTTCTTTCTGAAATTATGCTTCTTATACAAACAAACATACCATAAAAAGCATAAATTATATTGCCCTTAATCCTTACAAACTTCTGACATATTTTAGTTAAATATCTTACCAGTTCCCTTAAAAAAACACACAAGAAAATTGGATTGCGACGTTAAAGTTCTAGATCTAGAATCAATTTTTTTTCTACCTCATTCGCAAAAATATTTCAGGCTTATCTTATAACACACTAAATCTATCACTTTACTTGTCCCAAGTTTATTTAAGCCACGTAACCATTACGAATAAAATAGATGTTGACTAATGCAAAAGTCTGCATATTCGAAAATTGCATATTATTTTATCGACATCAGAAATACAGTGCGGAAATTTTATAAAATTATTGAACATGGAAAATAAGTAAAATTTATCGATAAGTTTGTACTTTTAAAATACAGTCTTTTAAAATTGAAATATTGCGTTTGGAAACAAGTTAGTAAGTATAAGCTATACAGGACGGCCAAACGAAGAGAAGGTGGAAGATTGTATAAAGGTGAAATAAGTTAGAGAAATGATTTTTGGACCACGGGTAGATATCAATAGGCACTACGTTTTAAAAATATCATACCGGCTATTTCATGTTGTTGGAGCGAACTAAACTTATATTTTTTTAATGAAACACCCTGTATATAATTATATTTTCATTTGATACCAAATTGTATGGATCTATCTCCTTTTGTGTTAGAGATATTTAATTGTTTTTCGAAAAAATTATCCCACTAGCGGTCGCGCCACTGATTTGTTAGGGGACTTTTGTTTATTTTAAAATCACAAAAAATGTTTGGTGGTCCTGTAGTATTATCAGATTTATTTAATAATGTACAGGGCGTGACTCTGTTTGTAAAAACTTTTTTAATTTTTTAAATGGCACTCCGCCGATGACGTTCGTGTTATTCGATACTATGTTTGATATTCTTTCTTTTTCCTAAACCTAAACTTAATAATTTTCAAAATATTTTCAGCTTATTTGTGAAATTGCGATTGTAATACAAAAAGACTGAAAATAGAGTTACTAAGTTGGTCATGGGATTCTAGTTTCTTACTAAAAAAATGTTTCAAGTAAAAACAAGAGTAAATATAGCAATTACAAATTGATTTAATGAATTATTTTAAATTTAACAGACTTTTTTGAACAACGTTAATGCATAAACCACTCTTGCTTCTAGATAAATTTAAATCAGTCCTTAGTAAAAGGACTGATTGATTATGTTCAGATGAACGATTTCACTTTTTTTATCTTTTTGTAAATGTAAACGTATAAAGATGGTCATAGAATTGTAGTTTCATGCTAAAATATTTTTTTAGTCAAGTTGCATTAATTTATAAAAGAAACGTTGGCGTTCTTAAGTATCTATCACTTACAAAGTTATGGGATACTGTTACACGTCCAATCCGCACTAGGTGTCGCGTATGCTTACATTAGTAAGCAAGTTGCCAAAGTTAGCTACTGTGGAAATGGGCGGGATCGAGATAAGGAGTAAAATGATTGAATAACAAGCTCAAACACCTTACACATCATAAATTCACAACTTGTACAACTCAGTCCGGGAAAGATGTCTCTTGGCGCCACCACAATCTTACATTTTGCTAAAATAAATCGTCTTAGGCGAGATGGTAAATTAATCCTGATTGATTGTGGAAAACTACTCAGTAAACTCATACACTAACTTCTTGAAGTTAAACACACTTCCAAACAAATCGACTCAAAACTCCAGAATATGTAGTGATACACAGGTCGTTATAACTTACTGAACATACCCTGTATAAATGGAAACGCCAATTCATAAAAATAAAACATTAACTTATATATCTATAAATTTATATTTCTAACTGTTATAAAACTTTGAATTAAATAAATGTTCCCAATTTAGGAAATTCTAAACAAAATAAACGAAATCGGTTTAACAATGAATTTTTATCTAAGAAAAAAATGTTCGTTAATTGCTCAATAATTCAGCAATTAGTGGTTGTATCATCAATAAAATAATTATATTTTATTAATACTTTATCTTTAAAATCGAAACATTCATTAATATGCTTAAACTTTAATACTTCGAAACTGCAATTTATGCTGAATAATAAAAAAAATAACTAGTACTTTGTTAGTAGTGCATTAATATTTAAAAGCTAAAATGAAGTTTTGTGATCGATCTGGCTCATTACACAATTTCCAATCGATCTTTAAATTCGAAAATATGCAAAGACTAATTTCACTTATCAGAAGGTGTAACCAGTTAGGCACACGTTTGACACAAATAAACGACAAAGTAAATTAAACAATGGATATATATTGACAAATTCTGCATGTAAATTATATACAATGGCGTGGTTAAAAAACCACCCACTCATAAATACGTTAAGGTTAAAATTACCCCTTTCTTAAAACTAAAAACAACAAAATAATTAAAATTCGATTACCTTTTTTTTACTTTAAATGAACCGTAATTAATGCAATAATAATAGAAAAAAATGAATTCTTAAAACATAATCGTTTTGGTTCAATGAAATCTTTAAATCTAATTCTTACGTATTACATTAAATAATCCTTTTTCGGTGCGTTAGTTGTAATCCATATGAGTAGAAGAGAGGCACCTCACCTTTCACTTTTGTGACGTCATTTGACCTTGGGGATTTCCCAAGGCCTGCCACGTGGCTGACCACTATTTGACCTTGAGAAAGTTGTTTACCTTGAGAAACAGGTTTGCCTTGAGAAAGTTGTTTACCTTGATAAAGTTGTTTACTTTGAGAAACAGGTTTGCCTTGAGAAACAGGTTTACCTTGAGAAACAGGTTTAGCTTGAGAAACAGGTTTACTTTGAGACCAGGGGCTACGCGGGAAATATGAAATTGTGGTTTCTTGTCAGACGAGAGCTACCTGTAGGACCTGGTGCAGCGCTTGGGTTGTTTTATGGAAATTCTTGTAAGATAAATGTTACATCTAGGACCTGGTGTAGCGCTTGGGGTTGTTTTTAATAATAAAGATGTTCTTGTAAGATAAATGCTATCTCTAGGACCTGGTGTTTCGCTGGGGTTGAAAATAAATGCTACCTCTAGGACCTGGTGCAGCACTGGGGGTTGTTTATAGAAATTCTTGTAAGATAAATGGTATCTCTAGGACCTGGTGCAGCGCTTGGGGTTGTTTTATGGAAATTCTTGTAAGATAAATGCTACCTCTAGGACCTGGTGTTTCGCTGGGGTTGTTTTAAATAATAAAGATGTAAGATAAAATGTTATCTCTAGGACCTGGTGCTTCGCTGAAAATTTGAAAATTGAATAAGGGACCCTATTGCTAACTTGTAAGACAGGGTCTTGTGTTAGGTCTGAACCTCTGATGGGAAATAGTACGAGGACTCTAATGCTAACTTGTAAGACAGAGCTTGTTTGTGGTGCCGCCTAGCAGGAGTATGGACTAACGAGTATTTACTATAATAAAGGTGGCGTTACCTAGTGGTATATTTCAGAGTTAATCAGGGATTTGTTTGTGGTGCCATCTAGCAGGGGTATGGGCTAATGAGTATTTTCTGTAATAAAGATAACACTATCTATCGGCATATTTCAGGGTTAAGCAGAGATTTGTTGCTGAGTCATCAGGAGGAGCAGCGAGCGTTTTTCTGTAATAGGTGGTATATTTCTTAGCTAATTAGGATTTGTTTGTACTTTATGACTTATACATGTTCTCTATAAGCTTTACTAATCAAATGCATTGCCTGTAGAACATTCATAAAGGTGTTTTTTAAGATGGGGTTTAAAATTATTTTTGGATGTGACACAGTATACGTTGTACAACACTACCTTAACTTATCATATCCTAATCTAAAATAATACTATAAGACCTTAAACATACATACATACACACGTAAAAAAAATGTTAAGGAATTACCCGAAATCGTAACTTGTATTAATAAATACAGAGATTGCATCTGGTCCTCTCTGAGAAGGTGATGATTATGATGGCCTTGAGGCAAACCGTCAGTCTCAACGGATTTGCTATGGTATAAAAAAGACTTGTACACCTCAAGGAAGTGTTGGGATCTCAAACCAAGCCGGCAGTCTCACCAAACCTGTTACTAGTAGTAGTAATGAAGACTTCTACAATTTGAGATCGTCTGATTTTTACCGTACCTGAATCCACTATTTAAAGTATTGAAGCTCTGACGTCATCTCTAAGTTATAGCTAATAGGGTTTTACCCCTCATTTAGAATGTAAAAACACGCATTCACTTTGACTGTCTCTTTCAATATTTTATTTTTTGAAGGTCTCTTTTAAAACTACAAAATATTTTTTCTATTCCAAAAATTTATAGTTGGATTAAAAGAAAATACAATAAGGCCATTTTGATATTTAAAGACGCTTAGAATGTACTGCTCATTATTTAAATTCAAATAGTTAATTACAATGGTTTTAATGAGTTTCATCGTATGATAAAATTGTTTTGTAAAATGCAGCGAATGCAATATATAAATAAACTGTAACTTAATCTGATATGTACTATTTGTGAAGATAATAACCCTATTTTTAAAATAAGATAAGAAGTTTGCTACATTCATGTATACAAATATGATTTTAAAATTACTTTTGTTTTACTTCAGTGGTGACAGTTAATTCGTTTTAAATTATGCTTACTTTAGCAAGTTAATTACCACACATCAATTGTAATTATATAACACGGTTAAATATAATAGTCTAAAAATTGATTACCAATATAATATAAATAATTTCTTTTAAAAAACATTAAATAATACATTTTATATAACACGATTTTTTAAAAACACACATGCCGAATTAAAAGAAAAAACAGTAGGTATTACGCAATTCTTAATTAAAACAATTAAGGTACTAAAAATATTTTTATTTATCAGAATAGAATTATTGGGTAACAGACATTAAACAATATTTTAATTATCTCATCATTTAGAATTAAACATGTACTAAAATAGTTTTTTACAAAACCAATCATTGATAAACTATTTAATCTAAAATATAGAAACACTAAGACATAAAAGCCACATACATCCGAATGATAGTCTTGCAGAATTTTTTTATTATATACGAAGCATATGGAATTCTTCTCTAGGAAATGTAAATGATATCCTTGCGGTGCTCGCCCAAAGGAATCACAATACTCGCCATTGCCATTCTCGTCAATGTAGATAGCAGTCCAATGCTGACCTGGCTTGTTTGCAGGATCCGTGTTTACGATAATTGCACACGGTCGAGGTGCGTGTGTCGGTAATTGATTAGAAGCACATACAAGCCGAAACACATTCTTCTTGTGGCTGGGGATCGATTTCAAGCATCTCAACACTTGTACCGCATACATCTTTGGAATTGGCATGTGTCCAGTCTTGTAGTAGTAATGCGTTTTCCAGTGCACACATAGGCTCAGTGATATTATGGCTTAAACAGCTATACGCTTTTGCTTCCTTTTTCAACTGTTTAATCGACGGACAACCACTCTCCTCCAGGTTTACTATTGGTTTGTTAAGAAACCTTAAAACTGTTGTTTTTCACTACCATTAACGTGAATCTTGTTAAATGGGCGCAACACTCTCATCAGCTCCCCGCGGAAATTGTTGTAATGTACATGGCCCCACCACCATTTCAACCCATGATAATTATCTTCCATAAATTTTATTTGTCGTGACATGGATCCTGATATAAAGTAGCCTCGTGGTGGTTTTATGAGCATCAACGATAAACGACCGTGATCTGTAACCACGGCAATTTCTTTAGGTATGAATTCGTTGTTAACACCACTAAACCCTTGCATGTCCAAGTATACGTCCATCTTCTATCGGTTGCTGCTGTACACTGAAGCTTTGCAGTTTAGAGTTACCACTTTTAACAGCTAAAATCCACAACGACATTCCGATGTTTATCGATCTCGACCACATTATCGAATTCTGCATACACCAAGCAGTTAACGGTTACGGTGAGCGCTTCTTCAAACCCGACTTCCAGCCGAAGGGACCCATTTCTAACTAAATTCCAGTGCGTGCTAGCGTTTGCAGACAGGTCAGGTGTTAGGTCAAAGGCCATTAAACAGTAGCCGTTGGGATAATCACTTCTTGATATATCGTTACCTTCATTCAAAAAATGAATACCCGTACCAGAGAATAAGGTGTGGTACGCTCTTACGTATAAACCATTAGCTGTAAAGTCCGGTTGTAAGGCCTTCGAAGGAATTTGTTGTCCGTCAATATATAATGACATGTAGTTAATATTGCAGTGATGAAAATTGAACGGGTTTGAGGGGTAGTCACCGTTGAAGGCTTTATTTGCTACAAAGCCTACGATGCATCGTTTAGGTAACTGACCCAGGAAAACATTATCCAATGATTTTCGCTGTATGCCTGCAGGTATAGTTAACACTTTTACGTCGGTCCTTGTAACAGGATATTTTGCGGCTGTTGTTTCTAAAGCTTTAGCGTGCGCGATTAGAATAGTTGGATTGATTCGCATACGTCTCACCAGTAAACTAGCGTCTATAATTCGCGTCTTGTAATTTGAAGCGTGTACCGCCATTAGACTAAAGGTATCTCTTGATCGTACAAATTTAGTCTTTAACTCAACACCACTTATGAGAAATTTCTCTTGATTAAACAAGTCCGAGTGCACGTGACCAATCATCTCTATCTGTTTCCCGGTAGCCGCAAGTGCTTGACGTTTCGAGAAACCGTTATTAGCGTTTCCCAACGTATTCATCTGTCCAGCTGTATCATTGTGCCATAAGGTACATCCTAGATGTGAACTCTTGGCCTCCTTTCCATAATTTAGCAGCGTTTCGATATATGAACGGTAGGCGTAGGTGTTGTTTGGTTGTGACACCATCTTCTGATTTAAGTAAACCTCCACCTGTGAGAAAAGCGAATGCATCCAATTATTTACCGGTGCTACAACATCAGCGTCTGTAAGTGCTGTATCATCATGCTTTAGAACTTTAGCTGTAATGTACAGCATAGTCTGACTTAAATCTATATAATCATTTCCATTTCCGGGGACTACAAATTCTATTGGGGCGTCATCACTCAGAGCTGATAAAGGTTTGTAAAATATCCATTCACCGCTCTCGATACTTGTCTGCGTCGCTGGTAAAGCGAACAAATCCAATTCGGACTTGACGCATTCACACGATTGGGCATGTAGAAAAGCCATTATCTTGAAAATATATCGTCGTAAGCAGGCTTCTTCTTAGCAACAACTCTCAGTTGAGACTGATTATTATCAGCCAGACGTACTCTTTTATAACCCGAACCCTCCATCATTTTATCGATTTTCTCGTCGGCTTTACGCTTAAGGTTTCTACCTGCCTCGTGAAATCTTTCTTGAAACGAATCCTTAATAGGTCGATCCTCTATGACATCACCAAGAATATTAGCACCCGTTCTAAGAGCTTCTTTACCAATAGCCTTTGCGCCAGACTTAAATAACGGTATTATACTTCTAAATATACCGCCTAACCAGCTCCCTATCCCATGACCGCGTTGATAGGGCACACCTCTGTAAATAGAACCGATACCGTTACCGGCCTGATTCATGTAATATTGCTGGTAAGGGCAAACCATTATTGTACTTTCTTAAAGTGTAGCTTCAGGCACGACGTTCCAAACTCAAATGGCATTGCAGCACCTGTATCTGTTTTTATATTAATCTCGATGTTTTCAAATTCCCGCGTCATTACCGGTATGTAGTGTGCAGGCGAGAAAACCACATCTTTATGACCACCGTAAGCATAGTTTTCTGAAGTAATATTTATTATACGCATAAGCGGAGATAAAACATCACCCACAACTTGCGGTTCAACGATGTCGCAATAAACAAACATCTGAGTTGGTAAGCCTATCCATATACTAGCGGGGTGAGGGGGTATCGCTTCCATGGCTATGTTCTGATACGGTCGATAACCCAATTGTAAGGCTAGACGTTGTGAGAATCCGAATAGCGAGAGTCGAGTTTTTAATCTCGTAGTGACGCGTTTAGTTAGATTATGATATTCGATTGTTAGCAATTTACTTATTAGTACATGGTTATTTAGTTCGCTGATAATTTCTTCTATGCCGGCGTAATTTCCCGAAGCGAATCGTATCACGTACCAGCCATCTTCAATATAAATGATCTTCTCGGTGTCGAGTTGAAAATATTCTGCGGCCTTTTTTAATATCGTTTCTAACATGTTCTCGTCGTCAGGTGGCTCTGTTCTATAATAAATTAAATTATCTGCTGCACTTACAGCGGCAAAAGAACATGGGTACTGAATTTCCGATATCCCTACAACCCACGAGCCCGTTAATCTTATTCGTTTTGGCAGTTGCGTAATAAAACTTGACGTCATATTACCCGGAAAATACGTCATAGAGCTATTACTCAATAAGGTGAGATAAAATTCCATTTTTTATATATCTCTCAGCTGCGAAGCTAACACCCAGTTATTAAATTTGTTACTGTATCCACGCCACTTAACTGGTATTGTTTATTTCGCCCACGGCCCTTCTCAGCTAGAATCTTATCGACTTTGAATAGAGTATCTTTATCAATCGTAACAACTTGCAATTCTTCTTCGTAAAAGGTGCCCTCAACAGGATCGTTATTAAGATCGATTATTCTATAAACTGGTGGTCTTCTTTTTATCACCGCACTAATTGTAAAAACTTCCTCGTTCCAATTCGTTTCATATCCCTTCTCAAAGGTGTACTTACTTCTGGCGATTCTGACGTGCTCACCGACTTTATATTTAGGATGGCGTACTGGACCTAAACCTTTCACGTACAGGTTATTCCACACTTCCAAAATGTTTTTATCGTTTACTGCCGCGGGGGCCATCTTTATACTTGAATGAGGACTATTGTTGTAGGCAGTCACACGTCTTTCGAGCACATCAATATATCTGTAGGAATTTTTGTAAGTGAAATAACGCCACATCTTTGTTTTCAATGTTTTATTAAATCTTTCAACTACAGATGCTTTTACATCAGGGTTATTTGTAACATAGAAATTGATATTTTGTTTCTTGAAAAAGTTTTGTACACTGCTCGCCACAAACTCTTTGCCTTTATCCGTCTGTAGATTTGCCGGAGTATTGTCGCTATCCTTAAGAATATCCGCGAATGCTTCAATTACAGATGAGGCTGTCTTCGTTTTAAGTGCTCTCGCCCATGCCCTCTTGCTAAATACATCAATTACCGTTAGTATGTAGTTGTATCCGCTATTGTGTTCACTTAAAGTCCGCATATCACAAAGATCCGCCTGCCACAATTCGTAAAGGTTACTCACAATATATTTATTTCGTGGAAACTTTTTTTCTGACTGGTTTATGTACTGTATAAGCTTCCTGTGTCCGCAACCAGTTTTTTACTTCACCATATCTACCCTTTACAGCATTAGTTAAAGGTGTTATACCAGCGAACCCTGCTGGGTGGGAGGGATCATAGTATACAGCATCCATGTTATGAACGCCACGAATCCCAATCTAGTGAAAGTCCTCTTCTTCTTCTTTGAGAGATTCTTCTCGGTGTTTCTCGCGTTTCACTATCAGCATCGTAATTCTCACCTATAGTTGTGAGGGTCCGTTCAACGTTGGGTGATACAGAAACATCATACCTTTGCGTATCTCCGATAAACGCTCGTGGTATATTTATCTCTTTAATGTACGTCGCAAACTGACGCCAACCGCGCGGGTTTGTGGTTTTTCATTTTCTTAACGTCTCGTGATCCAGATCGATAATGTTGGAGTTTGGTATGATCTCGCCTTTTATTGTGACAGTGCCCCTTTTATCCCAAAAAACATCACTGTTCGTATTCAGTATATGTAACAAATTCGCACCTTTTCTCTTATATGAAGGAGGAAGCGTTGATACTATCTCGTCGTCTGTCAGACCTTTGCGTTGCGGTAAACCTCTAACATCATCAGCAGCATCGTCACCGCTTATTGTTATACTGGTGGGCTGACGTAACTGATTGGAAAAGTGTAGATACCTTTGAAGAACTTGGTTGTATTGCTGCCATTTGTCATGGTCGGTCATTTTAGTTTTTAAAACTTTATCCATATCGTTACCCAGCTGCGTTAAAATGTTGTTTTGTGTAACATCTGGTGTCTGTAAGCGCTGTATAAAGTCCATCGGTAGAATAATCATCTTCTTCAGAGTGTGGTCCATGGTTATTGAAACAGATTACCCAGAATTCCGCCGAGTAATGGTCCTAACAGGAGTGGTAGAAGTGCACCACCTTTCTGTACAAGAAACTGTTTCTTCTTTTTTATAGATTCGCCTCGCTGTGCCAAGCGTCTTAAAGTGTGCTTGTGTTGAGAGAGTCGCTGCTTCTGATCAGCTGACAGAGGCACACGACCTTTTAAAGTGTTATGTGCACACTCGCAAATACACTCTACCTGTTTACTATCCAAACATTTCAATAAAGCGTCACGTTGACTTTTACTTAATCTGGCTAATGCATGTAGGATATCAGTGTTCTCGATTAAAACGTCAGCCATCATATATGATGTAATCTTTATGACTGTGAGACTTAAACCCTTTTTTCGCTATATATACCCGGCAGATACCCTGAGGCCCGAATATGTTTGTTCTATAACGTAGCACATCCGGTGTATTCTGTTTTAAATCGAACAATAAATACCCGTGCGGGCTTGAGGTAACATCTTGGTACGCGGCTTCTAAAAATTTTGGCTTGTCTGGCGAAATCTGTCTTGCTAAATGCTGTATCTGAGCTCTGTCACGTGGGTTCTTAAACAAAATTATGTAATGTGTGTTGAGAGAAATATCGCGCTGTCCACGTCCCTGATGAAATATGTTCTGTGTTAAGAAAAACACACTTAGATTTCGATGATGACAACCCTTTGTAAAAATATCAACCACGGAGCCGTTAGTTTCACGCATTAGATCGTCAATTATTATTAAGACAGGTTTTTCCCCATCAAACTGTTCCATATCAGGTAAACCCTTTTGAAACTCAACAGAGAGATCTTTGAATAAAGGCTGCCACTCACTGTAAAACCAGATAATTTTTTCAAAAGTTGTATCGCAAGCGGTTTCGATATTTTTTAGAAAATCAACGATAAAATACGATTTCCCACATCCCGACGGACCTGCAACTATAGCCGAAAAGGGGTGCTTAAACTGACCCTCCATCTTGAATCGCTAAACGATACTAACAGATACTCCACCAAGAGCTTCGTTTAAATAGACAAATGCCTTGCGGGCAAATAGTTGTGTGAAGCGAGATAAGCGAGAGAATCGAGAGAGAGAGAGAGAGAGAGAGAGAGAGAGAGAGAAGAGAGAAGAGAGAGAGAGCGTGTCTTACAAGAATTTCCATAAAACAACCCCAACGCTGCACCAGGTCCTAGAGATACCATTTATCTTACAAGAATTTCTATAAACAACCCCCAGTGCTGCACCAGGTCCTAGAGGTAGCATTTATTTTCAACCCCAGCGAAACACCAGGTCCTAGAGATAGCATTTATCTTACAAAAACATCTTTATTATTAAAAACAACCCCAAGCGCTACACCAGGTCCTAAATGTAACATTTATCTTACAAGAATTTCCATAAAACAACCCAAGCGCTGCACAAGGCCCTACAGGTAGCTCTCGTCTGACAAGAAACCACAATTTCATATTTCCCGCGTAGCCCCTGGTCTCAAAGTAAACCTGTTTCTCAAGCTAAACCTGTTTCTCAAGGTAAACCTGTTTCTCAAGGCAAACCTGTTTCTCAAAGTAAACAACTTTATCAAGGTAAACAACTTTCTCAAGGCAAGCCTGTTTCTCAAGGTAAACAACTTTCTCAAGGTCAAATAGTGGTCAGCCACGTGGCAGGCCTTGGGAAATCCCCAAGGTCAAATGACGTCACAAAAGTGAAAGGTGAGGTGCCTCTCTTCTACTCATATGGTCTACTTTCGGTAATCCTTTTAAAATTTTTAGATGCACTATGCAAAAACACGAGAGGTAGCCATTATTTTCCCCACGCACTCGACTGTAGTACTCACTAACGCAATGTCTATAGTTTGTTCACCCGCGTCCTGGTCTATCGGCTCTTTAGCCTATCAACACATCACCTTATATTGTGATGTTTGCCCTTCAAGACGTTTACCACAATAAAATAATGGTTACTTTTATATATATATATATACAGGGTCCGCCTTTTGGAGCTGATCCTATGAGTATCTGCTAAACCAAACTTACTATAATTTTAAAAATTTGGTGACAGGGTAATGATGTTAGAGCTAACTCATCTAAAATATTTTCACGTTCGTATCACTTCCGGTTATACGGGAAGTCGGTACTTAGTCGCTTATTTTCAATGGAACACCCCGTATATTAATACATTTTTGGATTCTATGTCGAATTTTAAGGTAAGTTTGTTAAATAAACTCAGTCGTTTTCAAAAGAACCATTTTTCTAAAAAGATTGACAGATGCGGTCTTAGTAATAACTCGTTAATTGTTCTGTTGCTGTCAAACAATTTGAATAAAACTTTGAGGTGTTGTAAGCAAAGGTTTATTGCAACAGTCTGCAAAAAATGACATTTGTATTTTTCAAAAAAATAATTAAATTTGAATGTCTAAACTTGACTATCAAAAAATGCAAGTTACTCAAAAAAATCAAATGGAAACCCCTATTTTTTATTACTCAGGTGGATTTAACGTTAAAAATTAAGGTAAGTTTGTTTAAAACTTTATTTGCCTAAACGTAACAGTTTTATCTTATTATCAAAAAAGTCCCAATTTTAAAACTTGTGATAAAAATGAGCTACATACTTAAATCTAGTATTCCTTGTTCGTGGTCACCATGGAAACCAAATAATTGAGAATTGCAATATTGCAAAATGCCTTCAATTCTCTTTCTCCACAAGAAATTCAAAGGGCTACAAATGAAGCTGTTATAAGACGGGTTCAACAATGTCTTGCGTCTAACGGGCAACATTTTGAACATTTATTGTAAATTAATTTACATTTGATCACGAGCAAGAAATACTAAACAAGCGACTTTATCGTGTAAGAATACACTGATAAGTAGGTAGTTACTACCTCCGCAGTAAAAAGTAGTTTTTTTCGATTTACTCATAAAGTATTAAATTTTTACACTTATGTTGTATATCGAATTTATAAAAAAAATCTATTTGGCAAAAATGACTTTTGAATCACAAAATTATCAATTTTTTTTAGTAACTCATTCAAATATTTTTCTTTATTTCAATTCTCAATTATTTGGTTTCCATGGTGACCACGAACAAGGAATACTAGATTTAAGTATTTAGCTCATTTTTATCACAAATTTTAAAATTGGGACTTTTTTGATAATAAGTATAAAACTGTTACGTTTAGGCAAATAAAGATTTAAAAAAACTTACCTTAATTTTTGACGTTAAATCGACCTGAGTAATAAAAAATAGGGGTTTCTATTTGATTTTTTTGAGTAACTTGCATTTTTTGATAGTCAAGTTTAGACAATCATAATTTTATTTTTTTGAAAAATACAAATGTCATTTGTTGCAGGCTGTTGCAATAAACCTTTGCCTACAACACCTCAAAGTTTCATTCAAATTGTTTGACAGGAACAGAACAATTAACGAGTTATTACTAAGACCGCATCTGTCAATTTTTTTAGAAAAATGGTTCTTTTGAAAACGACTCAAATTTCGTATCTAGTTTATTTAACAAACTTACCTTAAAATTCGACATAGAATCCAAAAATGTATTTATATACGGGGTGTTCCATTTAAAATAAGCGACTAAGTACCAACTGCCGGTATAACCGGAAGTGATACGAACGAGAAAATATTTTAGATGAGTTAGCCCTAACATCATTACCCTGTCACCAAATTTTCAAAATTACAGTAAGTTTGGTTTAGCAGATACTCATAGGATCAGCTCCTAAAGGCGGACCCTGTATATATATATATATATATATATATATATATATATATATTAAAGTTCTTAGTTGCTTTCATACAATCAATTTGGTATTGCTAATGATTGTACACGCTCAATGTCAATGATGATTACCAGTATTTTAACTAAATTTTACAAACTTTCATTTCGGTAGCATAAATGGTTACCTTCAGTTCTCTTGATAATATTAGGTCACGCGTCTCACAATCGAACCCTAATAACAAAATCTTTGCTGTGTTAACTTCTAATCTGCCTAAGCACTTTTTATTTCTTGAAGAAAATCACTAATTCTTTCCTTCAACTCTCAATATATTACACTAGTTATTTGTGAATGTCTATACGATTTATCCTTTTATGGGTTAATGGAGTGCCTATACAGGCCCTGTTAAACTATAGTTGTCACAAAGAAACTCCAACAACTAACCATTCTGATGGTTATCACGCCCGCAACCCGTACACAAAACCTCTATCCATCTAGCTAACTTACAACTTTTTAATTCCTACCCTTCCAATTTGGGCACTCGCTTATATACTTTCTGCCCGCCATATCGCCAATACGTCACAATAAATTCGCGTCCAAATCAAAATTCACCAATCACAACTGCGTATTTTGTGCGTTTCTTCATCGCGTCACAATGTCCAACATGGACTCAACCACGTTACCCTTATACCACACTCGCTGCCATCTTTATTTTACGTGAAAATTTATAAAATCTCCTCGAAGAAATCATCTATCCTCACCATATTCATTCAGTATATTCACCAGATTATATCTCAACTTTCCATGCAAATCTCACATGTGGGCGAAACTTATTTGCGCAAAATCTAACGAACTCCCTCTCCTTCATTCTTGAACATGCATTAATTTACCATTATTGCACAATATTACAAAAATTTATACAAACAAAAATGTGCATCCATATTCCTCACTGTACATTAATAAGATATCAATAGATCATAATTCACTCACTCATACATCTACAACCATTTCTTTTGGTTCAAACTCCTTCATACACAGTAGTAAAAGGACTAGTAGTTTTACCAGTGTCGTATTAATAAAAATTTACTCAAAACATTATTTCTCAACCAAATTTAACGCTTTCAACACGAAAATCTTTCTATAAAATTCAAATATTCCTTCATACGATAACTAAGGCTTCATTCAAAATACAGTGGCGTATCAATCTTCGAAAGTATTTTATTTTTTTATCTATTGGCATTGCCAAATTTGTGTTAATATTGTAAATTAACTAAGCATTGTTTTCAGTAAAGTAGGCTGGTGAAAATAACTGTAAATAGGTATTATTTTTATATGCAATACTGTGTAATAAAATTAACAAATACAAATTACAACAATACAATGAGAAAGAAAAAAAATCAAAAATCAATTTCTCGTTAAATTCTCGAATGTTCTTCCTTCAACTTCAATACATTTATTAACACGTCGCACAAAATTATTTTTCACTAACTCTAATGTCGGCCATGTGGTATTTTGAAAAGCATTTCTGATTTTTTCCTTAATATTTTCTACTATGGTAGGAATTTCTTTGTACACATTACCTTTTACGTAACCCCACAAAAAGAAATCGAGTGGGGTGAGACCAGATGACCCCAGTGACCAAGAAATGCGTGCTCCTCGACCTATCCACTGATTTTATTTCCAATGCTTTAAAAATGTTCGTACATCTCTATGTAGTGGGCGAATGTACCATCATGCTAGAACTACATATTTGCGTAAACTGCTTCATTAATATTTTGAAGGTTAGGTAGCACATCTCTAAAAAATTAATACACCTCGCCGGTTAGAGTATCTTCAAAAAAAACATGGGACCCGGTAATTCCACACACACACACACACACATTTTGTGACCAGCGATTTTGATGGTCAACATGCCTGATCCAGTGAGTATCTTGACCATATGGTTGTTGATGAAGTTCTAAATGATATCCATGGTATTTATGGGCATTTAATATATTTTTCACGCTAGATTTTTTATATCAGTCATATGTGATATTTATGAAGTACTTAAATGTTGATTTTCTTGGATAGCAGGTAAAACTGTAAGTTGGTTTCCATCATTTATCACTGTTTTATCAGCCACTTTCCGTTTTTTAAATTTAACACTACCTGTTTCTTCAAATCTTTGTCCAGAGAAACCTTAGGTCGCGGCTTTTTATCAGCATCGGGATATCTTGCTGCATAAATTCTACTTGCCAGTAAGAAATTTTTTTGACATTCTCCAAGAATAAAAATCATTAAAACCATTTCCTGAGTATTTAGAGTGATTTTCAACACTTTGAATAAAATAAAACACAAATTAGGTTTAAACTGAATAAAACCAATTGTTGCAAACAATTTTTCTTTTTTCAACACAATATTGTCATGGCACTCTTGTTTTTAATTGCGACTTTAAACATTAATATTGATCAGTAACCAATTTAAATTTACAAAAAGATGTAGAAAATGGAAAAATTCATTTGAACAAAATTCAAATTCCATGACCATCTTTATACGTTTACATTTACAAAAAGGCGTAGAAAATGAAATCCTTGTCTGAACATAATCAAATTGAGTACTTCAGAAATTTTCTAAGGACTGATTTAAATTTGCCTAGAAGCAAGAGTGTTTTATGCATTCATTTTGTTAAAGAAAGTCTGATAAATTTAAAATAATTTGTTAAATAAATTGGTAAGTGTTATAGTAACTCTTGTTTTTACTTGAAAATTTTTTTTAATGAGAAACTACAATTTTTCTTATAAGACATGTTTGATGAAAAACAAAGAATATCAAACGAGGCATCGAATGACATGAACAGCATGGGGAGGGGGTGCTATTTAAAAAAATTTAACAGTGACACGCCCTTTATATTATTAAAAAAAATTTTATAATTAAGAAATTTCTAAATACTGCAGGACCACAAATAATTTTACACTATTTTAAAATAAACAAAAGTCGCGTAACAAATCAGTGGCAGCTGTCGGAAGTGGGATATATTTTTTTAAAAATAATTGAATATCTCTTAAACCAAAGGAGATAGACCCATACAATTTAGTATTAAATGAACGCGTATTTTATGGGCTTTCCAGAAATAATATGTAGGGTGTTCCATTTAGAAAGTATAAGTTTAGTTTGCTCCGATAACATGAAACGCCCTGTATGATCAAAAATATTTTTAAAATGTAGTACCAATTGATATCTGCCCCTGGTCCATAAATCATTTCTCTAACTTATTTCGTCTTTATATAATCTTCCACGCCCTCCTTGTTTGGCCACCCTGTATAACACCAAAATTGTACATTTTCTCCAGGTACTTTCAACAGAGGCGGTGTCTATACTGTCGAAAATAAAAGGGCGGTTCACTGATAGAGGTGACAATTGCCATAAGGAAAATGGCAGGTCAGGTCATGGGATGGGAGGTCTTGGATGAAGAAAATCTGAGTGGCCACAAAATATTAACCTACTGGCTGACGTGTGGCACCAAAGAAGCGAGTATAAGCAAGTAACGCCCCCAGAGTGATGTTAGAGGCGAAAATGACAGCAGAATTGGAAGTAACAGATACGAGAAGGGTGCCGGAAGCTCAGTGGATTAAACAAGGTGGGTGTGTAATACATAATACACATAGGGGAGGGTGTCATACATTAAATGTGCGCCAGTTTGCTTATAATCGACAATATCGGGGTCTAAATACCTATATGAGAGTAGTCCACAGCCAATTTCCAAAACGAACAAAAAGACTTGCTTACCTTACATCACATAAACCTGGTGGATCGGTAAATTAAAAGCCTTGATCCGGCGTTTCCTGTAAAGCTTCAAAATATTTGCACGTAATCAAAATAGAAGGACGTGCTAATGGACCAACGCTGGCCAATCTTTAAGGCACAAGCAAGTGCTGCAAGTTATGTGTAAACAAGTGTTAATAACGGCTATAAAAGTGTTTTTACTGAATTAAATTAAAAGTCGTAAAGTTGTAAAGATCCGTAAGTGCAATACATACAAATCTTAGTGATCAACTGGCTTTTATTAGTTTGAAGCAAGAATCGCATCCAGGCAACGATACGTGGAATTGCCACGCTTTATACGACGGATTTGCTTAAGTGAAGACAGAAGATCGCGAACTTAGACAGGTTTTGGAATGTATTTCGTTTAATGCTTAATAATTCAGAAAACGTGTCTCCATTATTGAATTGAATTGATATCTAGAGGATTAGTACGTCAGCTTTTCATTGCATGTTTATTAGTAGCTTTAAACTGGCGTGCCTTTAGCTCACGCATCTTGGTTTTCTTTGTAACTCAATCCATAACTGAACTGGTAAACTCGAAAGTATGCAGAACTATTTAACCGCGTCTGAACCTTTCGTTATCAAACACGATAACACAAATAAATTTAAACGTACACATATTATGTTTCTAAAAAAAACTCCCTTCAACTATCATGAAATTCAGTTCCTTTTTATCTAAACTGCGATATCACACTTTAAAATAGAAGTTCCCGGTAACTTAACATTAATTTAGACGTTCAAATATCCTAATATTTAAAAAAAATTCTACGGCAAAATGTATCCACACGTGACAGTGGTCACTATCGAAAGATTGCTGGGAGAATTTCAAGAGTCTATGTACAATAAACAATACACCACATCCAAAGGAACTCATGCACTGTATTCAGGGCATATGGAACAAGAGGATTCGTGAGAAAGAACTCTAATAGCAAACAACGCAAAGAGGTATATTGGTGGAATGAGGAAGCGGCGGAAGCGAGGAAGAGCTGTGTTGCAAAGAGAAGAGCGATGAAACGCGTAAATAGGAAGGGAGACAAAGCAGACCCGGACGTAAAGGCCACGGCCACTGAAGAGTATCAGACTACACAGAGAATACTAAAAAAAGTAATCAGAAACGCTCAAAGAGAGTAATGGGAGAAATTAATTACTGAACTGGAAACTGACATATGGGGTAAGGTACATGGGACAGTTAGAAATAACTTGAAGCCTAGCCAGGGGCCTAAGATTGGGATAGATAGGTTAAATAGTGCCATCAAGCTGAAGTAACGGCGGCGAGATAAGGCAAGCAGCACATAAAATTAAAGTCAGAACGGCTGCGGGTCCAGATGGTATACTACTTTCGGTAATAAAATATACAACCATGGAGCACCCAACGGCACTGAAGACGGTGAAGGTTACATGTCTCAAGCGCAGTAGTTTCCCCGGTATGTGAAAGGTGTCCGATAAGCCTAATTGATGTCTGTGGTAAACTCTTGTAAAGAGTGATAAAAAAGAGGATGGGCGTTGAGATAGAGACGAAAAAATACTAAAGGAACATCAATACGGTTTCAAGAAAGGAAAAATTACCCTAGACGTCATCAAAAAGGTATTGGAGAACGCAAAACAAAATGCTAACAAAGCTAAAAAATAGGCAAACAATCTCCATTTTGATCGTGGATATCAAAAACGCTTTCAATTCGACCCACTGGAATGAGATAGATGAAGCAGTAAGGAGGGCCGGGCGTCATTAACTATACCATGAACAAGAAAGGACAAATACATCATGACGGGCAGGAAAGTTTAAGGTGACCAGTGGGAAACCGCAGGGCTCGGTGCTCGGGCCTAGACTTCTTCTCCTTTCCCTTCTCCATTTTGCCCTAAAGCGTCGTCTATCTGTTTCGGAAACTGTCACGATTGGCTGTTTTCTTGTATTTCTTGTATTAGCGGTTCCAGTCCCAGTTCCTCTCTGGTTACTGTGTTTCTTATACGATCTCTTCTAGTTCTGCATACTACTCTTCTTAGATATTTCATCTCGCCTGCAGTTATTCTGCTGATCTTATCTTGTATCGTCCAGCTTTCCACGCCATATGTCAGTATTGGTGTGTATGTGCTTCTATGTATTCTTAACTTTGTTTGTGTGCTTACTTCTTTTTTTGTTGTTATTGGTCCATTTATTGCATAACGTACCTTGCGTGGTTTATCAATCTCGTTCAGTATTTCTTGTTTTATTATTCTCTTCTTATTTATTGTCGTTCCCAGGTATTCGTAGTTATTGACCTATTCTAATTCTTTCCCATTGCACATTATTCTTGTGTTTTCGTTTGTTTCGTTTTCCTGATTTTCATTACTTTGTTCTTGTTTGAGTTTATTTTCATTCCTTTCCTTTCAATAACTTTATTCCGTTTACCTATTTTTTGCTGTAGTTTTCTCGATGAATCTGCTAGCAGTATTATGTCATCTGCATATATGAAACACTGTATGTATATGGGCCTAGGTTCCAATTTCCTACTATCACATTAAATTTTCTTTCTTTAGATTCGTGGATGATCTGGTTCATTACTATTAGGAACAGCAGTGGGCTTAGTGGATCTCCTTGTTTGGTCCCTTTTTCCATTTTAAAGCTTTGTTTTCTTTCCCCTTAATTCTTACCCTTCCCTTTGCATTCTTGTATATTCTTTTTATGGCCTGTTATAGTTCATGTGTTACTCCTAGTTCCACACACTTTGTTTGGGTACCGTGTCAAATGCAGAATGTATATCTATAAATGCCAGATATAGCAGATTCTCCTTCTCTAATCTTCTTTCAATTATTGTTTTTATTACAATGATATGATCTTGTGTTTGCCTGTAGGTGGATTGTTCCTCATAGAGATTTTACTCTACATCTTCCATAATCTTTTTTCTAAGATACTTGAGTATATCTTCTGTACTATGGTCGAGAGACATATGGCCCTATAATTGTTATAGTCGTTTGTGTCGCCCTTCTTATGAACCGGTACTATTATATCCATATTTGTCCATCTCAGGGGTTACTCGGTCACTATCGGCCACCTTTCCAAGATTTATTTGCTTTATTGCTTCTTTGACTTCTTCTAATTCTATATCGGTTTCTTCTTCTTCTGAAACTGACCTTCTTCCTCTTCTTCTTATGTTGCCGTCGTTTAAATTTCTGGCTGTAGTGCTCTATCCATGCTTCTATGAGCGTTTCTTCTTCCGTCTCTATCACGTTCTCGTTGTTTCTTATGCTCCATACCTTTTTTCCATACTTCCCTAGCATCCTTTAATAGTTTTACAAAATTCTCTTCCATTGTCTTGGTTCAATTTTTCCTCAAGTTCTTTCCCAAATTCTTCCTAACTTTCCTATTTTGCCTTTTTAATAGTCTCTTTGGCTTCATTTCTTGTGAATTTGTAGTGCTGTGTATCGCATTCTCTTTTGGTTTGTATATATCTTTTCCAAGCTTTCTTTTTTGTCCTTACTTTTTCTTTTACTTCTTCGTTCCACCAACTAGTTGTTTTTTGGATTTTCTTTTACTGTGATTATTCCAAAAGTCTTTTCTCCTTATTTTAGTATTTCTATCTTTAATGTAGTCCATTTCTATTCTATACTCCACTTTTGTTCTTCCGCTTCTTTCCTTTACTATGCTTCTAGAGTCTCATCTAGTCGGGTTCTAAATTATTCTCCTTTCTCTGGCTTTCTTAGTTCATTGATCTTTATTTTTTTGTAATTTGTTTGTTTTCTTGGTTTCCTGCCGTAGAATCTGTTATCTGTTATGAGCAGTTTATGATCAGCGTGGAGTTCAGCCTCTCTTATAACCTTTTGCCCAGTATCGCATATTTCGCGTCTGTGTTATACGTTATGTAATCGATATTGGTTTTAACTTCTATTCCCATTGCCTCAAAAGTGATTTTGTGAATTATTTTATGGTTGAAATGGCTGTATCATTTGATTGTTAATGCAAAATTCAATCATTCTTCTTCCGTTATCATTTATGGTGGATTCTCCCCCATATCATCCTAGAGTTCCATATCCTGCATCCTGTTTATTTCCCGCCCTGGCGTTCCAGTCTCCATTTATCATTATGTGTTTACTTCTTTATCTACTTGTCTCTGAAGTTCTACGAACGCCTGTTTTTCGTCTACTGTGGAGTTCTCTGTAGGGTCATATATTTGTATGACAGTTATTTCTTCCTGTAATTTTAGGTGTACATACGTTATCCTTGCATTGACTGCTTCCCATTTCTTTATTCTTGGGGCTGTTTGTGCACTTAGTGTTATTCTTACTCCCTCTTTTGCTCGTGCCAGTGATCCTGAGTATATGAGTTGGTACCCTGGATCAAGCATTTGTCTTCCACTTCCTCTCTTGTAAATTTTACATATACCCAGTGTTTATATTCTGTACTTGGCCATTTCTTCTATTGTATCTACCTTTAAGCCGTTTAACCCATTTAAGTTCCATGTTCCTACTCTTGTCCTTCTTTCTCGCCTACACTATGGAACTTATTCTACGATACCATTCTTAGGATGAGGCTGGGTAGTGACGCTGTGAGCGTGGCGTGTGCAGTTAATCCTGCGATCATGACGAAGAATCATTGAGGGACAATGCACT
Organism: Vesta saturnalis; assembly: GCA_036346205.1. Lineage (NCBI taxonomy): Eukaryota > Metazoa > Arthropoda > Insecta > Coleoptera > Lampyridae > Vesta > Vesta saturnalis. Next base: position 2,168,384 of record JARFJB010001884.1, on the reverse strand, counting down.
GCATGCATTGATGAGAATTATCGCAGAACTATGTGAGATGGACGTTAGAAGCTGCAAAAGAGTAAACGGAATTAATGATACCGTATGAGGGTAATAAACTTAAACAACTGGAAATGAATATTAGGGATAAGTGCATAATCAGCAAGACACACCGCAAATATATGGGTGTAGTAATAGATAAGAACGCTGGAATGACGACACTCATACGACTAACAGTTCAAAAGGTGTTCTAGCTAACATCAATAGAATTACACCGAACACAAGACCGAAGCCTACGGAGTAATCTTCTATTGTATTAAGTATCCAAAACTAACAAAGAAAATGGCTGTTTTCTCTAGGGTCTAAAATTCAGGACGTAAAACCCTTCCTCATTCAGATTGGGTGAGTAGTACCCAAGAAACATCAGTTATCAAAAGTATTGATTTTATTTCTATCAGGTACACAAGTGTATGGAAACTCCGCGTCCCGCAACTTCCCCACAATACAATGTTCACTCCAACTTTCAATACGGAGTCTGTGTGTATAGGGAATTGAGACGATTTGATACCAACATGCTGGTCCTTATTTGGAGGTATTCTTCTGTTGCATCTATTGGTCCCCCAATAGCAGCAACTTTCAGGACTTCTTTGATTAACTTAGTTTGAAAGTTGACCATCGGCATTTTAATTCTGGGAGATTTCAATGTTGATAACTCCAATTGGCTTCAATTTTGATCGGTCACGAATCCTGCTGGACATAGTGCAGACAAATTTCCTATTTCCTATTTTCAACAACACTCTATACCTATTTCTTCTGATCATTGAAGAACTTCTTCTATGCTCGCAATACTGATAAAGCCTTGTGGCTGGTTTAAACCATCCTTGTCTCAGAATTTCAATTTCTGCGGTCACCCTTATCAACATGGTGCTATATATTTAAAAAAAAATCGAGTTGATGATTTCGTTCCAACCCTGGTGCGGTGTTCAATAAGGGCTTGTGCTGATGCAATACAGTGGAAAAATTGATAAAAAATAAAATAAATTAAAATTCAATAAAACGAACTAGAGTTATGCAACCTACGTTACTACTAGAAATACCTACAAAAGTGTCATCACTAAAGGTAAAAAGTCGTTCATGGGAACTATTTTTTGGGAATTGACCCGGGTGAAATCCTTTGATGTTTGCCGACACTGCCCGTTGCACCGTAGGTGTGGAACATTTCGAAGGGCGTGGAAAATCTTGAAGGTTGAGGGAACATTTTGAGGGACGTAAGAACATTACCCCTGATGTTGCACGGCGTATTGTTATCTAACCTGTTGTTCAGATTATTCTACCTACCTTACTACTCTGGATGGCTCTTAAGATTAGGATAACCATAGGATGAATTTTTTGGATCATGGATTCATGGAAGTTCACTTTACACTTCTGTAAGTCAACAGCTATTGTTTTGACATTGACGTTTGTAAAAGCGTAATTTATTCCAGGATAACTAGATTTATGTAACTAGATATGTGTTAAAAAATTATTAGTCGGTATTGCGATATGAAGCAATTTAAACTTTTTTCTGAACCCTGAAGTAAATTATACACAATTTTTATGAGAACGACATGACGTCATAATTTGCAGATACCGATATTCGTTCGACGATCTTATTTTTAAAATTGTAGGGGAGGGCAATAGTTTGACAAATTTCGTTTGTTTTCGCACGTACCAAGTTTTTATGATTATTGTGGTATTTGCTTGAAAAAGTGTAGAAATATCGACGTTTAGCTAATAAGTCGAAAACGAAAGAAGATACTATGTTTTCGATTTTGCCATGAAATCTAGGTCAACAAAGTAGTACATGAATGCAAAAAATGCAAACTTCTAACGTTGATAATGACAAAGATATCTTTAAAAAACCAATAAATAAACGAAAACGAAAAACCTATTGAACTGTACAACAGTTTTAATTCCAAAAAAATGGTATATTTTTCAGTAATTGTAAGTAAGTAATAAAGCTTTGGAATGGAAAATATCGGAAATTAAATACCATATCATGATAAAAATAATACAATAATATCGATAATGTTTAAAAGCATAATGTCCATACGTTTTACATATCAATAAAATTCATAAATTAACAGATGTAAAGAGTCAGATTTAAAAATCTATACAAGTTAAACACTTGAAACAAGTTAGGGTGCTTTATTTGGTTTTGTATGTTCATTTAACAAGTGTAAACAGTATGTTCGTTATCGAAACATTTAAACGTACAATTATTACAAAATGAAGAACTTACTTTCGAAATACTACTGCACTGCAAGTTATTTATCAAAGTAATAAATATAAAAAGATTAGATAAGGGTATAAAGCATTTTCGCACAAAACAAGTGCAAGTTACAATATTTTAGAGTGTTAATACGTTTCACATGATTTAGGAAGTTCAGAAAACACGCAAGTGTTCATTTTTGACACGATGGTTCTCTTGCGTGTTGCAACATTAGGACAAAAAAATTATACTTCGTGCAAAATATTAGCACATTTGTGTATTTTTTGTTTTTCTTTTCAATGAAAGATCAACATTGTTTTCACAATTTTTTTATCAAAAAATTATTATATTAAAGTATGTAATGCGTTCAAAATGATAAAGAACGGGATATGTTACAGATAAAATTTAAAAAAAGTGTTTAAACTCAACTGACGCTTTGAGGGTCACTAATACAGTAGTACACTGAATGCCTGCGCGTGCTTGCGTGCGTGCGTGTGCGTGTGCGCGTGCGTTCTTGCGTGCGTGCGTGTGCGTGTGCGTGTGCGCGTGCGTGTGCGTGTGCGTGTGCGTGTGCGTGTGCGTGTGCGTGTGCGTGTGCGTGTGCGTGTGCGTGTGCGTGTGCGTGTGCGTGTGTGTGTGTGTGTGTGTGTGTGTGTGTGTGTGTGTGTGTGTGTGTGTGTGTGTGTGTGTGTGTGTAAAATAATTTAGTAAAGTTTATTGTAAGTTTTGTTATGAACGAATAAGTTTTGTCTTTATGTATGTGGAACTGACGTAAATTCTAGATATAATGAGATTACAATCTAATTAATTATATTAATGACATGTGAGCCTGCAATATCGCAAAGATTCACACATACTCGACTATTATTAAACTATTATAAGTTTTTGTTATGAACGAACAAGTTCAAAGATAAATATGTAATTAAAAATTATTATTAATTTTATTAAATACATAAATAAAAAGTTTACCTCGAGTAGGATTTGAACCTACGACCTTTACTTTGCTAGAGTACCGCGCTAACCATCTGCGCCATCGAGATTCAAGCTCCAATCGATGCCTTTATGTACGTAGAATCTTTATGTGTGAATCCTTGCGGTATTGCAGGCTCACATTCCATTAATATAAGTAATTTGATTGTAATCCCATTATATTTAGAATTTACATCAGTTCTACATACATAAAGACAAAATTTGCATCGATTGGGGCTTGAATATCGATGGCGCTGATGGTTAGCGCGATACTCTAGCAAAGTACATGTCGTATGTTCAAGTCCTACTCGAGGTAAACTTTCTGTTTATGTATGTAATAAAATTAATAATAATTTTTAATTTAATAAGGTATTGAAGTATTGTGTAGTTTTAGTGGTACACTGCTCAGGAGTGTCCGTCCTCTTCAGTGCGTGGAGTGCATGATTGATGGTGTAGCGTGAGGTTGTGATATCCCTGTTGACATCATTGACGTTGAGTGTTGTGGGTATTCCAAAAAAAAGTTCTTGTGTTGGTCATTGTTTCTAGAGGAGTTGTAGGATTGTGTCGATTGTCATGTTGTCGCTCGGTTGATGTAGTTGGTGTTGCTGATGCCCCGAGCATCTAAAATAAAGGAAAACAACTATTAGCTGTGTAAAATATTAGTCGGAATTAACAAAATAAGAAAAATTAAGTAAAGCGTCTATATTATATACTTATCTACCAATCTTCGCGTTGGACCCTTCTATGATTACCGGAACGGAGTAGCCACCTCTGAACCGTCCGTGAGGATCACTATACACCGGTCCATCGCAGTGTTAGCCTGAGCGAGCGGCGCTGCCACCTTGAGTATAGGACCTTCTCCATATTTACACCTCCAAGGAGGCTTAATACAGAGTCGATCCCTAAGGAGGGTTGGGCAGGTAGGGTAACACCTGCGGCGGGTACCGCTTTCGGTTTTTTTGCCTTCTCAACTTTGCCTGCCGTCGCTGTGGCGTAACTGACGACAGTCCGAATTGAAGAACGCGCCACAGTGGACGATGCCATCATACGGGGAATCGGGCGTCCTCGCTTTTTCATTCTGAAAACATAAAGTACTTTAACGCTGTGTAGTCTTAGCTCTAAGATAAGGTCGACCTGGGAAAGCTTTACGGACACGCCACATATCCAGGGGCGGCCTACAAATATTACCAACCGAATTACGCTGCTACCCAACACCGTATTCATCAAACGGAGGTATTATCTCTTGCAGCCCCTGGAATTTTCTCGTGGCTTTAATAAAGAAACCGTCAGGCCCTTATCAATCTTTCCCCTGGTGCAGGGGTTTTTGTAACTGTATTTATGTAATGTTTGGGTGCAGAATCCAAAACTGCCGTCAGATTTTTTCTATCAGATCTAGTTTTTGAGATATGCTATATTGACCTTTTTTTTAGAAAGAAATCATCTTATTTTTTAACTCTTATACATTTCACATTATTACTATTATATTCTCGAACACAAACAATCCAAAGTAAGGATTTATTTCATGAAATAGATGAATATATATTTACATATCACTTAAAAATTTTCTTTTATAGGACTTTTTAGCATGGTGTTTACCAGGACAGTCTCGCTGAAGACTCCAACACTAGTCGGCCATCATGAGGCTACCCCATCTTCCTTGATATCGATCTTCCATAGTTTTAATGTCCTGATGGAATCTTTCCCCCTGTTCTTCACTCACATCCCCTAGGTTTTCTGGAAACCGATCTAAGTGGCTGTGGAGGTAGTGAACTTTTATGCTCATGTTACAACCGAGAGTATTAAAGTTCGAAAGCATATTTTCCACTAATTCTATATAATTCTTTGCCTTATGATTTCCAAGAAAATTTTGTACTACTTGAACAAATGAACACCAAGCGTTAGATTCAATCTCATTCATTGATGCCGTAAATTGTGGATCTTTAATAACCTGCCTTATCTGAGGGCCATCGAATATTCCGGCTTTCAGTTTTTCCGTGCTAATCCCAGGAAATTTGTGTATCAAGTAGCGAAAACAAAGTCCATCTCGATTTAAAGCCTTCACAAATTGCTTCATAAGCCCCAACTTGATATGCAAGGGTGGAAATATGATTTTCAGTCTCGCAACCAAAGATTTGTTGTTTACGTTTTGCTTTCCTTGAATCATAACATTTCTTAAAGGCCAATTTCGGTTAACCCAGTGCTGATCCTTAGCTCTGCTGTCCCAAAGACATAAAAAACAAGGATATTTTGTATATCCACTTTGCTGTCCAAGGAGGAAGTTTACCATTTTTAGGTCGACACAAATCATCCACTGATGTTCTTCATACTTAATTTTTTTCAGGACTAGTGGTATTGCCTCATATTCCTCCTTCATGCTGGTAGAATGACCAATGGGTATTGAGCCACATTTATTACCATTATGTAAAAGCACACATTTCAAACTACGTATTGAACTGTCAATAAAAAGGGGCCATTCGTTTGGTATGTATTCTGACAAACCCATTTTTTGTAAGAGTCCTCTTATATCGTTACAGAATACCAGGTTATTTTCCTCAGAGTAAAACGGCAGCAGCTCTTGATCTCTTTTATGATAAAATGTAATATTGGTATCTGGCTGAAGTAGATTCTTCTCATTTAATCTGGAGGCGAGTAATTCAGAAGACTCCTTTGAAAGGTTCAGGTCTCTAATGAAATCGTTCAGTTCTTGTTGACTGAAACGTTGGGGACTTCCTAAATTCGCTTCAAAATCACTGTCGTTTTCTGATTCTATACATTGCACTTCATCAAAGTTGGATGATTCTATATCTTCCGGGAGCCTAGGCAGACTGCTGAATGATGGAATGGGTATTTCATCACTAGGCGGTACAGGGCTCTTAGCTGAGTCTAGATCAGGATATTTCCATTTCTGTCTATTGTTCCGATTGATGCCTTTGATATTTACGAGACAAGAATAGCAGTCATCGTGATGGTTTCTTGATTCCCTCCAAACCATTGGTACTCCAAACTTTAGGCACTTTCTCTTTCCGATTGTCCACTAACGCAAATGTTCAACGCATGTTTTACATACGAAATGTGGCGCCCAAGATTTATCCTGGTCTCCCAAGTGAACGCCAAAATAGGCCAGACGATAACTTCTTTTCAGAAACTCAGAAATAGGTTTTCTACTTTCTTGAAAAGTGTACTCGCCACATACATAGCAAAAAACGTCTGGATGATTCGCACAGCTACGTCTGCATTTGGATGCCATGATTTTAATTAAATGTTTTATCACTAAAGAGTACCAAATGATACCACAACTTTACCTATGTAAATTAAATAGGAAACTGTACCACGTACAGCAGAGATACGAGGTAATATAGCCGGGTATTAATTAGTTTTTGAGGGGGTAGCTATAAGAATGTTGGATTTTACGCTAATGAATAAATACCAAGTACCTCAAACTGGCTAATTAGATTCTAATGTCTTTGTATAAACTGTTTCTAGTAAAGCAGAGATATATACGAGGTAATATAGCGTACTGTTTAGTTTTTGATAGGAGTATTGGAAAGTTGGGTTTTACACTAATGAATAAATAATACCAAATAACTCAAACTAGCTAATTAGACTCTAATGATCTAGGTATGAAATTTCACTTTTATCCTCGAAAGATGTCATAATTTCCTTATTTTTGCGTTTTATCAGAACTAAGATCAATTAGCCCGTATCTCAAAAACTAAAGCTGCTACAAAAAAAAGCCAGGTATTTTTGGAATCAGCACATCAAAAATATCCAAAATCAGTTCTTAGTTTTCCGGCACCAAGAAAAAAAAATTATTTTGTTGGGCTGTGATTATCGAAAGATAAATCAAGTCACCGTGAAGGACACCTATCTGCTCCCGTATATCCAAGGTATCCTCGAACAATTACGCGAAGCATTAGCATCCTGGATTTGAAGCAAGGATAGTGACAGATCCCTATAGAAGAAGAGAGTAAACCAATCCGTGCCTGTACTGTGCTAGAGCGAGGGTTATTTCAGTTTAAGGTTTAGCGATATTCTTAGATGTCATAATAGCACCGGACATGTCCGGATGAGCCTCTGCATACTTAGATGACATTGCCCCTAGGGAAAACGTTCGAGCAACACGTTGATAACCTCCAGGAAGTATTCTATCAATTACGGACAAACGGAATACAGCTACAACCGGATAAATGTCGTTTCTACTAAACCTAGTTTAAACACCTCGTACACCTCGTAACGTCTCAAAGAATGTTACCCGACCCAGAGAAGATAGAAGCTATCATGAAGATACCAGCCCTCGTAATGTCAAACAATTGGCCTAGCAACGTGGTACAGGAAGTAGGTGAATGGATTTATCTCGTTGAGCCATACGTACGGACGGAACTCTGGAACCAAGCCTTTTCTTTGCGAAAATAAAAGAAGCTCTAACGGCCTCACCCGTCTCGAAACCACTCACGATTGTTTATGGTATTGTCAATGCCTCCTTTAGAAAAGGTGGCTTCACTGTAATGTATCTTCTTTTAAAAGAAAATCTCTTACTGGTCTAGCACGGGCCCTCTCTTGCGCATTTCTCTACGAATGAAACTTTAACAAAAAATTTGTGCAAAATAGAAAAGTATTAAATAACAAGAAACCCTTACATTAAAGGTACGTCTCAGGAGCAAGTTTTTATCAACTACGTCAAACAGACTTCGCTCTGTGAAAACTCTATTTGGGAACCGATCCTGGTTCAATCGGCGAGCAGTCATAGCATTATCACTTGTTATACCATACACTAAATGCATGTCAGTAAAATTATTCATTACAATAACGACCACAACAATAGCAGTCACTAATTTTTATTTATTAAAATGATCACAGTCATGTGATCAGTTTAATAAATAAAAATTAGTGTACATCATTACTAATAAAAGTACATAAAAATTAAGTTTAAATCGAGTGAGATTTGCTCCCTGGATAGCATAGTTGGTAACGCAGCTGTGTTGGCAAAGAGCAAATCGTGGAATCAAATCCCACTCAAGGAATTCTTTTTCTGTATGTATTTTTTAATTTTAATTTACAATAATCTGTATTATTATCAATAAACTTTGTTTTTCTTTCTATACTATATGCAGGGTGCGTATTTGGTGTGGGGTTGGTCCAATATTCGGTTATGATAGAGTGCATCAAGTAAAGTTATTTACAAAAATTGTAGGAAACGATATGCTCTTTGTTTGGAAAATATGCCGATCTCTACAGGGTGATTCATAATTACGTGGTAACAAATATCCAATTTTTTAAATAGGACTTCCTGTGTATTTCCTCATATTTAGATTCCTCCTATAGTCCCTGTTCTTACGATAGGAGGTTGTACATAACCATACAAAGTATCTAAAAAGTCGCTATGACATAAACACTACGTATATGCAGAAGTAACAAATAAATAATTGTTTATTTTAGATAAAAAGGTAAACAATACCTCCAGATTACGAATTAGTTCATGTATGTCACTACAATATTTATATTCAATCAGTCTGTTTGTTACCTCTATTAATTGCGAACGATGATGATGATTTTCTCAAAAGATTGTATTTGTTACACTCTTTTATCTTTATGCAGCATTCCCTATACTTAAATTCATTACTTTTCGAGAAATTTTCAATTTTCTTCAAATTTTAGGAATACCTTGTGTGTGTGTGTGTGTTGTGTGTGTGTGTGTGTGTGTGTGTGTGTGTGTGTGTGTGTGTGTGTGTGTGTGTGTGTGTGTGTGTGTGTGTGTGTGCGTGCGTGCCTGCGTGCGTGCGTACGTCCGTACGTCCGTACGTCCGTGCGTGCGTGCCTGTGTGCGTGTGTGCGTGTGTGCGTGTGTGCGTGTGTGCGTGCGTGCGTGTGTGCGTGTGTGTGCATGTGTGTGTGTGTGTGCGTGCATGCGTACGTGCATGCGTGCGTGCCTGCGTGCAAGCGTATGTCCGTGCGTGTGTGCATGAGTGCGTGTATGCGTGTGTGCATGTGTGCGTGTGTGCGTATGTGCGTGTGTGCGTGTGTGCGTGCGTGCGTGTGTGCGTGTGTGTGCATGTGTGTGTGTGTGTGTGCGTGCATGCGTACGTGCATGCGTGCGTGCCTGCGTGCAAGCGTATGTCCGTGCGTGTGTGCATGAGTGCGTGTATGCGTGTGTGCATGTGTGCGTGTGTGCGTATGTGCGTGTGTGTATGTATGCGTGTGTGCGTGTGTGCGTGCGTGTGTAGGTGTGTATGTGTGTGTGTGTGTGTGTGTGTGTGTGTGTACGTACGTGCATGCGTGCGTGCGTAGGCGAGTGCGTGCTTGCGTACGTACGTGCATGCGTGGGTGCGAGCGGTATGCATGTGTGCGTGTGTGCGTGTGTACGTGTGTGCGTGTGCTGTGCGTGTGCGTATGTGTGTGTGTGTGTGTGTGTGTGTGTGCGTGTGTGCGTGTGTGTCGTGTGCGTGCTGTGCATATGTGCGTGTGTCCGCGTGTGGCGTGTGTCTGTGCTGTGTGCGTGTGTGCGTGTGTGGTGTGTGTGCGTGCGTGTGTCGTGTGTGCGTGTGCGTGTGTGCGTTGCGTGCGTGCGTGTGGTGTGATTGTGTGTGTGTGTGTGTGGTGCATGCGTCGAGCCTGCGTACAGGCATGTCCGTGCGTGTCATGTGCATGTGTGCGTATGTGCGTGTGGTGTGCGTGCTGTGCGTGTATCGTGTGTATGATACGTGTGCGTATGTGCGTGCGTGTGTAGATGTGTATGTGTGTGTGTGTGTGTGTGTGTACGTACGTGCATGCGTGCGTGCGTAGGTGCGTGCGTGCCTGCGTACGTACGTGCGTGCGTGGGTGCGAGCGTGTATGCATGTGTGCGTGTGTGCGTATGTGCGTGTGTGCGTGTGTGTGTGTGCGTGTGTGCGTGTGTGTGTTCATAGTGCGTGTGTGCGTGTGTGGTGTGCGTGTGTGCGTGCGTGTGTGTCGTGTGTGTGCTGTGTGTGTCGTGTGTGTGTGGTGTGGTCGTGTGTGTGTGCGTGTGTGCGTGTGTGCGTGTGTGCGTGTGCGTGCGTGTGCGTGTGGTGTGGTGTGTGCGTGTGCGTGTGCGTGTTGCGTGTGTGCGTAGTCGTGTGTGTGTATGCGTGTGGTGTGTTCGTTTGGTGTGTTGTGTGTGTGTGTGTGTGTGTGTGTGTGTGTGTGTGTGTGTGTGTGTGTGTACGTACGTACGTGCATGTCGTGGTGCGTAGGTGTGCGTACTGCGTATGTACGTGCGTGCGTGTGCGTAGCGTGATGCATGTGCTGTGTGCGTGTGTACGTGTGTGCGTGTGTGCGTGTGGTGTGTGCGTGTGTGTGTGTGCATATGTGCGTGTGTCGCGTGTGGGCGTGTCGTTGTGCGTGTGTGCGTGTGTGCGTGTGTGTGTGCGTGTGTGCGTGTGTGTCGTGTGTGCGTGTGTGCGTGTGTCGTGTGTGTGTGCGGTGCGTGCGTGTGTCGTGTGTGTGTGCATGTGTGTGTGTGTGTGTGTGTGTGTGTGTGTGCGTGTCGTGTGCTGCTGCTGTGTGTCCGTGCGTGTGTGCATGTGTGCGTGTGTCGTGTGTACATGTGTGCATGTGTGCGTATGTGTGTGTGTGTGGTGGTGTGCGTGTGTCGTGTGTGTGTGTGCGTGTGTGCGTGTGTGCCTGTGTGCGTGTATACGTGTGTGTATGTGCGTGTGTGCTATGTGCGTGCGTGTGTAGATGTGTTGTGTGTGTGTGTGTGTGTGACGTACGTGCATGCGTGCGTGCGTATGTGTTCGTGCGTGTGCCGTTCGTGCTGTGCGTGTCGTGCGTGTGGGTGCGTGTGTGCTGTGTGCGTGTGTGTGTGGTGTGTTCATATGTGCGTGTGTGGCGTGTGGGCGTGTGCGTGTGTGTGTGTGCGTGTGTGCGTGTGTGTGTGTGTGTGTGCTGTGTGTGTGTGTGGTGTGTGTGTGTGTGTGTGTGTGGTGTGTGTGTGTGTGTGTGTGTGTGTGTGTGTGTGTGTGTGTGTGGTGTGGTGTGCGTGTGTGGTGTGTCGTGTGTGTGTGCGTGTGTGGTGTGTGGTGTGTGTGTGTGCGTGTGTGTGTGTGTGTGTGTGTGTGTGTGTGGTGTGTGTGTGTGTGTGTGTGTGTGTGGTGTGTGTGCGTGTGTGGTGTTGTGCTGTGTGGTTGTGTGTGCTATGGTTGTGTGTGTGTGTGTGTGTGTGTGTGTGTGTCGTGTGTGGTGTGTGGTGTGGTTGTGGTGTGTGTGTGGATTGTGCGTGTGTGCGTGTGGTGGTGTGTTGTGGTGTGTGGTGTGGTGTGTGTGTGTGTGCGTGTGTGTGTGGTGTGGTGCGTGTGCGTGTGTGGTGTGTGTGCGTGTGGTGTGTGTGTGTGTGTGTGTGGTGTGTGTGTGTGGTGTGCTGCGTGGTAGTCGTGGTGTGTGTGTGTGTGTGTGTGTGTGTGTGTGTGTGTGTGTGGGTGTTGTGGTGTGCTGGTGGTGTGTGCGTGTGTGCTGTGTGGTGTTGTGTGTTTGGTGTGTTGTGCGTGGTGTGTGTGTGTGTGTGTGTGTGTGTGTGTGTTGGTGGTGGTTGTGGTGGTGCTTGTGTTGTGTGGTGGTGTGGGTGGTGTGTGATGTGGTGTGTGCGTGTGTGGTGTGTTTGTGTGTGTGTGGGTGTGGGGTGTGGTGTGTGTGTGGTGGTGCGTGTGTGTTGTGTGGGTGTGGTGTGTGTGTGCGTGTGTGTGGGTGTGCGTGTGTGTGTGTGTGTGTGTGTGTGTGTGTGTGTGTGTGTGTGTGTGTGTGTGTGTGTGTGTGTGTGTATTCGCCAAAATAGAATGGCATCTGTAGATAATTATAAATAACAAACGAAGCGGGTGGCGTGGAAACATTTAAGAGTCTCTTGCGCTTACTTAATATTTTAAATACCGATAATGTAAACCAATAATCAAAAAAGCTTGCAGCGAGAAGGATTCGAACTTGCGTTCACAAAGAAAACCAGATCCGTACGCCGAGGAGATAACTCTTGTACCAACAACTGAAGAATGTATTTTGCATACAGGTATGCATTTTTAGTTTCTTCCGTTACCTAATCCAGGAGTATGAGCAACTATGTAGAACTCGGTTAGAGTAAAGAACTTGAAAAAGTAAGTAAATCAATATTTTTCACATTGAATTTTAGATGTTATTCTAATTGGAACATTAATCTTTAAATCTATTCAAAAATCTCTTTAGGAAATAACGGGAATGATTGATTAATCTAGCTATACTTTCAAATAACGGCGGTAAAGTAATTAGCGCTTGTACTTTACACACGCTAACAGCAGTGTGTGTAAAGTGCAAACGTTTCGCGTTTGTTTTTGTGCGTTTTCAGGGCAATCGAAAAAAAATATGTTTTCTACACTAACATTAAATACCATTTTATAAACAGAGAAAAGTTTGCACTGTTCAAATAATCTCTAGGGTATGTAACAAATATTATAATTAAATTTGAATACTCTAAATGTTATGCGTACATTAGCCTAAAATTTCTACCTGAAAATGATTATATATAAAATTTAGGGAAACCTAAGCTTAATAGAAATACAAAATACGTACAGATTACCAACGTCGTAATATGCAAAGTGAAACATGACATTTCACGTAGTAATTGGGATCGTTGACTTTATCTCATATTTCATATCTTTCATAAACTTATATTCATTTTAAACACCCTGTATTGCAATCAATCATCTAACGTTTGACAGTTTCCGTATTTCTGATAAACGAAATTCCCTAAAGCGACACTTGACCTTGAAAATCTAAATAGACGTGGGGAAATATCCAATTGTGCATGGATTGAATTACCTCATAAAGGAAAACGATTTCTGACTCGGAAACATGCTCTGGAAGATATAAAACGATGATCAAAATATAAGTTTAAGCCATGCTGTTATAAAGAAGGGGACCGAGACAACTCCTAATGATTTCCTCCGAAGGAGGGCGATCTATTAGTTCGGACAATAGACAATCAATGACCTAAGCTATCAATCACGTCTGCCTTGGCACGTACCAAATTACCGAAACCAAGCTACCACGCACAGTGTCTTGTTGTGGCCTCGTTCAAGGCAAATTAAACTCCACCCTCTTAACCCTAAAGTAAGATGCATTCCAATTTTGTGAGAGAGGCGTAAATAGAAGCGATTACTAATCACCTTGCGTTGGTAGCGATACTGTTAGATGTTATTACAAATTAAAATATTAAATAAAACGGTTCCCTGTACAACATAAACTAACATGTCAGGGACAATTTCCTCTCTCAAGTAGGACATCTCGCGTGCAACGTCGACCAACAGAGTTTTACAAAACTTAATTTTGTGTAATCGCGATCTTTTAAGCACGCCATTTTTCATATTTAGGGCGTTATGCTTTTGTCGCGCAGGCGATAAAAAGTTCATTACAACTCTTCATAGCACTCTATAACTGTAAAGATTAACATTTAGTTGTTTTTTAATCCACGACGAAAAAATTAACATTTCTAGTAATTGTCTCACGTTTTCTCTTAAGTTTTGAAGTCATAAAGCTTTGATAGTATTCGTAAATCCAGTTGACGACCAGGGCAAACAGGATAGAGGGTGAGTTATGAGGGTACTATTTGCCATTCACAGAGGGGCTCTAGCTGTAGATCATAATAACATTGAAATCAACTCCTCGTTGCCCTGAACAATTGGTATGCACTGCACAGGATGGTGCAGGACCACGTAAATCAGCCTGCTCTTGCACAGATCTCTGCTACCAAATTATAAGGGGATTTTATGGACCTGCTACAGACACGTCTTGTTCACTTCTCTAGAAACGTATCTTACCAGATCTTAAATTACTAGAATAAGAGTCAGAAAAAATTACTACAATTACAGTTACAAATTGTTGTGAATTTATTCCCACGTACTGATTTTAAATTTTCTGCGTCGCAAACCGCTAGTATAAAAAATTTAATGCAGCAGATTAAAGGGAATGTAGCAACTTTGTGCAGGTAGCAGAACATGATAAGCTAGTACAAAAAAATTAATTGGGCCTACACTTTCTCTTTATAGCAAAATGAGAAATCCCATACGCAAAGCCGTGTAAGTAAAACAACAAGCGTAGAAGATCTATTGATTATTATCAGAGCGTTACAGCAGCCCTAAGGGTAGAAATCTCGCAACTACTTGAAAATTTACGCAACTCGCTAAACTAACAGTAAACTAAAGGGAGTAGCAAACATGTTCATAATTTTGCAATCGTATATATGTGAGATACATGTTTGAATCACTTACATTACACGTTTGATTTAATTTGATTTGGCATTTAAATTTTAATGCAAACATAACAGATCAATATCTTGAAAACTTGTATGTATCATAATAAAGCAAAAATGATATTGAAAAAATAATTATTCTTTATTATAAGTCATTACGATATAAAGTACGTTGAAGTTTTATGTCAGGGTCTATCGAGAATGTTTAATGCACAAATCGAAAATTAATTTTATTTCCCTATAAATTTACATTCAAAGCCTTCACAAACGGTAATGGATTCAAAATAGTATAAAAACCATTGGTCATTGAATATCGACGTTCTAAATAATTGGAAGTAATCTAATGGGAAAAATTACGCATGTATTTTTCACATGTTTAATGTCTATTTGCCTTTGTTATCATTGATGTTCATTCCAGAAAAATTAAACGTTTTAAAAATGTGGCTTTCCTCACGACCTACACATATGTAAGCGTGTGGAGTGTGTGTGTGTGTGTGTGTGTGTGTGTGTGGTGCGTGCGTCCGTGCGTGCCTGTGTGCGTGCGTGCGTGCTTGCGTGCGTGCGTGCATGTGTTCGTGCGTGCGTGCGCGCGTGCGTGCGTGTGTGTGTGTGTGTGTATGTGTGGGTTTGTCAGTAAATAATTATCAGGTCTACAGCAAGCATGGGATATGATTGCGGGGTCCGCACGGATTTTCGGGCCATATACACGACCGACAATTAGAGTTAGGCTTTTATTAGGCTTAGAAGCCTTAGATCTGCATAAATTAGAATTTTTTTAGTGGAGACCTGGGGAGTATGTTTTGTGCTGAAGTGTGTATGTTTACCGAATTTTACATAATTAAGGGGTCTTCTATACATCCTATGTCGTGCTGCCACTTTTGCAACTAAATTGCGTTGTTGCCAATTCTCGTGTTTGATTCTGCGTAAGGTTTTAAGTCTCTAAATATTAGTACAGACTTGTTTATAAATGCACTGTACGATATGACCAGTTGTTTATTGAGAAGTTATGTATTGTGTTACGCATCAAAATTATTTTAACTGTTATGAAAGAAGTCATTGAAAATTATTGTCGTATAGAATTTCTAATACTCGTTTTATAAGATATACAATGTTAACTTAATGTTGTAAACATTAGTTGGCTATGATTGTTTTTACATTTTGCGCAAATTAAACTAATGTTTCTTGTACTAGTTATGTAAACAAAAGGTAGACCCTGTGCATGTTTACCGTTTGCTAATTTTAATTTATGCTCTGATTATTAATCAGAATATTGGGAAACCTTTTTAAATCCACCACGTTATAAATTTATTCCTAGAAAGATTTGTTAAGGAATGTTTTGTTCGTATTTGTATTGCAGGCCAGCATTAGGTTTCGTATTTTACCTATTTAATAACCTATTTAATAGCTTTTAATCCACACTGCTACCGGCTTGGTGTATTAATCAGTCTCTTGTTGCTTATCGTTTTAAACCTAAACATCAAAATTCGTGTGCTTGTTAAAATGGGTGTATTTGATTCGTCCAAAAGAAGAAAAGCCTTAATACAGTGGAGCATCGTGTGACTCTTTTGTTAAAGCAATTACACGATAACGCTCTATCTTCGTTTTATAATTGGTGTAAAATATCTTGACTGTTACAGTAAAAATTGTTATTTTACAAATATACTCATTTTTGTTTTGATTGGTGAAGAAATTATTATCTGTGAGCATGCACCAACTTTTTTTTTTGGTTTTTCATAGTTATAAACCAACATGTATTACTTATCTGAAATATGACTTGAAATCTTTATTAGCCACTGTTAAAGCGGATCATTTTTGTTTAAACATGCCTTGCATAAATGGGCTAGATCAAAAACACTATATTTGATTTAAATATCTGGTGTGGAATAATACACGACCTTCCAACCTATAAAGTGGAAATTAAAAGAAGTGAAATCATTTTGATAACAATTTTTTTAGGATAATTAAGCAACCTCTATTTAATACGTTCATTATGAAAATAGGCAACTTTATAGAAACAAAAACAACAATCTATATCAGATGGACGTTTAAAACTTCATGTAAGAGAGAGGTTAATAGATATCTATTATAGATGCTAACGTAAAAAAAAATCCAAAATTATCCGCTTCTATTAAAATACCCAAGCCGCCCGCTTCTATAAAAATATGGATAATACAGTTTAATGATTTTCAATCATATTTATTTAAGTTTTAAACGTATTTTGCTTTATATTAGGAAACTTTATAAAGAAAAGTTATGTAAAATTAAATTTTCTGTAAACAATATGTGTAGGCATTTTCTTATAAAATTAATCATTATTCAGGTATTCAAAAATATTTAACTAACGGTTAAATTCTACTTTAGGAATTTTTTGCAATTAGATTATGCGTCGTTTATGTGTTTGAAATATACAATTATTTAAGAAATATTTGAGAAAATCTAAAACCAGCTCATTAATTTACTTCCAAAATCTAATCAGGTCCAGGAGAAATGAAAAAAAGCTTAATTAGACAAAAAGGTTATGGTGGAATTCGGATACATCCGTTGTCTATTCTTAATTCCATTCTTTCCTTTTGTATTTTTCCGTGTGCTCTATTTATGTAGGAAATATGTAATATGAAAGTGAGTAAGTGAGTAAGTGAGTAAGTGAGTAAGTGAGTAAGTGAGTAAGTGAGAAGGAGAAGGAGAAGGAGTAGAGGAGAAGTGAGAAGTGAGTAAGGAGGCAAGGAGTAAGGAGTAGGAGTGAGAAGGAGTAAGTGAGAGGAGTAAGTGAGCAAGGAGTAAGTGAGTAAGTGAGTAGAGTGAGTAAGTGAGCAAGGAGGGGTAGGAGTGAGTGGAGGAGGTAAGGAGTAGTGAGAGAGGAGTAAGGAGAGGAGTAAGTGAGTAGGAGTAAGGAGAAGGAGGAGTAAGGAGAAGGAGTAAGGAGTAGGAGTGAGTAAGGAGAAGTGAGAAGGAGGGAGAGTGAGTAAGTGAGTAAGTGAGTAAGTGAGTAAGGAGTAAGGAGTGGAGTGAAGAGGGAGTAAGTGAAGGGTGAGAGTGAGTAAGGAGAAGTGAGAGAGGGAGGGGGAGAAGTGAGTAAGTGAGCAAGTGAGTAAGTGAGTAAGGAGTAAGTGAGTGAGTAAGGAGTAGGGAGGTAGAGGAGTAAGGAGTAGGAGGTGAGTAAGGAGTAAGGAGAAGTGAGTAAGGAGGCAGGAGTAAGTGAGTAAGGAGGCGAGAGGAGGGAGTAAGGAGCAAGTGAGAGTAAGGAGTAAGGAGGAGGTGAGAGGGAGGAGTAAGTGAGAAGGAGAGTGAGTAAGGAGTAAGGGGAGTAAGTGAGTAAGGAGGGAGAAGTGAGTAAGTGAGAAGGAGTAGGAGCAAGTGAGTGAGTAGGGTGAGGGAGTAAGTGAGCAGGAGTGGAGAGTGAGTAAGGAGAAGGAGTGAGCAAGGAGTAGAGTGAGTAAGGAGTAAGGAGTGAGCAAGGAGTAAGGAGCAAGGAGTAAGTGAGAAGGAGAGTGAGTAAGGAGAAGGAGTAAGGAGTAAGTGAGTAAGTGAGTGAAGGTGAGTAAGGTGAGCAAGGAGTGGGAGTAAGTGAGCAAGGAGTAAGGAGTGAGTAAGGAGTGAAGGAGGAGAAGGTGAGTAAGTGAGTAAGGAGGGAGGGAGTAAGGAGTGGAGTAAGGGGGGTGAGTAGAGGGAAGTGAGTGAGTAAGGAGTAAGTGAGTAAGGAGGCGAGTGGGAGTAAGGAGGTGAGTAAGGAGCAGGAGGTGAGTGGAGTAAGGAGTAAGGAGTAAGTGAGTAAGTGAGAGAGGAGTAGTGAGTAAGTGAGGCAGTAAGTAGGGGAGGGAGTGGAGTAAGGAGGGAGTAAGGAGTAAGTGAGAGGAGGTGAGTAAGGAGTAAGGAGTGCAAGGAGTAAGTGAGTAAGGAGGGAGTAAGGAGTAAGGAGGAGCAAGGAGTAAGGAGCAAGGAGTAAGGGAGTAAGGAGGTGAGAAGGAGTAAGGAGAGTGAGGAGTAGGAGTGAGTGAAGTGAGGCGAAAGTGAGTAAGGAGGTGGAGGAGGGGGAGTAGGAGCAAGGAGGCGAGTAAGGAGGCGAGGTAAGTGAGAAGTGAGTAAGGAGTAAGGAGTAAGGAGGTAAGTGAGTAAGGAGTGAGGGAGAGGAGTAAGTGAGTGGAAGTGAGGGAGTAAGGAGTAAGGAGTAAGTGAGTAAGTGAGGGAGAAGGTGAGTAAGTGAGTAAGTGAGCAAGGAGTAAGGGGGAGTAAGGAGTGAGGGAGTGGGAGGGTAGGAGTAAGTGAGGGTAAGTGAGTAGAGTGAGTAAGTGAGTGGAGTAAGTGAGTAAGGAGTGGAGAGTGGAGGTAGGAGTAAGTGAGGGGAGTAAGTGAGTAAGTGAGTAAGTGAGTAAGTGAGTAAGTGAGTGAGTGAGTAAGTGAGTGAGTGAATGAATGAGTTCGTGTGAGTGTGATTGTGAGTGTGATTATGTGTGTGGTGTGTGTGGGTGTGTGTGCGTGTGTGAATTGGTGAATGGGTGAGTTTGTGAGTGAACTAGTTAGTAAGTGAGTAAGTAAGTGAATGGGTTAGTAAGGAAGAAAGGTAGCGAACGAGTAGATGGTAAAGAGATACCAACGTTTATATTGTAGAACAATAAACTAGTAATATTCTATGCACTTTTTGGATGGGATCCGTACATTGGCGGCAATGGATTTTCTTAAGTTTAGTTTAAGTGCGCGTTTAAATTTATTGAATATCTATACAACGCTCAACTTTATGAAAAAATGAGTAAATGTTACGGGAGAGTGTCGGTAGAATCTGATATAAGGGAAGAGATGCCAGTAGCTCAGTGGTTAGGGGTGGACGTTATATAAATTTGGATAATTCGTAAAGCATAAGTCACAACAGGGGAAAATCATAAATCAAATGGTGTCTATAATCGAAAATATGGCAATCTAAACAAAGTTTAAGACAAACAGAAAACTTTCTTACCCTACGTCGCATAAACTAGAGGAATTGGAAAAATAAAATCCCTGGACTAGTGCTTCCCGTAAGAACTTAACAATATTAGCACCTAATCAAAATAAAATGTACTTCTAAGGGACCAGTCGATAGATGATTAATCGTATTTACTCCAATTCTGTTTTCTTATCAGTCAGATTCTATATCTTAAAAAGCTATCAAAGCAATCAAACAGTGAAATCTCTCCTTAATTGTTAACGTTATCATAATCAATAAATAAATGTTGTCGCTGTAAGGCAGCGTAACTCCCACATACCACACAAAAGCCACTGAACGCTATCATCATCAGCGATCGGCTAGTTTGTGATGATAGCGTAGCTATCGAAACGCATTCGGTGTTTTTTATTTTTTTTATGTGGTACGTGGGTGTATTTTGTTTGTTGCAGACCTCGCCACAGTTCCAGTGTTCCAGATTTTTCAAGCTACGTAACTCAAAAATTACTATTAGTAAATTAGCAACATGACCGTAATATAGATATTTTATCTTTTAAATTTATATGATTCGTAATTAATGTTAGCACTGTGAGAAAATCACATGTAATGTGATGTACAATAACGAAATAATACGCTTAAAGTTCATTATCACTATATATTATGATAATAACAAAAATGATCAGAGTATCTGTACAAATGTTTTAAGGTCACTAACAAATGAATTCACTTCCGAAAGGAACTGAAGCGAGACCTTTCTTGCGTAACATTTTAAATATGGAACACGAAAGGCGGTCCAATATGCTTCGGCAAAACTATGTCAATCACCTGAAGGGCACTTATACGGTACGAAATAACAGAAAGCATGTTCATCCGCTGGTACAGAAAAACAACTTTATCAAAATCACCAAAAAAACAGAAAAGTAATTACCTTTATTCGCGCAAAATTTTTAGTCAGAGTTTTTCCTTCCTGGCTCACAGCAATCGACAATCAGTAATTAACCGAAAAATACAAATGAACCTTCAATCTCTTTCTACGGTCACGGCACTACAGAACTCGGCAGCTTTTCTAACGTGAATTTCGAGTAACTGATTCTTTTAACTTATATTCTCAAATTTAACAGGGAAAATATTTAAACCAGGACCAGGTGATGTAATTCTGTTTCACATAAGTTATCTACACAAACATTAATTTATTTACATTACATTACAGAAACCTTCTGTCTATCTGAACAAACTGTGGGCGCATTGTAATGCACAACTTGGTATACCAGCGCGGCTTTCAACATGCAACACAAATTTGCCAAAACAACAGAATAGCACAATCCGCTTAAGCACGATTTTACTCCAAAAAAACAGATAAACACTGCAACCCAACATTATCTCTCTTCAAAATGAACAACTAAAACGTCAGAATAAATCAACGAACATCGACACAAAACAAAACTTTCGGGATGGATGGATCTATAATCCACACAAAGTGTACGGGCTGATTCCATCAAGATACCTTCAAATAACCAGGTGGCTATCAGATAAACTTTTTGAGCACGGTACTACGTTACAAACTCTCGATTGCCTCTCTCAACAACTCGTTCCAAACTAACTAAACGAAATCAAAAACAAAGTCACGTGTGGCACAAAATACTCTTCGATCGCTAGAACTGACATCCTGTTTCTACATAATAATAACTATAAGATACCAAGAATTACACAACTCGTGGCACGATAAGGAAAAATAATTTTTAACGGCGAAAACACGTTTATTATATTTCATAAAACCCTTTATGATAACCAATTTACTTCTCAAAACGAAACTATTACCTTTCAACGCAATAAAAAACAAAAGTAAAAAATGAAAAAAATTCTACATCAATTTCACCCACACGCGACAATGTATTTTTGAAAGATAACTCAAATTTACATAACTTTAGGTTATAGTTTCTTAATCCGCTTTACAAATAATTAAATAAGATTTAAAAGGCTTAAACTGTATTATCAATCACTTCTATAGAAGCTGCCTGAGGAATTTTTTTTTCAAGTTATTATCAATAATGTATATTAACCTCTATCGGACAGAAGGTTTATACGTCTCTCTTTGGCATTATTGTTGTCTTTACAATGTTGCATATTTTTTTATGAATGTATTACAGTAGAGGTTGCATAATTAGATTAAAAATGTATTATCTAATTTTTGTAATCGAAGGATCGAAAATTCAAGATGAAGATTTTTAGGCCTTATTATTTAATACTGAGAATTAAATTATTAGTACTGTACCCAAAGAAATTAAAGTTGTATTATTTAATTTCTTATAACTTCCACTTCGTGGGTTGGAAGGTCGTGTGTTGTTCTGCACAGATATTTTTCCGTTCTGTTATGATTATACACGATGTTTAACGCTTATTTGGTATCGTACTAAAAACTTTATAAAAGAAGCTTGTCACAAACAAAATTTTCATTACATAAATGATTGCATTAATTGTTATAAATAGAGAGGTTTTCCGATGCACACAAAAGCTACAACCATTTTTTTTTATTTTTTAGGGCTTACTTACTAACAGACTAAGTTTGGCTTACCGAGTTAAAGCTCTCAGGAATATAGAATTACCAAGGGATTTCTACGAACGGCTACCTTAATTTTATTCATATCATAAGTAAGAGGAAAACAGGAACTAGGGAGATCATTCCAGAGTTTAGAAACCGTGTAGAAGAATGTGGATTACGCTCGTTTGGAGATCTGCACTGCATATTGATGATGCGAATGCGCAAACCGAGTATTCCTAGAACTTCAGAAAACTTTTTTAACAATGAATTATCTTTGATAAAGGTCTTTTCGCTTTTTTCAATAAAGTTAGAGGTTTTCAAAGTATTCATAAAATATGCTTTTTCGCCTTCAATGAAGTACATTTAGTTGTAAATAGATTTTAACAAAAACTTGATAGAACCCAGATATTTTAATGGTAACCATAAATATAGTCGCGTCAAAATAGTTTAGGTATTTTTCAAGTTATCCTAGCTACACAAACGCGCGCTCAGACGCACACGCGCACACACACGTACACGCACACGCTCACGCACACGCACACGCTCACGCTAACGCAAACGCACACGCACACGCGCACGCGCACGCAAAACTAATCATTTTAGAATGTCTTTATGTCACTACTATCTCCTAATGAGGATGTGAATCTGAGAACTTTCACGATACTATCCATAAGCGCAAATCTATGTTTGGAATTGTGGCACCTGTACCATAACAATACGCTAACATAAACTGTGTAAATATTGTGCCAGAGGCATGCATCTATCAGAATATTGCGTGAAGGTAGGTTATTTGATTTTCAGTTTTTGTGTAAAGGTGCTATTGCCAAATTACTATTAGAAATTTTACTTAGACTCTGGAACTGAAAAAGATAATCATATGTTCAAATTTTAATAGGTAAACCTAAATTTTACCACATTGCAGTCAGCGTAATACCATATACTAGAATGGGGGTTGACGCATAGCCAAGCGCGAAAAGAAGATTAGAAACAATCAACTAGAGACTGCACGTTTTAAAAAAAGAATGGAAGACTGTAATAACATAATTTCGCTAATCCTCGAAAATCAACACCATCAATGTGTGTTTGTGAAACGCTTTAGTAGTATGTCGTATTTTGGGTATATATTAATATAAATAAGTCAAAATTGATAAAAATGTTTATTACATAATAATATTACAATAGATAGAAGTAAACGCGTATAGCGTATTGTATACCGTCTTTGTTAGAAATCCATGAATTGTGAGAATTATCCAAACCCAACCTTCTAACGAGAAATTTATTTCCTTGACGTCGTCACAGCTTAAAAAACAATACAGCTTGGGCGCTTCACGTTCAGACGCACGTTCGAATTTTGCCGATTTGATTTCGCAACGAATCTTAAATAAGTTAAGCGAGCCCTGTCAGTCGCTTACTAATCGGAGTGGAGAGCGTTGCTGTTTGTGTGGGCCGTATTGATAAAGTTTTGAATGTAACTTAATACTTATTTTATACGTTTTTCATTTATTTTTGACAATTTGTACCAGATTTACGCGGTGTTAAGAATTTATTGTATTTCACTCATAGAAACGGGTTTGAATAGATACGTTTCCAAAAACACTTGGATATGTTACTGTTAACTAAAGTACTCCAATGTATTCATTCATAATTTCCATCTATTCAAAATCAGCATTCTGTTGCATTAGTCTTCTAAGTAATAAAAATGATGTGTAAATTTAGTACACATCCTCGACATGAATACTAAATTTTCTAGAAAAAAAATTAGCGTTTACCGTATCGTACCGTACCGAGTTGACGTACAAGTCATCTTTCTCCTGTTGCAATAGGGCCACGGTGCGGTACGAGAACGATTGTACGCTGCAATCTCCCCCCATGATTTGCTGATTTGCAAATCGGGACGTACAAAGATCAAAGCGGTACTTCTCACCGTCCGAGCTGTATTGTATTTTAAGCTCTCACGTCGTGTTACACATTCAACTAAGTGAATGTCCGGATATTTAACACTTTGACGTTCTGACTTATAGAAACGTCCTTGAGTCTCTTGATCTCGATATCACGTAACTTGTAGTTAATTGGACTTGAACGTTTTACTGACTTCGTAACTCCAAATAGTTGTGTAATCCTTAGAGAATATGTTTCTACGTTGGCTAATACGTACATAATCCCCAGTTTTAGATTTAGGTGTTTTACGATCAAGAACTTCATGACATTTTAAATGTTTCAAAATAGCTGCAGCGTTATTTTCCGTTACATCTATCGGTTTGCATCCGGTTGTTCAATGCTTTTGAATTATAATCAGCAATGATTTGAGGCAAGGATGATAAGCATTTATAAGAACCTTGCATGCTGAATGTTTTCAACATCATTGCTTTAAAGGTGCAATTTACACATTCAACTATCCTTCCTTTCAAGTTAGAATAACTACTGTAGCGATTGATATCAAATTTTTTCATTACTTTTTTAAATTCTACATTATAAAACCTTGTTTAGGCGCCCTTTTCAAACCAGACAGAAGTGTATTCATTACATCCGTTTGATAGGAGAAGCTCAGACATATTTAGAGAATGCACCTATTATCACTTAAAATGTATCGAAATCCTTTATGTACCCGAGCATAAGGAATCATTTCAACTAAATCAGCTTTAAATAGATCATTTAAACCTTTGAGTACTGTACTATACAACTGCGCAGAACATTTCTTCTCGCTGGTTTGTGCAGTTCCTCAACATCAGCTCTACCCATTTTGTCACTTTGGATTTTAGTAAGATTCTAGGATGAATGGTCGTTTTCTTGTAAATATGACACCTTGTGGTATTATAGATTGATTCACAGCTTCCCTAACTATAGTTTGATTAACTAGGAACAGTAGCGACGTATATAGTATCCACTTGAAGATGAAGAACTCTAGGTGACCACATACAATGTACTATTGTACCCTCTGTATAAGGAAACACATATTGGCATTTGTGCCCAATGGAATACCTTCTGTCTCCTTATTCAATAGACCTTGCAAGGTAAAATAACTTTCATAACATAAATCACCTTGTTTGGTGGCATTACTGCTGGATATGTAGTAGTATCTGTAGAGGCAATCGTTGTAACAATGAAATGAAATGAATATAGTAACAGGTTTATATACCAATTTTCACGAGTCAGAGCAGTTGCGTCATAACTAACTTTGTTTCATTACCACCGTTAGAACCCGACTATTGTACACGAGAGGATGCAAGTAGAACTGATTTAGGTTGCAATTCTATCCAGTGTTGTCAAGCATTTCTGACATTAAATATTTGACATAACACACATTTATTATTGTGATAAAATGAATATAACCCCTGAAGTTGAGTTTTGACAATTGTCAAACTGTTATTTTTCACAATCTGACAACATAGGCGTCCTCTGACAGTATTAATATTAGTGACGCAACTACTTTGACTGATCAAGCAGTGGAAGCAGCCGCCATAGAATAAGCCTTACATATAAAACTATATAAGCGAGGTTTACAGTTATATTTACAACCGTATTCAAAAAAACTCCCACTGAAGCTACCACGTCACGATTTAAGCAACGTTGAGCTATCAAAATTTATGAGCGAGATAATTTACCCACACGAATCCATACGAATGAATGTGGTATCTTGAATTTGGGTGATAAAAATAACAGAGAAACACACTGTATGACTTACATCAAGCGGAATAGACATATTACATATTTTGATAGCATAGGGCATATTAAACCGCCATTAAAATTAATCCACTATTTTCAAAGTGATTATAACTTTACCAAGGTTCAACACTTAAATACATACAATTGCGGTCTTTAGTCTTATGATTTTTATATGACAATGTTTTGGTTGTCAGTAGTTGTTACGTGGTCGTAATGTCGCACACGCTTACATTTACCAGTAAAAGCTGTACCTAGCAAGCAAACTTCAACCCACGGATTTTTCTTGGCAATGAGTCGGAATATGTAATGGGGTTGATTAGTTTTTAATCTGTCAATACTGTACAAGAATAACCAACTCGAATTTGGAAAAGATATAATTACAATACCACCAGGATCATACGCAACCACCGACGTGAATAAACGTATTAATGAGATAGTGAATGGTTCTAGAGGATTTATCGATTTACTAGCGAATAATACTACGAAAGCAACAAATGACATTAACTTCCTCGTAGAAAATTCTGTAGGACATGTGCTTGGATGTAATAAAACAGTTTACAAGGGTCAAAAAGAGCATACATAACATCAAAATTGACTCGTTACTTATCGAGTGCAATATCACAACTGGTATACCAGCGGGATATAAAATAATCCATTCGCCTTAATTTGTCATCTATTTACCTATAAACACATCTACTATTTCAACCACAACACTTAAAATAGTAGACAAAGACCGAGATCTCATCAATTCTAACGGGTCGTAACGAAAGGACTACAGTTTTACTTATTTATTGAACTGAAATTATTCAAAGATTTACAGTACAGTACGGTACTCTAAAACAAACATTATTAACATAAATATGATTCTAATTTAGTGTTAACATTATAATTTTCAGAAAATACTAATCGTATTCTTAAACAAAAGTAAATACAGTAAACGAAAGGACAAAAAGAAAAAAATAAAGTTAAAATATATGCGATAAATGCAATGAAATATACGTGTACACACACACACACACGCGCACACACGCACACACGCACACACGCACACACGCACACACGCACACACGCACACACGCACACACGCACACACGCACACACGCACACACGCACACACGCACACACGCACACACGCACACACGCACACACGCACACCACACACGCACACACGCACACACCACACACGCACACACGCACACACGCACACACGCACACACGCACACACGCACACACGCACACACGCACACACGCACACACGCACACAGCACACACGCACACACGACACACACGCACACACGCACACACGCACACACGACACACGCACACACGCACACACCACACCCACACCACCGACACACACACACACACTCACACTCACACTCACACTCACACTCACACTCACACTCACACTCACACTCACACTCACACTCACACTCACTACACTCACACTCACACTCACACTCACACTCACACTCACACTCACACTCACACTCACACTCACACTCACACTCACACTCACACTCACACTCACACTCACACTCACACACCTCACACTCACATCACACTCACACTCACACTCACACCACCTCACACTCACACTCACACTCACACTCACACTCACACTCACCACACTCACTCACTCACACTCACACACTCACACTCACACTCACACACACTCACACTCACACTCACACTCACACTCACACTCACACTCACTCACTCACACTCACACTCACACCACACTCACACTCACACTCACACTCACACTACACTCACACTCACACTCACACTCACACTCACACTCACACTCATCACACTCACACTCCACTCACACTCACACTCACACTCACACTACACTACACTCACACCACACTACAATCAATATATATATACTATATATATATATAATATATATAATATATATATATATTAACACATAAATTCCACAAAATTGCTTTAACATCTTTAACAATCTTAATAGATAATATTACTACTAACGAAGAAAACTGTAAGTGTTATCGAAGCGTTTACACTGTATTACATTAATATACAAATAAACCATCAAAAAACAAAACAAAAATTTTGAGTATTTTTAATATGTGTAATAATGGTGAAAGTTTACATTTTCAAACAAAATGAATACAATTTTTTTATTAAAAAAGTGTACAAGATTTGCTGCATTATACACTTATCGTACAAATAGTATACATTAGACAAAGCACAGTGACATAATGATTGACAATGGTAGTAACAAACTGGTTGTAAAGCGGGAAGAGCAGGATGTTCATCAAGTTCGGACTGAGTCACAAATCTTCTAATGTAATCCGCTTTTTCTCTGCCCTTGGCGTTGGATGAATCAATCGACTCAGAATTTTTTGAAATTCGTGGGGTGGTGTTTGCCCCTCTTCCCATTTTATAGTGTTGGTTAAGCATTAACGGCGGTTGAAACACATAGTGAGCAACTTGTGTTCCATAAAAAATTCTTTCCGTATAAAAGCTCTTGAGATTTTGATGCCTTGTACATCTACTATGACGGGCATCGTATTATATCTGTTTTACTGTTTTGGTTAACGTGTTGTCCGTAACTAAACGATCATGGAGTATGCCACAGTATGATGTCGTATTGGCTGTAAAATTGGTCGTTGTTTAGAATTCTACTCAAAGTACCATTGCTTTACAGTGTAACGCCTCTTTTTGATTCGAGCAGTCTACCACTATCAATGGTGCGACTTGTTGTCCATCTCTTTCATAGTATGACATTTGGAATTTAGCAAAGCAATTGTTATCACAATTAACATTTCAATTGTCATACGGATAACGGTCCGTATTAAGGAACATCCTAATATTCTTTAGTGTACATTTATCAAATCTGCTCATATCTTGAGAAACATTCTTCTCTCGCCTCGTTTGAAATCCTATACTAATATACCTAGGTATTTCTATACGTTTAGATGTTTTGATTGGCCATATATGTTTACTTGTTGTTGGAACGGCTGTATGTATGTGTGTTTCTCAACTTCTAAATGCTACTGGAGTATTTGCATTTTTGTCGATGTACTTCGTTAACGCCAACTCCTTCGCTAATGCTGGAAGCATATCTTATCTACGTTAACTTTTAATGCTTTCTCCACCACAGTTCAAATTACTGCGTCGGTATCAATGTTACTGCGAGTTAAAACCAATTCTTGTTTGGTGTTCAAAATCACTTTGTTGTAATCTTCAGCAAAGCCAAGTAACATTCGCAAAGGTACACAAACTTTAAAATAACCTAGAGCATTTGTTAGTGTGCCCAAATTTTTATGACTGGCGAGATCATTGGGTGTCAATGATAGCAATCCTTTCACTGTTGACGTTAGTCTAACCTTAGTTACGGAATCTGCCACTATTCCATTCATTTCGTATCAAAATTCACTGAATAAGAGTACAATTCCATTAGTAACAAACCGAGCGGTGTTAGAGGCAGTACCATCACCCCTCAACAATCTTCTCTCAGCGTAGACAGAAATTTCTGATGGTAAAGTGTCTTCCTGAATGGGTATTCTGATTTCATCGTTGTTTCCAAATCTTGTAGTATATGGATGATGGGTGTGCGTTTCGAAATTTACTATTGCGTTATCAACCACAACTTTTTTCGTTAACGTGTAATATACTGTAAAACCAAGACTTTACAAGGATTCTGCACTGTCAATGCTTTGATCGACGAACGTCTACTAACTCTCGTGTTACCACACTTCGATCTTTTACAGTTTGACTTGCCCTGTTTTCATGCACAGGAAGTTACCGCATACTGCATCACCATATTTTCTTTAAATCACGAAGGTATATATATATATATATATATATATATATATATATATATATATAATATATACATACATACATACATACATACATACATACCGAAAACTTTCTGACCACGTGACTTCCTAAATTATTATTAAAATCTATATACTCGTATGATCCGGACTGTACCGTTTTGCATATTATATTAAATGAAGATAAATGTTTTCTTAGCTTCATTATGAAGATAATATATACACATAACACAGGATTAGCAAGTGTCAGTACCCAAACTATTTCTGCCCTCTGGTTCATACAAATCCGTTTCTGTAGCAAGCTGCAGTAGACCACTCAAAGGATCGACTTTCTCCAGTTTGTCATCCTGGAACCTACTGGCCATTTTGTTTAACACCTCTGTGTGTATATCATGTAAGGTTGATCTATTCACGAGCATTTTACACATTACTGTTATCAGGCGCCTCTGCAACAGCTTTGTAGTCTACTTCCGTCAGCTCCTTTTTTAATAACAACTTTCTTAACTCCTTTCGCTTTCTTAACCACTTGGTCATCAGCAAGCTCTAGACAACACGATTTTAATCCTGCACCATAAAAATATTTAATAGCTTCCCCTGCATACTCATCTTACATTTTTCCTACGATAGAAGATATAAGATTAGTTGCTATAGACACATTTCGAACGATTTCTTCACAAAGGTTACAAATACCATCGTTGAAAAGAGGAATAAAAATGCTATCAGAATTTAATACTAAGCCTGCCACGATCCATAAGAAAAAACAGTTGATGTTATTTCAAGAAAACTTGAAGATGTACAAAAATCCAGGTGTCATATTTTGATTACTCTTGAAAAAGTGCCTTAATAACGTACTACTTTTGTACTACTAAGGTGTTTGACGTATTAAATTAGACTCCGAATAAGCTAACGTTTTTGTAATTTGACCTAAGTTGTAACTCAAATAAGTGAGATCTCCATGTTGAACACTTTTATACTGGACACGCTGTATATGGATACAGTTGCAGTAACAATATGAATAATAATTTAAGATTCTGTTGTTAGTACTGTCAAAACAGCGCTGGTAGTAGTAGTAGTAGTGGTAATAAAAATGACAACAAACAAGATGAAGGTTATTCATTTAACACCAATGGCTGTTAACCGAGAATAGACCCAGCATTCTTTATCGTTTTAAAAGGATTTTTTTGGCTCCAACATAACGCTAGGGCAAAGGGAAAAGGGAAGGGAGCGTTCTGGAAGCGACATAGACGTACATTTCTGGAGAGACCATGGTTATTAATAACGTCAATGTAACCAAACAGACGACAGCACTCTACATTACAGTTCTCAGGATTCCCACAACAATAAGCCTAGTAAGGACATTAAAGTGAAAATGGCAGCCTCGATCAACAGTGATCCTTGAATGGGGAAGGAATAATCTACTCACGTTTAACGCCGACAAAACCCAGTGTTACTTTGCGTCCGCCAAGAAAGTCCGATCCTTTCCTGCAGTAAATATGAATGGCTTAGCTCTCTGGTTTTCAAACCTTTCATGGGTTGATCACCTTTTGTCAGCCACCAAAACAGCTGCCCGAAAACTGGGTTTTCTATACATATCTAAACAGTACTTCGCATCGCAACATCTCCTTTTACTGTATAAGGCCCAAATTCGACTTCATGTGGAATTCAATTCCAATCTCTGGGGTCAGTGCTCCCCAATACACCCTTGATATGGTAAACTGCATCCAAAAAAGAGCTATAAGACTTATAAATGACGCGTCTCGAACTTCTGACCTACAGTCTCTTGAGCATAGAAGAATAGTTTCGGTTCTTTCCTTGTTCTGTCGTTATTACAATGACAAGTATGCCTCCTAAATACGCTCCTTAATACCTTCGCAGACCATTTTCGTAGGAACACTCGGTATGTCCATTCACGCCATACTTACGTACTCAAAATTCCATCTTGTCACATTAAACGGGCACAATCTACATTTTTCCACACGGAAACCATATTGTGGAATATACTACTCAGTTCCTACTTTCCTCAAAACTTTGACTTAAGCAAATTTAAGACAGCCATTAATAAACATTTCTCGATAGCCTAACAATATCCCTAAACCCTTCCAGAGTTCCTGAGTGCTTTAGGACGTTAGGAAAATCTTAACCTGTTCAGGAATACTATTAGTAAAAAAGGTATATCTTGTTAATGGCATTGACGAAGGAGTATTTTTCCACCAACTCTCATCCTCTCCGACTCCCTATAAATAAGATCGACAAGACGCATAGGTCTGTCATCTCAACTCCCACCCTTCCCTCTTTCCGGCCAACCACCCTCCCTCTAGTCAGAAATAGATAGTTTTTAGCAGATTTGGTGTTCCCATAAAATGGAAGGAAGGAAGTAAGCTTTTTATAGATATACCTTCATGGTACGCAAACAAAAGGTCTTGATGAAAGAGGTATTTTTGCCAACTGTCATCCCTCCCGATCACCGATGGTTGAGATCGATCATAATTCCGAAACAATAAATCGCAGCCGCATCTCTTGGCCACCTCCCTTCCCTCGAGCCAGAAATAGTTAGTATTTGGGCGGATTTGGTCTTCCAACAAAATGGAGAGGGGGATAAATTTTCCTTAGATATGCGCTCGTGGCACTCAAAGGAAAGGTCTCGACGACAGAGGCGTTTTTTCATTAACTCTCATCCCCTCCGACCATTAATAATCGACAACGATCATAATTTCTAAACGATAAGTCGTAAATGTCATAAGAGCACTGGTTGTTAAGCTTTTGACAAACCACATCACTCCGACAATTCATAAAATAATGCAATAAAAACCCTGTGGATTTACTGAAGTGTTTTGGGAATTGTGGATACACTATTACGTAGAGGAGCTTAGCCCTGACGTTCTGGCAGCGCCACTGAGTGTCACCGATCTTGAAGTGGTGAAGTTCAACGAAATTAGTGATTACTCAGATCACGGCCTATGGTAGTCAAGAATTTTTGTTCATTGAACCATCACCGCTAGAAATGGACGGAATTAATAAAATCTAACAGGCAGATGAACTGTAAGATGAAAGAAATAGTGGTATCATGAAGAGTTAAATATTAAGAAAAAACTTATAATGAAGAAACTGGTTAGTGGAGATGTTTTTTAGCATATATATGTCTTAATATCTTAAAAGTGCTAATATAATAGTTTAACCAATATTATTTGCTATATTTATTAATTTAACGGAATGTACCAATAAGATCGTTAGTCCGATCATAACAAAGGAAAGGCGAGAACAAGGCACTTAGAAGCTTAGGGTTGTTGCCACCTTTTTTTACGCAGGTAGGGTGTGAGCTTTGTCGAGAGCTACTCAAAGAAAGATACCATTTCAAAGTAACATTTATTCACAAAGAAAATTGTTTTAAATGTAAAATAGTATAAGCACAACAAATATACACACTAATACCAATAGGACTAGTAGAATATGTTGCATCAGAATAGGTTACCGAAAATCGAAAATACTCTGTCTTCTTTAATGTTAGTTATCGTACCGTTATAGGCGGAGTGTTAATGACTGAAGCCTGCAGACTATCAGTCGTAAGATTTATTTCACGGATGTGTTACACTAGCACCTATGATGAGATTGAGGATAATCTAAGTTTAGAAGTGAGTGTTGCATTACACCCGCTCTGGTTTATAACTCTGAATATAAATTTTAATTCTTGAACAAATTAATTTAAGAGTGTCTCTAGGTCTAGCGTAGTATAATCTTTAATTTTTTCATCCACTAAAGCCTAATAGGAACCTAGACACTCTATGCCACAATTAATCTTTTACTCGACCCCAACTACAAGATATTTTCTTACCTTGATTTTGCATGTGTAAATCGCAATAACGAATCCTTTTCTATTTGTTGTCACGATACAATCTATTATTATACAGGTATTAAATTCTAGATGTTTTCATCGATTAAGTCAGGAATAAATACATAATCTAAAATTTACGGATATAAAAAAGTATTTAAAAATTTAATCGTTTTAATTTATATGCAAGAAAGAATCTTTTCCCACAGTAACAACGCCCGACACCAGAAACGTTTAAATAGAATTAATGACAGTAGATACGAAGCAAATTATCTTCATTTGTTGTAAAGTGATTGTAACAAAAAGCAAATCTGATTACCTCTTGACGGTTATGTTCAGAGATAAGAGAGGGGGTTTCCCCTAAGAGCGTACAAGAGTCGTCAAGCCAAACTACTATTCACAACTTCCTCTTATTGAAGTGCTTATTAAAAAATAAACAAAAAATCCGAAAGCTTAGAATATTATCGATGTTCGGCTTTAGCACATAATTAGTATTTTGTGAAGATGGCCTAATAAAAAAAAATTACCCAATAGAAGTGAACATAAATGAAGAAACTTCAAACGCACACATTCTTCTTTGTTTTCAACGTTACTGACATTCATATCATACAATTTCGTTTCTATAAACCACAAAGCCTTTCGAGGATAACAAAAAATCTATGTGTACAATCGCTATGAAAAACGCTTAGGTGAAAGAGCGGCAAAGCTTTTTTTTTTCGTTTTTCCCCTAATCCTCGACTTAAACAAAAATATTGTTTATATTAAAATAAAAGCCTGTACGACGAGTTATAGTTAATAAACGAAGTGTAAGATATGAATGAATAGGGGTGCTGTTGCTGTTCTCATACAATACTGATCCCTCGAATCAAATTTATCTTTCTGCTTTGAATAACTCATTGTATTTATCTTTCCACGAATTATTTGTTCATTAAATATACAGCACGATTGTAGTTATCGGTGTTATCTCCATAAATCTAAGCTTTTTTTTTCTGTAACGTGCTAGATATCGAATTTTGAGCTAAAGACCCTAAAGCCCTGAAGAAACCAAGTAGGTGCTGATGGATGCGAGGGTGTGGTGAAATGCATCGGGGTTTGACCGCAATAATGACCACTGCAATCGTCACATCGTATGTCACTGAAAAGGTACAACCCTCACACGCACTTTTATTTAGGGGGTTCCGATAAACATTGAAAGACGTTTATTGCCCGTATTACCGGTGGCAAAGGAATTCTAATGGCAACCCCTTAAGCATCTGCTAGTGTAACTTTAACGTTGTTAAACAAGACGCCGGGCCTAAATTGCTTAGGGGGCGAATGTCAAGTAGGTATGCAAAGTAGAGACAGGTACAAGGGGTGTATTGTCATTTATTAAAGTCGTTTAAGGGAACGACTCTCGAATTATTATCAACTAGAAAGTGCATTTTTAAAATGTATTCCTCTTAGACAAATTAAAAACAAAACACTAAAGCTCAGTGATGAAGTCAACTTCAATGGGTCTGAGACATCTTCCTTTAATTAAACACGGGTTTATGTAAACCGCCTGCATCTACATTAAGCGACCGATCAGGGATGAATATTAATCAAACAGATATAACACCTCATGCAAATCCTGTTTCCTACGTAACTACGCGATATACAATGAAAGCCGATATCCACCAATTTATCCTTTATGAACATGTTAGCATCTTAATAACGCGCTGTCTCTATAATTAGGGAATTCCCAAATTTATACTCTAATTCAATTCGAAATACTTAGCTGACTGTTTATTGCCGTTACCTATTTAATTCAACTACGCATTTAGCTTGTTCATTGTCGAAAGAAGTGACGTAAAATCGATTATCTGTAATTGACATTGTAAAATAAATGGACGTTGCAGAATATTTCATCAGCAACAATACCAGACGAAGTAGGACTGAATCATCTACAGAATGATGAAGTCAAACAATACAGACAATCAACGAATACTTTTTCTCGTGTTCATTTCTTTTAATCTTGATTTTTTTTATTTTTAAATAGAGGGGGATTCTTAATACAGACACGCAACTTCTCGCGTAGATATACATTGTAAATTTAAATTCAAATAGGTTTGATAACGTGTACAATTTTAGTCTAGTTACTGCTTTTGTTTGATGTGACAATCTAAAGGCAAGATAACAAATTGGTCGAGCATTTAAAACAATCGTTTCGAGTTCCATCTCTCTTGAGGTTTAACCCCAACCCCCCTTACGAGTCATAACTTTATGGACCATAAATTTTAAAACCATTTAATTTTATAATTGCTGCGCCAAGTTATTTACCTTCATGCATTAGCTACTATGACACACAGTAAAACAATTTATTCATTATAAAACGAAAGCACTGAAAAATATTCAATGATGAAATAAAATATGGTCATAATGTAATCAAGCTGCGTAGAATTTACAGAAATAATGTGTAATTATTAATAAAGTGTATTTTTTTTTGTTTACCTATCCCACATAAGCATGTAACTAACTTTAACAAATAAACAAAAATAATTACATTATAATAAGCAAAAGCCGTAAAGTTAGCCCATTCAAAAAGTTTTTTCACTTTAAATCAGAAAACAAGCATAAATTATTCAGAAACTGAAAGTGAAATAGGAAAACACATAAATTTATTACATTTAAATTATAACATATATGTAAATTGAAATGTAGGCTTCATCTAATATGATTTTTTATTTTGATTTGAAAAAAATATACAATACTTATTTGTAGCAATCGAATGCTACAAAATTATAAAAAAAATGTTTTGACTTTCTGAATATTTTTTTTCAGAAAAACAGTTTGGATCATATGTGGGACACTGCGTAGATACTGAGTAGGAACTGCGTATATGAAATAACACAACAGAGGAATAATTTTTGATAGTTTATTACAAACATAAAAACTATTGTTAATTTTATTAAATACATAAATAAAAATTTTACCCCGAGTAGGATTTGAACCTACGACCTGTACTTTGCTAGAGTACCGCGCTAACAAACTGCACAACCAAGGTTCAAGCCCCAATCGATGTAAACTTTGTCTTTATGTATGTAGAACTGATGTCAATTCTAAATATACTGAGATATTTACCTTTGAACTTATTCGTTCATAACAAAAACTTATAATAATAAAAACTATTGGTTAATTAAATAAAAAATATAGCTTAATGTTTATGTAAATTTAGAAAACAATGTCTGTCATTATTTAGACAAAGAAAAACATTGCATTTCTGACATTTTATATATGCCTGAAATGAGGGGGCACGTTTTAAATGTAAAATACCTTTCGGTCAAAATTTAACCAAATTTTGATATGTTCTAGGACTTGACCAATTGATCAAATGTCTTCATTGCCCGAAAGCTCAAAGCTCAACAGTTTTTGATATACAGGGTCTGCAATATCACTATTTGATACTTTCAATATATCATAAAATGGACATTTTTGCCAATATTAACGCAAAACTTAGTGGAATGTTATTTTTGTGCTACTGGTTACAACCTTTTCTTTACTTTCATTATTTTGTACATACACCTGATATACAGGGTGAGACCAAATATATGTATCTGAAAAGAATTATACGGTGGTATTGTTTTGATATTTTGGTGAATGGAAGTTAACACATATACATGTCCATTTAAATTATTATTGCAAGTTAAGTCCCCTAGATGTCCGTTATACAGAGTGTTTCATTTCTTTAATAGATTTAATTGAGTATTATTATACTTCTTAGTTAATTTTCTGATAACTTAATTGAAATGTCTATATTAAAATAAACTATTTGCTAACTGTATATACCTACATAATAGTCACGATGTGTTTATACTGATACTGGGTGTCCAAGTACAAAGGACCAAAGCGATATCTTAAACTTCATATAGGTACGGAAAAAACCGTTAACATAAAAAATCCCTTGCAATTGGATGTCGTTGCAAAATACAAAGCTTTTGGAGATTGACAGATAGAAAGGTTAGATGTGCTTTATTTATTATGCTCACTATTCTCTAATAAAATTTTCAGTAGATTCTTTTGATAAAGAAGGCGCTTGTCGAAGTTCATCTTTATTTTGCAAAACTAAGAAAAGAAAATTCTTTAAGATACTAGTGTCTTCACTGTTCACACCATCGACAGACCGGTTTCGCAGGTCTACCTCCATCATCACTACCGCTTTGTACAGTCATTGGAAATAAGAAATGTTTATGTAGAAACGTTAATGAACGTATTTTAATATATTAAAAATATCTAAGTTTAATAAGATATCAGTTAACTGAACTGATGAGGTAGAAAACAGTAAATAATTTTTGGTCTTGATATAACCATTGTCATAGAAATCTAAAAGTTGCATAATCAAATGTTAAATGTCTATCACCTCCACATTATTTGCATTTAGTATATGATTTAAAACATTTGTAGAAGGATATTTGATTAGCTCTTGATAACTAGCGTATCCTAAAAACCATAGTACAGCTGCCACATGAGAACAAGTACCTAAAGTTCTGGCACCAGTCTTGCAGGTGCAGTAAGTACCTAATATTGGGTTAGGTTCTTCTTCCTCATTATTCGGCAAGCTTTAATTGAAAAATACCTACAGTTAACTCTTTAAGATAGTAATGTGACAAACGTGGGAATGAGGGAACGATAATTTCATTTAAATCAACCCATCTGCCCCTTCTAGCGCGTAAGTTTTCCTCCTCAACCCTGACTTGAACAACATTTGGCTCTTGAACTTTTTGAAGAATATTTTCAGCTAGCCCAATAGTAGCATCTTGCATTAAAATGGGTGGAAAATATTTATTTATAATTGCTCCAGCAATTTTAAGTAAATCAGCAATATTACAACTGTAGCTGACCTCTGGGCAAAAAGGCTGGCATTTTAAAATTAATACCTAATCCATTTAAAGCTGGAATATCATCCAAGTACCCGCGGTCGAGAATGAAAATATCTCCTTCATTAAACCATTCACGCATTCCATTCACATCTCTATTATATTCACTTATAAGTATGTTAACATCGTTGTTTTCAGAATTTGAGAAATATGGCCCTTGAATGTCTAGAATAAATCCACTCGGGGCAACAAGCAGAGATGGCTTGATAAGATGTTTACCTTTATAAGTACAGTAGGCCTGTCGCAACACTTTAAAACAAGAACTTTTCTCTATTTCTAGATAAGTACAGTCATTATACACTATAACTTGAGGCCGATCCAGGTTTTGATTATATAGACGATTTGCAAAAGGAGTTACATGATTTTCGATGTAGCTGTCTCTTGTTGTAGCAGTAAATCCAATATTTTGTGGTACAAATCTTGCAGAAAGAGATTGTCTAACTAGAGATATAGCTAAACTGGCTTGTTGTCTTGTTGAATAATTAAAAATAACCGCTAAAAAACTATCACTAAGACCTTGTCGTAACTTGCACAGGAATGCTAAGAGATCTTTTTTTTACTTACATATCTCAAAGAATTTCCTATTCTAACGGGGTCACAAAAGTTGAAAAGATTATTAAATTGATCTTTGGTTATAGGAGAAACTGCTTTAAATTGAGAATCTGTGAAGTTATTTTCGTCTTCGTAAGCCGTGTGGTAGCTTTTTTTCTTAATTTCCTTACGTAATGCTTGTAAAAAAATATAAATCTCATTACCTGCTAATAATGGCAGATTTACATATCGTAACCCAGGGAGCAGAAACTCAAACATTCTCATCCAAATGAATATTACAGCAGTACGTATTTTCTGGCGCGTCTCATTCAACAAAAATATTAATTCTACCTTTCATGGATATTTTATGTATATCATTCCCATCGTTACAAGTGCAGCATAAGTGAGTTGACCTTTGTAGCACATTTAATCGCAAACAATTTGGGTTATTGTCTATTGCTTGAATTTCCCTTACAATAGAAATATTGCAGACATTGCAGATTCGAGTTTCTTCTATTATGGCCCGCTCTGGTAGATTTGCTTCGCGGCGACGTGCAATCACAATTTCCTGCTTTCTTGCATTTACCTCACCACTTATTTTCACCATAACCCTAGGAACTAAAGCATTTCCACAAGCAAAACATGGAATTCGATTCATTTTCACATAAACTCTTCAACGATTTTAATTCAAAAGTAGATTTGCAACTAAGCATCAACAATATCACTTAATTTGTGGATTAATTTTTGACGTTTCATAGCCACCTACTATATTGTTGTTATTTTATAAGTTTGGGAATAGAAAAACATAATAATTGTAGTATGAAAAACGGAAAGAAAACTGCAAAATCAGAAAAAAATCTAGTTGTACGAATAAAAGCAGAAGAAAAGCGCAATACCACATTACGGTTTTGGTTTAAATAAATACTAAATATAACTGTATTAGAAAATAGTGAGCATAATAAATGAAGCCCATCTAACCTTTCTATCTGTCAATCTCCAAAAGCTTTGTATTTCGTAACGACATCCAATTGCAAGGGATTTTTTATGTTAACGGTTTTTTTCCGTACCTATATGAAGTTTAAGATATCGCTTTGGTCCTTTGTACTTGGACACCCAGTATTAGTATAAACACATCGTGACTATTATGTAGGTATATACAGTTAGCAAATAGTTTATTTTAATATAGACATTTCAATTAAGTTATCAGAAAATTAACTAGGAGGTATAATAATACTCAATTAAATCTATTAAAGAAATGAAACACTCTGCATAACGGGGGTCTAGGGAACTTAACTTGCAATAATAATTTAAATGGACATATATATGTGTTAACTTCCATTCACCAAAATATTAAAACAATACCACCGCATAATTCTTTTCACATACATATATTTAGTCTCACCCTGTATATCAGGTGTATGTACAAAAATAATGAAAGTAAAGAAAAGATTGTAACCAGTAGCACAAAAAAAATAACATTCCACTAAGTTTTGCGTTAATATTGGCAAAAATGTCCATTTTATGATATATTGAAAGTATCAAATAGTGATATTGCAGACCCTGTATATCAAAAACTGTTGAGCTTTGAGCTTTCGTGCAATGAAGACATTTGATCAATTGGTCAAGTTCTAGAACACATCAAAATTTGGTTAAATTC
Organism: Vesta saturnalis; assembly: GCA_036346205.1. Classification (NCBI taxonomy): domain Eukaryota; kingdom Metazoa; phylum Arthropoda; class Insecta; order Coleoptera; family Lampyridae; genus Vesta; species Vesta saturnalis. The sequence goes on along the minus strand of JARFJB010001884.1, from coordinate 2,128,126 downwards.
TGGACCGAAAGGTATTTTACATTTAAAACGTGCCCCCTCCTTACATCCTGGAACGTTGCACCGGTTTCGTTCTGTACATATAGGAAAGTGGTCAGTATTATCTTGACGTACATAAGATGTAGGTATATATTTGGCTGGTCTTTTGTGGCGCATTTCCTAATAAACTGCATCATTATTACCTTTGGGCTTTCCTCTTTAGGAAGTACTGGCTGTTCCAATTTTGCAGACTGTGTGCTAATTCTGCCTTAAAATCTACTAATTTTAATTTCTTCATATCATTATTTTCGAAGCAGATTCTTTTATACAAAAGCTAATCATTAATTATCGCAAGGTTCATTGGATGATAGAAAATACGGCAGTACCATTTCTTTGTGCGCATTGAAATTTTGTACCTTCTGATGAAACTGTGTATGAGGTCAACTCCCCCCCATATGTTTATTGCACTGAACAACAATACTGGGATATTCTTCCTTCATTTTTCTTTTCTTTTCTGTCGTACCTTCCAATTCTATTTACTGTCGATATCCCAACTGCACTGTATTCAATTTGTTTATTTTAACATTACCGTAGTGATGAATTAATTACGAGAAAATTTGTATAAAGTCGAGTCCGAAAAATAAAAAGTCTAAGTCAAGTCTGCAGCAGCAAGTACTTACCACAAAAACATGTCGTTTATTGGAAGTATTAAGGCGTTTAATCCACAAGAATCTGATGCAGAGGCCTACATTGAAAGATAAGAACAACTGTTTAAGGCAAATGCAATAACCACTGACGAAAAGAATATACTTCTTTTTTTAACCTTAATTGGCGGTGAAACATATAAAAGTCTAAAAGATTTGTTAGCACCTAGTAAGTCATATGCTGAACTTACAGAAGCTTCAGAAGGGCAATTTGGGACTAAACGTTTAGTCATTGCAGAACGTTACAAATTCTGATCTGCTGAGCAGGAAACTGGTGAAGATCTAAGAACATTTTCTATTAGATTAAGAAACCTAGCCAAGCATTGCAATTTTGGATCTTTCTTATCAGATGCACTTCGAGATAAATTAGTTTGTGGTGTCAAGTCAAGCTGAATTCGAAGGAAGTGGTTAACTATAGATCCATTACCATCATTTGATAATTGGTTTAAAGCTGCAATGGCTATAGAGCTTACTGAAAATCAACTCCAATTATTTGTGAGTGATGCAACAAAGTCGGTCATTAAGCTGAGATATCAGTATCACCAGTCCAACTCTAAGAAATTAAGTACTAAGTCAAAATTTGTAACAACCCATTTTGAGTTGTATTAAAATATACCGTAATTTAGGTTCTTCGTTCGTTTAATGGTAAATATAAGAAAATTTTATTTATTAATGATTTATAGGATGTGGTAGGCAACTTAATTTGCATTTTGGTGTAACTTAAGTGTATATACTTCTTAATGGTTTATACTCCCCCTTTAAATTATTTTTGTCTGCTTATATCTTTGACTTAATTCTTTGCGCAAATATTTTCGCGCAACGCGTCATTATTACCAGATATTCTAGGCGTCCATGTTTGCTCACTTCTTGTAGTACGCTGTAGATGCAGGAAGCAATTTTTGGGTTTCCACCTAAATTTTGTGAAAGTGCCATTGATTTGATGGCACTTTTATTTTCTTTTTTACTTTGATTCACACTTTTATCACTTTTACTTTTCTACGTTAATTACATTTTAAGTACGCATTTAATTTTACTGTTGCGTACGCTTTCATTTTATGATTGCAATTTTTATTTGAAAATTTCAAGAAAATGCATTAAACGGATTATTCAATTTCATGAAGATAAATTTATAAGAAGGAAAATTCCATTCATGGGTGTGGTTTACAACGTAAAGCACTATTTCAAGACATTGCGCAATATTGATGCAAAGATGACATCACCTTGATTGACAATTCCGTAATCATTTAGATACCAGAGGGTATTAATAAGTTTGTGCACAAGATTTTACGAACAGGTATTTAAGGTTTAACGATTTTTTTAGTAATTTAAGGCTATTTTTAAGATACATTTTATTTAACCCTATCATTTTAACTGTTAATAAATATAGTCTGTATATTTTTTATTTTTTTACATTTTGATAAATTTTTATTGTAAACAACCTCGGTTTAGTTATTCCGAGCATTATTAAAAAATAACTTGGCGTCCGAGATCATTTTTATTAGTGTTACATTGCATTTTTATTATTTATGTTAAGCGAAAATAACACAGCAGAAATTGTGGTAATTAAGCAAATCAAAAGAATGAACCACCCTACGTTAATCTACCGACTGAATCAAAGGCATTATTTGTGGTGAATGATTTGTATCTCGAGTTAGTTAATGATTTGTTATGAGAACATTTTTTTTACACACATTTATTTATTAAATTTTTTAAAAACCACTTCAACCACTATTTTATAAATTTGAAAAAAAAAGTAAGGTCAATCTTCAAGTCAAAATGTCAGTGAACAGTCGAGAAACAAACAGTGCAAACTTTGTTTAAGAATACACTGGAATGAAAGAAAGCGTCCAGCTGTCAACTGGAAGTGTTTCGCATGCAATCATACAGGGCATACAGCTAAGCCAATCTTATGTAAAAACAGAGTCCATAAAGTAGTAGATGATTGATGGTGAACTTAACGATGAGTCAGAAGATGATTCGTTAGAACTAAGTTGGTTGAGTCTATATCCAAGGAAAATGAAAGTTTACAGGTAAAATTGGTTGTTGACGAACAACAGCTCAAAATGGAAGTTGATTCTGGAGCTTGTAACTCTATGATGCGTGTTGACGATTATAATGATTTGTTCACACATGTAGAGTTAACTCCTCTAGATTTTAAATTAAAAGCAGTCACCGGTCAAAATGTGTCAATAATAGGTCAGATAGGCGTGTTACTGTTGAGTATGCAAATAATGTTTTTAAGTCACCTTTAATTATAGTAGATAGCATAGAGTTACACGTTTGTTAAGTCGCAACTGGCTAAATGTCATAAATCCGACTTGGAAAAATGTCTTAGTGGAATCAAAATCAGTCAAAATTAGTAGAATCGAGTCAAACGTAATGAATGAAAGTCAAAGTCTACTAAAAATTAAAATATTTGTGTTGTCGCTTGTACATCTATATCTGCTAAAATTCGTGATTTAATTTCGAAACTCAAAATTCAGTTTGCATGTAATTTTCAAAATGATACTAATAATCGAATAAAAAGTTTCAAAGCAGAGATAAATGTAAAAGAAGATGTCAGTTCGATCTTTCATCGAGCTTGTGAGATGCCATACTCTTTGAAACCTAAAGTTGTCATTCCTAAAAAGAACCCAAATGACATTAGGATCTGTGTAGATTTAAAAAAGCTGTAAATAAAGTCATTAACAGTGAACACTGTGTATTACCATTGCCGGATGATATATTTGCAAGCCTAAGTGGCAGTACATTTTTTATTGTTTTAGATCTAAAAGGGGCATCTCAACAACTTGAAATTAGTGATTCTTCCAAAGAACTATTCACAATAAACACTCATTTGGGACTTTCAGTTATAACACATTAACTTATGGGATAAGTTCAGCACCAGGAATTTTCCAATCTGTTATGAAAACTATTTTATCTGGTTTGTCAAACGTTAAATGTTATTTTTTTTTTATGATTGTGGGCCTGAACAGGCTAAATAAGGCCTATCGTGCTAAAGCACTCAAGAACACTTAGGAGGATGGATAGAGGGATAATGAATTGCCAATAGATGCCTATGAACAGCTACCTTAAATTTTCTCATATCATAAGTGAGAGGAAAACAGGAACTAGGGAGATCATTCCAGAGTTTAGAAGCCGTGTAGAGAAATGTGGATTGCGCCCGTTTGGTACGACAAGTGGAGATTTGTACTGCATACTGATGATGTGAATGAGCGAACCGAGTGTTTCTCGCAAAGATAGCCGGAGATGGTATCAAAGAATGTAATTCACCAGCACAATAGCCGTTGTAATAACGATAATACAAAGAAAGAACTGAAACCATCCTTCTATGCTCAAGGGACTGTATGTGAGAAGTTAAGGACGGGTCATTTATAAGCCTAATCGCTCTCTTTTGAATACGATCAACAATATCGAGAGCGTATTGGGGAGCACTAACCCAAAGGTGAGAATTATATTCCAGATGAGGCCGAATTTGGGCCTTATACAGCAGAAGGAGTTGTCGAGAGGTAAAGTACTGCTTAGATCTGTACAAAAAGCCTATTTTACGAGCAGCTGTTTTGGTAGCTGACAGAAGATGGTCAACCCATGAGAGATTTGAAGATACAGTCATACCTAATAGAGTCTGAAAACTTAAGAACTGAGCCATTCATACTTACAACAGGAAATGATCGATCTTTTTTGGCGGACATAAGGCAACACTGAGTTTTGTTAGCATTAAATTTAACTAGATTATTGCTTCCCCATTCGAGAATACGTTGAATGACATCTTGGTTTATGGTTCTTCTTTATCAGAATGTCACCAGAATATTAAGGCTGTCATGCAATGATTACAAGAGCACAACGTAAAAATCAATAAAAATTTTTTTTTATAAAAATTCAATAGAATTTCTCGGACACAACATTAATGAACTTGGTATTCATCCACCAAAATATAAAATTGAGTGCATTGAAAAAGCGTCTTCACCAACAAATTTAACACAACTTAAATCATATTTGAGTCTATGAAATTACTATGGTAAATTTATACCGATGTTGTGAACTTAGACCATTATATGATTGATGCAAGTCTGGTGTTGAATTTGATTGGACAGACGAATGTGAAAACGCATTTCAATTGAAAACTTAATTACATCCGAAGGTATCCTCACACATTTTAACCCATCCTTACCTATTTATGTCTCATGCGACGCAGGCGAGTATGGAGTAGGGGCTGTTTTAGGTCATCGCATTAATGATGAGGAAAAACCCGTAACATTCGCATTAAACACCCTTTCTGAAACTGAAAAACTTGACTTAAATTTGGAAAGAGAAAGTCTAGCAATTATTTTTGCTTCAAAAAAGTTTCACAAGTATATATTTGGCAGAAAATTTACTTTACTTTCTGATCACCAGTCTTTACAATATATATATATATATATATATATATATATATATATATATATATATATATTGGTAGAAATAAAGGTATACCAGTCACAGCCCCGTCTAGAATAACCCGTTGGGCTATTATTCTAGCAGCTTATGACTATGACATACAGTATAAAAAGGCAAAACTCTGTTCACGCTTACCAATGTCTAGTGTCACTGAGATCCTTAGTTCTTTATAACTCCTTTAACGTAGTTGAAAATATTCCACTTCATTCGAGTGATCTTTCAAAAGCGACTCTTAGAAATTTAACACTACTAAAAGTCATTGAATTTCCAAAATCTGGATAGCCTAATGCAGTTCAGAATGAAAAACTGAAACCATGTTTCCACGGAAGAAACGAGTTATCCATTGAAAATAATTGTCTTTTGTTAGAGTGTAGAGTTATCATTCCCGAATCTCTACAAAATGAAGTTTTGGAACTTTTCCTCAAACAACATTTAGGTATAGTCCGTACTAAAATGTTAATTAGAGCTTACAATTGTTGACCAGATGTTAACAATGATATTAAAAAATTTATAAGTTTATGTGAAGTTTGTCAAATTTTTCAAAATTTTACAAATAACATGTAACAACCCTTATTTGTGTTGTATTAAAATATACCTAAATTTAAGGTCTTTCATTTATTTAGTTGTTAATATAAGAAAAAATTTTAATTATTTTACATTATAGGTATGAGGTAGGCAACTTAATTTGCATATCTTCATAGTGCATACTTTCGTAAAGATTTATATTCCCATACACTGTTTTCTGATCATTACGCAATAGGTCACCGTGACGTAAATCCTTGCGCAAATCCTCTTCGCGCACGAGTACATGATTTAACTTCTTAAGCCTCCATTTTTTCACTTCCTGGCGAACTATAAGAGAAGCAGGAAGCGTTGTTTTTTTTGGGTTTTCCCTAAATTTATGTGAAAGTGCCATTAATTATATGGTAAGATATCTTTTAACTTGTTATACTAAAAATTAAAACATTTGCTCTTTACAGGCACTTGACTTTACTTTCTTTTTTACTGCATTTTTTACTCTTACATTAGTATTACTGCTTTGGATTGCACAATTAATTTTATTGTTGCGTACGTTTTTATTTCATGATTGCAATTTTTGCATTGAAAATTTCAAGAAATGCAATAAATGCATTTTTAAATTTCATGAAGATTAATTTATAATATTAGATTATTCAATTTTAAGAAGGAAAATTCCCGTTTTGGGTGTGGCTGGTAACAAAAGCATTGTTATTGCGCAATTACTCAAGGATTACGTCATCATGGTATACATTTCCGCATCACATTTTTTATAATACCAGGGATCCTCAGGAAGATTTAATATATATGTATATATATATATATATATATATATATATATATATATATATATATATATATATATATATATATATATATATATTGTACAGGTATAATGTTTAATGATTTTTTAGTATTTTAAGGGTTTTATAATTAGTTTTTAACTTATATTTTATTTAATCATCTCATCTTCTGTCAATAAAAATAATTGTATATTGTTATTTTTTTCATTTTGATAAATTTCATTGTTAACTAACTCGGTTTAGTTGTTTCGACATTATAAAAAAACAATTTGGCGCCCGAGATCATTTTATTAGTATTACATTAATCTTTTTTTATTATTTATGTTCAGTGAAAATAACAGCAGAATATTAGGTAATTGAGCAAATCGAAATTATTGAACTGGCCCTATATTTAATTTACCGGCTAGAGTCAAAGGCACTAATTGCGGTGAATGGTTGTATCTCCAGTCAATTTGACGATTTGTTGTTTAGGAGAACATATTTACTTTTCATTCATTATTACTTTACATTTATTTCTTAATTATTTTATTAAATTTTTTATACCAGTCACACCTCATATTATAAACAGTACTTTAGTGTCTTGGCCTACACCTTCAAATAATTTCTACCGAATTAACATTGATTTTTTTCACAAATATAACAGTACTTTCCTAATTTTGGTTGATGATGAGTCAAAATGGTTAGATGTGAAACTGATGGAAAAACTGGACGAATGCAAACGAAACGATACTTAAACTAAAATAATTCTTTTCTATTTTTGGGCTACCTGTTGAATGAGTGTTTGACAACGGTCCACCGCTCAGTTCTCAAGAATTTACCGCTTTTTGTCAGGCTAATGGCATAAAACCAGTAAAATCTCCACTTTATCACCCTCAAAGAATGGTCTTGCTGAAAGAAGTGTCCAAACTGTTAAAATAAATTTAGAAAAAGCTTTATTTTTTTATAAAAAGGAAGAAATATGTCAGTACACTTTAAAAAACTAGGTTATACATTTTTTTATTTACACATAGAACTACACCCTCTACAGTTATTGGTATTTCTCCTTCAGAAAATGTATTTAAGTTAAAACCAAGAACTCGATTTGACTTACTTAAACCTTGCTTAGAAAAAAATGTTCGGATATTGAGTTCAACTCAGACAGTTTTCGAAAAACTAAATTGTATTGTTTAAATCAGCCTGTTTATGTAAAAAATAAGATTCTAAAAATTTGGCAAAAAGGTAAAGTTGCTAAAGTCTTAAGTTATTCAACTTATTTAGTCCAAGTTGATGATAACATTAAACATGTACATAGTAACGATATGCGTCAATATCCCGACAATATTTCCTATAAATCTAATGTACACGTACCTTTACTACACAAAGACTTTGATTCGTCACATAGTGTACCACTTAGTATTAAATCCCCATAAATTTTACCTGATGCTAATATTAGTTGTAAGATGTCTAAACCTATTCAAAATAGTAACCTGTTAAGAGGAACCTAGAAGTACCAGAAGTTGAACAGCAAAGTCATCCATTCGATCACTTACAGAAGATAGTTCAACCTGGAACTCCTGAGTTCACTACTATTAGCACTAGATCAGGTAGGCTTGTTAAATCTCCACAAAAATTGAACTTGTAAGTTTTCTCTTTTTTAAGTAGAAGGAAAAATGCAGTGTATTCAATTTGTTTATTTCAACGTTACCATAGTGGTGAGTTAATTACGAGAATATATGTAATTGTCAGAAATAAAATAATAATTATTAAGTTATGTGTTAAGATTATAAAGTCAAACACGTAACACCAACGAAAGTGGACAGAAGAGTTACTGCCTTAGCATCTTTCCATAAAACCACAGACACAGCAACATTCTTATAATTTGTAACGAACTCTTCACACTATATCCGCTATCCGTTCTTTTTAATTCAGCATCGGCTATTAATTTGCAATTTAGAAGCCAAACTGTACCAAGTGACCAAATACCAAATTCTGCTGATAGGTACGCAGCAGTGGTAACCCTGTATATTAGTTATCAAAATATACCTTACGATTAATATGTCTCCCTGAACAATCTTGCTACCACATTACATTGCAATTTGTCAAGGTTTGGAGAGTTTTTATCCAACGTAAGTTGTTCATTATCATTGTCTTATTTTTTCAAATTTATTCAGGGGTATTGTGTTTATAACAGTTTCATTTCCTGTGACACTATTCCAGAGAATTCTTATATTCGAAACATTAATAATTGAGGAAAATATGCAGATCCCAAGATACTTCTGAAAATCAACAAGGCTGACAGTAAGTAGCTGATTAAGATTCGAAGATCCAATAAAGATATTTGTTTCATCCATAATTTTTTTTATCATGGCGTCTGTAACAAAGTATTTGAAAAATTGGTAAGGGATTTCTTCCATACAACTTTTTGCTAATCAGCTCTATAATTACTATTGGAAGCAACAGATTGATTGAGATTTGTATCCTCTTCTTCAAATTGTTCAATAATCTCTATTACGTGTTCATTAACTGGAATAACTAATTCAATATTTTCCTGGACTCCTAAAATAGCATCTAGAGTACCGAATGTAATAGGTACGCATTCACCTCCACTAGTTTTTATAATTGAAGTTGATTGGAAATCACCTTCTTCATCTGAACTGCTTTCCTACATTTCCTCAGAAGAAAATACTTCGAGTTTTCGCCCGGAATCATAACAAAACGTAAAAAGTGACATCTGAAAAAATTACAACTATTAATTATAATTATTTTCGCAATGTAATAAACATTAAAATATTTTTCGATATTATTTTCAAAATATCTTCTAAAATCTGCCAACGTGGCACCGTTGATGTATTATATGTCAAATATTACTCAAACATGTTTTTGAGAAATAACATTTTGTGTTTTATTTTCATTTATATAGTAACAAAACACGTTAATTATACATAACTTCTTATGAAAAAATTTTACAACTATGAAAAATATGCTTGTTCAACAAAAATGTATTGCTGTATTCAATGTACACAACCTAACCTAGCAAACACTTGCGGTCGACTAAGAAAATGGATGTATTCACAGAAATCTGTCAGAAGAAACGAACCAATTGAATTGAGGAATTGTAAATATGTGTGTCCCAAATACGTTACAAGTATTAAAATAACTATCGGTTTGAATACATGTATGTTAATAGACTCACACTTATGATACAGCATGCACTGTAGGCTTAAATATAAAGGTTGATTGAATTAAGATTTGAACCTGCGATCTGATGTATTCTTTATCTTCTTACCAGTTGCCTTTGAATATAAGTGTTAATGATTTCATAATGATTATTTAATGGGAAAGTGTAGGTTATTTTTTATTTTCATGTTTAGTTTTCCTTATTTACTTATTTTTACAGATAAGGGTTAAAAGTTAAGGAACATTTCACGAGTTAATTAAAAATTATTATTAATTTTATTAAAAACATAAATAAAAAGTTTCTCTTGAGTAGGATTTGAACCTACGACCTGTACTTTGCTAGAGTACTACGCTAACCAATTGCACTATCGAGATGCAAGCCCCAATCGATGTAAATTTTGTGTTTATGTATGTAGAACTGATGTAAATTCTAAATATAATGAGATTACAATCAAATTACTTATATTAATGGAATGTGAGCCTGCAATATCGCAAGGATCCATACATACTAAAGCAAATTGACTGATATTAAATTATTATAAGTTTTGTTATGAACGAATATTTACATATTTACTTTTGAACTTATTCGTTCATAATAAAACTTATAATAATTTAACGAGTTATTTAAGATTTATTTTTCAATGTAAGTACAAATGAACGAAAATATTTTGTTACATGTATATACGTTTTATCAGGTTGCGGATTATTGCTGACTAGTATTTTTTACTTCGAATGCACTGAAATGTTTTCGTTTTTATCGCACGAACCGTTTAAATGAATTTTTAGTAAAGGGATTCGCTAGAATTCCTGAAATGAAAGATGGCAAATTTTGAAAGAATAGTGAAAGGGGATTAAGTGTCGAGCCTTAACTCGAGTCAGACACGTGTAACACGTACGCACTTTGGTAAAAGTAGGGTGAGAAGTTTTTGTTGTGCTTAATGGAACTATTAATTATTGCCTCAAAGAATCTATGTAAAACTCTGACAACGGCAAAATTTATCACTCTCAGTTTTTGAATAAAAATTTTCAAGGGTGGATGAATATTGAACTTGTTGGTAAGAAGTGAGGATTCCAGCAACATAGAGTATTTAAACGATCCATCCGAAGGTAGATAGACTTGGAACAGTCTTGGAGCATCTTTGGACTGTTTTTACCCTTTTAACCTGTTAAAACTTTTCAGTGCGTCATTTTAAATTTGTCGTTAATAAATATAAACATTGTTTGTTTGGAAATGCATGAACTTGGGTTTTTGAAACATTCAGACCCCTTACATCTACGAAATTATTTAGTTGTTTAAATGGTAATATTTTATTTTATTTAAATTTTTAATGAATTTTCTACTTTGGCCGCTGGTGACGACATGATAAATTGAGGATACTTATAGAGAATGCTACATCAGTTTGTAACAACATCAAAAAAGTTAAATATGGAAGTGTCCAAAGAAAACAAAATGCCTAACGACCTCTCGTAAACCACTAAGGTGCAAGTTAGAAATAGAAGGGACTGTTATACAGCTTAAATATTTAGGAATCACCATAACAGCAAAGTACAGCAGCAAACAAATAAAGGGGCAGTAATCCCCGGCCGCCCAAGAGATTTCATATGGAACATGTCAATAGAAAACAAAACCAAGATAAATAAAGGGCAGTGAGTCCAATACTTACATATGCAGTGGAAACGCGAGCCGACAGAAATAGAACGAGACAAAGACTGGAAACAACAGAGATGAGAACGCTAAGGACGATAACCGCGAAAGCCTTAAGAGACAGAATGAAGGAATACGCCAACAGTGCAAGATACAACACATCAGAAAATTCATAAAAACCAGAATGAAAGAGTGGAATGCCCATGTCGATTGGATGCACACAGACCGATTAGCAAGAATAGCTCGAGATAATACGCCAGACAGAAAGAGAAGGGTTGGACGCCACCCAAAGCGATGGTAACAAAGGTGGATATCAACATCAACCGAGACACCCTGAAGAGAGGAACACAACTATTGTTAAAGAAAAACAGGCACAACCTAAATAAAGGTGGAAGAAGAAGAAACAGGTCATTTGTAAACAAACAGTTTACAGATGCTAAATGGTGTTAATTAATTATACGTTTAATAATTCAAATATGTTGACGATCTGATTTTAGATTAACTGAGTTGTCTAGTTAAGATAGTGACAATGGGAATTTTGTTTGATGGGAGATAAATCTGAATTCAAAATTTAGGATTCCAATTTTTTTATAGTAAGAAGATTTGTTTATCAGTTTAGAAGATTCTTTATTCCTAGTAGAGCCGTAAAGTGAGAGCTATACTTTGGTACTCCGTAGCATTAGGTTTCAGATTTGACTTAAGAGATAAAAACCGAGATGTGCGACCCTCAGTAGGCTGCAAATGGTGGTTTCGCCGATTTTTCCCGTATCGTACCAGTGCACCCTCCGGTTGCGTACTTTTATGCAATTTAAGACAAGGTGACGTCCACAAATATTACCCGACTTGACTTGTTTAACTTAACCAAAATTTTTAGTAATACTGACGGTCCTAAGTTTCATTAGGCTCATTTGTAAATGTGAAATTTACTACTCCGTAACCGCTATACCAAGTTTAGCCGGTGTCTAGATACGTAAATCTCAAGCACTCATGAAATTTAAATGCAATTGTTTACGAGTTATTGCGGTCAAAGTCAAATCTACCCTTTACACCATATCCCGTTTCTCCACTACCACCAAAAGTTACTCGGTTGTAGATACATAGATGTTAAATTTGTGTTCAATCACTTTTCGGTTTTGTAGTTATCGCAAACGAAATAAAATCCTATTTATCTCTCTTACTCGTTTCCCCCCACATCTACAAACACCAAAAATCACACAAACCTATGCATTTGGGTAATATATACTTATGTTACACTTGAATATAATCACTTTTCAAATGAATAACTTTTTGCGACCGAAAGTCAGTAGGGTCTAGACATTTAGGCCATACATTCGAGTATGTAGTTATTGCGTCCGAAAGATTCAGCCCACACAGAGGTACGCGACAGCTTTCAGCTGGAGTAATATGCAACGTCTTCAGTTCTGCTTTAATAAACCTTTTATAAATCATTTAAAAGAGTGTTTGTCACAAAAACTGTGTTGGTGCTTCGAGCAGTGTGCCTACGAGTATATGAATGCAGCATTACCAACCTAAATTATATTTATAAGTATAACCTTTAATAAGATACGTTTAAATGCATTTTTGGTAATATGAGGTGTATGTTGTTTGAATAATTAACAAATTAGTAACTATTTTGTAATAGAAGTTCACTTAAAAAGGCAGGGTCGGCTTGAAGTTTGTACTTTGGCGCTCTAGATCTTTTTAGATTTTATTACAGTACAGTATACTTAACACAATAACAACATTTGTAAGCAAAGCAGCACAAAATATTTCCGGTCTAGTTCAATTTCGAACCTTTTGACCCACTACAACAACTTTCCTCTTACGTGGAAAAATTAAAAATGTAAAAGTAATGAACCACTGTAAATAAGATATGGTATGGATAAAATAAGATCCACATACTGATCAACTTCATAAATTTAAGATACTGCACAGATAATTAGGATTCTATAGTTATTTTGCTCGGTAAATAAGAACATTTAAAAACCAAGCTTGAATACGACATTTTAAGTCCGTACATGTTTCATTCTGGGGTCATCGTGGATACTAAAATACATCCACAGACAAATCCAAACACACACACACGCACGCACGCACGCACGCGCGCGCGCACCCTCACACACACACACACACGGACACGTACACGGACACGGACGCGGACGCGGACACGGACACGGACACGGACACGGACACGGACACGGACACGGACACGGACACGGACACGGACACGGACACGGACACGGACGCGGACGCGGACGCGGACGCGGACGCGGACGCGGACGCGGACGCGGACACGGACGACGGACACGGACACGGACACGGACACGGACACGGACACGGACACGGACACGGACACGGACACGGACACGGACACGGACACGGACAAGGACACTGACACGCACAAACACACATACAAAACAACAAACACGTCAATTTAGTTTTGAAAATTTTTAAGGTTAGTTAATATTAAAACCATAATCGAGAAAAAACTTAAGGAAATTTTGAAGCATATAGGTTACCATAAAGTTATTGGTTGCACCTTGTACACTCGTAAAACTGAGGTAAACGTCATATAAATATGAATCGTCATCGACAATCTGAAATAAGTAAATATCACTTACTCGCAATTACTCAAGGCAAGCGTAACGATAATTTGGAAGTTATGCTCCATCCAGCTAGCAGTTTTAATCTCAGTTTCTGAAACATCTACAAGAATAATTCACCTTGATTCAAATCGTAACTGTTATTCTAGTAAATAAAGCTGAGGAAACCAGGATCAGTAATATAGTAAACAGTCACCGCGATAATATAGGAATTGTATATTCAATTCAATCAACACCATAATATCAATTAAGTTTCTGTAATCGGCTTGTCTCTAGAAAAACTCATTTAGCAAGGCAATGAACATATAAACAAACATAATAAAAGGATTTATTGTACTTAATCTTTGTGATACTTCGTGTAACTTTTCACATAAAAACAAACAAGTCTAATAACGCACTATTGATGTGTAATGCCTGCACTGAATTTTTGCGCTAAGTCTCACAATAAAATTGTTGGGTAAGGACCATTATGGCTGAAATAAGGTTGAATAACTACATCTACTCAAACAAATTTTCGATAATAATTATACAATGACTGCGCAATTATTCAACACACTCAACAAGTTATCCTATCTTTCCCGTCTAAATCTCTATTTTCTTAACTAAGCACACAAAAAGGGTAGTAGTGGGTATTGATTTTCCTTCTGGCCTAATCAAAATTTCCAATGCCAGTAATGGCACATTTATAGGATAATCAATCGTTCATTTGAAAAATCTGGAACACTGGAACTGTGGCAGGATCTGTAACAAACAAAATACACCCAAGTACCACACAAAATTAAAAAACACCGAACGCGTTTCGATAGCTACGTTATCATCATCAGCAGTCGATTAAAGAAAATTTCTAACATATATACCATCAACGAGTAACGCTTCGTTGCTAACCTACTGAAAGTGAAAGTTTAATGAGTTTTGAGTAGCCTAAAGGTCCTTGATCATCATTATTCATTTGAATTTGTTTGTTTTGAAGATCTCTAAACTTTCATAACAATCAAGTTCGTGCTTATTACTAACATGTTTGATTAATTATACCTCATCTACTACATGATTTTTATCAAACATATGTAGGGCTACGGCAGACTTGTCCCAACGTTTGTATTTTATATGAGCTAAATGTTCTTTAAAGCGAATTTTGATAGGTCGTTTAGTTTGCCCCACATATATTTGTTCACAATTCTTACAATTAATCTTATAAATTCCCGACCTATCCTGCTTGTCCACTTTATCTTTTGGATTGCCTAAAAGAGTTTGCAAACTATTATCTGAAGTAGTGACTGTTTTCAAATTAATTTTGGAAAAGATCTTAGGTAGACCTTTTGTATAAGCAGGATAGTTTGGTAACTTTACATACTTTGTTTCTATTTGTTCTCTAGCGTTACCTAATGTAGTTGCGTTCTTAAACCTCATCCTATGTGTTTGTTTCCTAACTAAATTCATAACCACTTCATCTGAAAACCCATTGTATGCAGCAATTCCTTTAATAGTGCGCAATTCTTTATTATAATTTTGAACTGAAAGAGGAAAATCCGCGAGTTTATGGTGCCTACAGTGATTTGAGTCATTGGTTATGAATCTTTTAGTGCTAGTTTCCTTACGATAAATATCTATATTAGTTTACTACTATTTCTTGTTACAAGAGTATCAAGGAACGGGAGACTGTCATGTGCCTCTATCTCATAGGTAAATTTGATTGTCGGAAATTTAGAATTTAAAATTTAAAAGTTCTCAACGGTTCAAATTTTAGTATTAAGGATGGCAAACACATCATCCACGTATCTAACCCAAACTCTAGGAAAATAAGGCAAATCGCGTTTTAAATCTGTCTCAAATTTACCCATGAATAGATTTGCTATTGCCCATTGTCTTACCATGTTCTTGCTGGAAAATTGATGGTTAATTTTGAAAAAGGTTTGTTTCATACACAAATCTGTTAATCTAAGAAAATCTTCTACTTCTCTATCGTCCAAATGGTTTTGTTTTAAAACATCTTCTAAATAAACTAAGGTTTGATCCATTGGAACGTTCGGAAACGTCGAATGAGAGAATTTGCCACACTGAAGTTGGGCTGTTGGTAGGAGAGGTTATGAAATTTACTAGATAAACATTTGGACAGCAGATAAGTAGGTAAATTAATACCAGAAACAATGGGTCGCATAGCATTACCTGGTTTATGAATCTTAGGCAAGCAATACATTCTAGGTAGCACCGGATTGGATACCGTTAGTCGAAACCGTTCTGCTTGTCTTGTTTGTTGGATCTACATAATTTTGACAATTTCTTTTGATGTATAAATCTTTTAGCAACAACTTTATGATCAATGACCTCATCCAAGTGATGCAAAAAAGTAATCCATTCATCAAATTCATTAGCATTTAAATCTGTTTCTCAACTTTGACCGATCATTCATTACTCAACAGTATCTAAAATTATTCTTACTTATAGGTTGTGGGATATTATACACATGCGTAAATTCGGCCTTTGCTTTGCCGTGGCAAACTTAAATGTTCTGCGTTCACTGACATCCTTTAACGCTTGTATTGATTAGGGTATTTTATTCACCAATTACCTTCTCAAGTGTTCGACGAATTTAATATTTTAACTAACATCGTGTTTTAATTCTTATTTGTTAAACTTAATTAGTTTAATGTTAACAAATATATATATATATATATATATATATATATATATATATATATAATTCTATTATTATTAGTTATGAAGCTCATGCCATCTCTTTTCTGAAATAACGCGCGCAACGGGTCTAGCCAAGGGTTCTCTGACAAAAGACCTCAATAGCCTGAAAGGAAGACAGGAAAGGTCACTTATTTCATTCCGTGGTCAAGGGGAGGGCGGGATTTTCAAGCTCCTTCAGCCACAGTCATGGATTTCCAGCATACATACATACATTACGTATATATGCATGTTGGGATTAAGGATGGGTGTGGTCAGGATAGGATCGGAGGGAACGGAGTTAAAGTTATGAGGGGGAAAATCCTACCCCAGCATTCGCCTAGGTAGTCTCATATGGTGTGCATATACGCAGTGACCATTCTCCTACATGTGTATGAGGAAAACTCCCTGAAAAAACCACCTCATACAAGGTAGACGGTAACGGAAATCGACCCATTACCTCTCAAATGCTAAACAGGTTGTGTCACCACTACTCTACCAGCTTACTATTGTTCCTCGTTTATAGATTCTCACGTCCACCTCACCATCAAATATTTACCCGCTAAATCAAAACCAACCACTCTCGAAGGGCTTAAATGTCACATGTCTTTAGCCAACAGAAAAACTACAACGGAACCAATGCATCAGAAATGCATTTTTTGAATAACGTAATAACTCTCTGAAATTATCAAATTAGACATTCAAATTCATTCATTCATTCAGAACCAGACTCAAATTTTTATAAAATAAATTTCAATGCTATTTGCCCTAGAATCCATTGTCAACTCTTAAAGCATTGGTACAAGCAGAATATACATACATATCCTTTTTACACTCTACTACAGTATTAAGATATCATCCTTTCGCTTACGCAAATTTAATTCTTCATCTTACAATATTTTACAACATCTAAATATGCTTATGTAATACTCAACCATTTACTACAAATTCCAGTGGATAACATTTACACCAAACTGACAAGTTATATTCAAACGGACGTTCACTCAATGTCACAAATGCGTGATACGCACAACACAACACTGTGTTGTGTCAAAATAACCTGACGAAGTTTACTAAATATACCTATCATTTTCCGCTACAGAACCACAAAGGTCACAAGTAATGGGAATTTGTCTAAAAAAGACAAGGAAAGTTTGACGATAATGAGTAGCATCATGCTTAGTCAAACATAAAGCTTGAGCAATCTGTAAGATATTCACATCCCAGTAATGATGATTTTCATGTAAATAAGAAGATATGGCATTGATCGAAACGCGATTATCTCCCTCATTGTGGTTAATTTCAGGATGGTAACAAGCATTAGGCTAATACTTGTGCACTTTATAGTCTGATAAGAATGTGTTAAATTGCTACGAGGTAAACTGACTTCGACTTCCATTGTCGAATAACAATATCTGAGAAACATCAAAAATCAAAATATTTGCAACTGCGTAAGTAGCAAGTAAACACAAAACTACACTTACATACACAATCCGCCGCTACAAACAAATAGGAATTGTTTTACTTAGATCTAGATAATAGACCCAACCAAGCAATACTTTACATTAAATCAGCCCTAGCAGTGTTAGGAACACGTTTTGCAGTTGCATACAGATTTACAAGCATCTTGCCTCATATGAAGACAATAGTATGATTCAGAGATGTAAATAGTATCTTAAAAATGCCAGAATGAGCAGTGGTAGTAGCAAAATATGATGTTTGTTATGGGGACCACCAGTTTTCATTCAACCGTATTAGTATATGTAGCTACTGCTTTCTCCGTATGTTTATTGAAAAAAACCATCACAAGTCGAGAAAATTATGAAGATGCTCATTCACTTTTTTACACATATCTAAATACAATAAATCGGGAATGAGATTATACATAGATACAATGTCAATAGAGGGAACACCTCGAGATGAATAATCAGGTGTCGACATTTTACTTTTAGGAGGATAACCAACGTCCATGTTGTATTGTAAATTCCTAGTCAAACGAGCTAAACCATTAACATGATCTATTCAGTTATGTAGCCAAGTTAAACCATAAAGCAAATACCTTCAACAAAACATCTGAATAAGACACAACACACTCTCATGTGGACATGAAAATCGGAATTAAATTTCTTCTAGATTACATACCTACTACAAATATTAAAATATTATTTCTTCAAGGGTTTTTTTTGTGAAAAATCACTGGATCTTGACCATTATCATTAGTCTAAAAAAATGGACAGTTAAATAGTGGCATTTTGACACCATAATTAGTAGTCGGACCTTTTAAGGCCATTTGTTAGAATAAAATGGAAATAACTCCATAAAGGTTAAAGTTAGGATACGAAACTCTGTCAAAAAAAAAATGTACGCGTTATTGGCTTCTCAAAAATGTAAAATTATACCGAGTGTTCCATTTAAAAATTGTGAGTAAAATAACATTTTGCATAAGTCAATTACTGGGTATGTTTTTCTGAATTGTATCTCAATATTTGTCCAAAATCGTCGTAATAAGCAATCTGTAGTGTTAGCTATAGCCAAAAATCTTATTAAATGTATGAGTAATAAATTTCAAGTGTTCCGTGCTGAATTAAAATAATTCAGTAACCTTTAAAGTTAGCCCCTTAATACCCTATACCAAAAAACATCTACTCTTTAAGGTCTATTCAAAAATGTAATGAAACATCGGGTGTGGGTGTGTGGGTGTGTGGGTGTGGGCGTGGATGTGGGTGTGGGTGTGGGTGTGGGTGTGGATGTGGGTGTGGGTGTAGGTATGTGTGTGCGTACAGGGTGTCCCAACGATTTGGGGGTGGAAGATTACACCTATACCGTTGATTTAAAAAAATTTTCATCTTATAAAAATATTTTTGTATATACGTGATGACCCATTTTCGAGCACTATACTAAATTTGTGTTTTTTTAATGGAACGCCCTATATATTTTATATATTTGAATTCACGGTTAAATACTGATCAAAATGATTTAAGTCTACGGCTAACTGTTATTGACAGTAGAAAATTAGTCAGTTAAGTAGGCTCCTGTGCGCCAACTTGAAAGATATAAGTGAAATTTTGGGATTTGTTTTTCCAATGCATCTAGTTTTAACCTTTACATTCAGATTTCAGACTCTTTTCTCTACATATACAGGGTGGTCGGCTTTGCTCAATGTTATTTTTCTCATATTTTTTAAATGGCACACACTGTAGTTTATTACAGATTTGAATAGCATTTTTACGAGCTTGCAATAGATACTCACTTTATTTCTAAGTTCTTTTGAATTATTTAGTGATAAAGTTGAAAATTATAATTTTTTTTAATTTTTTTTTTGAATTTGTCACATTAGAGCCTATAAAATAAATTAAGACAATGTCATAATCTACAGAAAAACAAAAATTGCTATAAATCTGTGAAGCTACAGATTTATGACATAATACAATATTTAGCACTGTAAAAGAGCAACGCTTAATAATATTAGTTACTCGTAAACTGCATAGCATAAACCTTAAAATGGAATTAAAGAATACAATAAATAATAGTAGCTTAGTTTTCGCTTGTCTCTTTCTATTTCTTAAGAATTTAACACATGAAAGCCACTTATAAATAATCCGCGAAAAATTGTCAGATATTTATCTGCATAGTAACTTCATTTACTTAGTTTCTGATGAATTTCTCAAAAGAAGAGCTGACTAATATGTTCTATGCTTTGGGAGAAGATGAAAGGAACTGCTTGTTGGCATCCAGGATTTATAAACAAAAGTACCCTTTAACTGGACTTCTAAGACCATCTTCTTCGAAGACGATTTGAAGGTTACCAGACTCAATGGACTGTGAATGTGTGGGTGGTATTATCAATACTGATGTAATAAGACCTTTATTTTTCGATGGTTCCCTGATAGGTGAAAGATATCTGCAATTCCTTCAAGAAGATTTGCAACAGTTGCTTGAAAATGTAAATCTACATACTCGACAAATAATGTATTAGCAACATGATGGAGCCCCGCCGCACTACCATAATCCAGTACGTCGGTTTTTAGAAAATTGGCGCGAAGATCGCTGGATAGGTTGCGGTGGTCTCACTTCTTGGTCAGCGGAATCACCCGCTCTCAGTCCCCTACTATTTTTTCTGTAGGGATATGTGAAACAGGAGGTGCATAGAGATTTGCCTACTACACCGGCCATTATGAAACTTCGAAGTATTTGAAGAAGCACCCTTCAAAATGTCAAAGCAACCTTTACTAGGTGGTTGACACTATGCATTGCTGCAAATGGAAACATTTTTGAATATCTAATATGAAATGTGTAATTCACTGTGTTTGTTTAACATTTTAAAATGTATAGTTATTCAGTTCTACGAGTAAATACTTATTAAGCTTTGCTCTTTTATAGTCCAAAATGTTGTATTGTGTCACAAACCTATCGCTTCACAGCTTTATTGCAATTAGCATTGTTACAGTTTTGTTTTTCTGTGAGTTTGTCATATACCCATGGTTTTATCAAGATTTGTCGATAAATTTCTAATTTAGAAATTATTTGTTAATACCGAACATCTTGAATTTAGGTTCTCGTTGTTGGAAGTAATAAAGTATTAATAATTGGAGAAGCTTTCCTATTGTAACGTTTTCTTTTGTCGCTTACGTAACTGAAAGGATTTACGATTTTTTTTGTATTTTCTAAAACGAAAATGAAGTTTTTGTTGTTGATTGTAGTAAGATGTAAGTTTAAAGAGGAAAATGTGATTTACATTTTGTTATCGATATTTAGGGAAACCCTCTTACTAATTTGAAAGGAAACATTCATTAGTGTTTTTGTAAATAGGGCTAGTTTTGTATAAATAAATGCTTCGTATTTTAAATTAGAGAAATTTAATTTAAATCACGTTGGGATTGCACCATATAAAAAATTAAATTAAAGAACGTATTCAAATATTACATTGTAAGGTACACGTTTTGGAAAAGTTTTAGTTAGCCGCCAGATGGGCACCATTTCTTTTGATAAGAGTTCGGTTTTAAAACAGAGAATTTGACTTTAGATACATACCATTAAATGCTAGTTTGCCTGAAAATTCCAGTTCACCATATATCAAATTACTTAGGTAAGGTTTCGAGGTAGAAGTAAGCTTGCTGACGATGCAATCTGTCCAGACGATTTTCGAGTTGGATTCGCGAATGCGCGATGGTGGAAAATGTAAGTTTTTTTGACTAATCAGAGTGAAAGGGGTTTAAAAAATCAATGTGGCCAAAAGTGAAATTATTCGTAGGGGCAGTGATTGTATAGGCTTAAAGGCGTACAGTTATCGTTAAGGTGCAGAAGTTTACCACGAAACGACGTTGAATCGATTCCGTGTTAAAGGAACTGCCGGTATAGGGTGTTCATCCCCTCACAAAATTCCAATAAGGGATCACCTTCACGAGTCCAATTTATCGTTACGTGCAGTTAGTACTTAGGGATATATCGAGATCCAGAACGGCGTTGAATGTTTAAGTACCAATCCTCCTCTGTAGAAAGTTTCGCTTTGATTTTGCAGAAAAATACAACGTTCGTTTGAAGGTTACAAACATTAAGTTCACATTGCACTATTAAACAAATAACCTGCTGTAATTAAATAAAGCTTTTTCGTAATTTAAAATATTAAGAATTATTTAGAACTTGTATATTATTAGTGTAAAGGTAAGAAGTAACGTGTTTTAAGTAATACCTCTTGTGGTGTATAGTTAACGAGAATAAAGCTTAAGTGAAAGAATTTCGTGTGAAGGTAAATATTAGCGGGTACACGATCAATTGAGATCCGATCCCCAACGCAAATAGTAAGAGGAGGCCGTCCCCAGCTGAATGGTACGGCGAATTGCAAGCGTCACTCCGGCATCAACGGCATCATCGAGTTTACTCTCTGCGTCTATTCCAGATTCTGTGTAACAAAAGGGCCTCTCCGATTAAGGTAACATTTTTGTATTCATATTGTGGTGATTAACCAAATTTAAATAAATTCTTGGGTTTCATTATTATTTGATTTAGATGTAAAGCGAATATATGAACGCAGTGTTTTCTTTTTCTCTTTTAGAGATTCATTTTGATTACTTTATCGTTTTAAATTTTAAGACCGGTACATTCATTCATAGAATTATCTATAAGTTATTAGAGTGTTCCATATTTGTCATATTGGTATATAGTAATTACAATAAGTTTAAGAAAATGCCGTTGTTGAAACTGTAGCTAGAGGTTGCAGCCAATTTAGATAGGCTATCTAATGCAACTCGCATAGTAAAAGATATTGCATTCGATTTTTATTGTCATGTTATTTATTTTATGTACATTATACTTATTTAGGTTATTGGACTTATATTTTTTTAATGTGAACCTATGGCTTACACTGCATCTGACGACACGGTAATTAATGTTTATTTTTTTAATTTGCTCTTCGAAATAACGTCATTAAGACATCATATTGAGTTTTAATTTGAATAAAAACAATTACGGCTGAAAACTTTTCTTGTGATTATTTAACTATAACGTACATTTATAGGCCGATCACTCATTACATTACTTTTTATGAATTGAGCGTAATTACTTTCAGCCTGAGGAATTCGATTTCAAACGCTTGTGTATAGAATTAAAGCGTTTCTTTATTACATTTTGTTTGTTTGATGAAGTGAAATTATTTTACATATGGAGTTTTTGGATTAATGTAACTTGACTAGAAATTAGTGTTTGATTATCAAAGAAGTGATTGATTTTTGCGGCACGCTATTATTTTATTTAAGCGTGAAAATATTTGTTTTGAGGCCTTTCAGGTTGGCGAATGATCTGCTGGTCCTAGAGCCGCCTGCGGAGATTACGTATAGGTAATCAAGTTATTTGAGTATTTTGAGCGAGCTGTGAACGATCGTAATTTGGCATTTCATCCCCTATTGTGACATTTCACATACTCTGACGCTCGTTCCGGTTTTATGACGATTTCAACCCCTATTTCGACTTATGTATGGTATCCTATCCTATTGTGCGCAAAATTAAATAACTGCCAGGTTATACCGTAACAAATTATGACATTGTCTTAATTTATTTTATAGGTCTTATTGTGACAAATTCAAAAAAAGTAACAAGATTTTACAATTTTCAACTTTATAACTAAATCATTCAAAAACACTTAGAAATAGGTAGTACAAAGTGAGAATCTATTGAAAGCTCATAAAAATGCTATTCAAATCTGAAATAAATTACAGGGGTGTGCCATTTTAAAAAACGAGAAGAATAACATTGAGCAAAGTGAACCACCCTGTATATGTAGATGAAGGAAACTGCAGTCTGAATGTAGAACAACACATGTCACATTTGTTTCATAGACCCTGTATCGAACGTTCAAATTACTCATGAATAAGTATTACTTTTCTTTCGGTAGTATTGTTCTAATAAATAAAAACAAAATGATAACAAAGCTTTGGCCAAAAAATAACATGAATATGTTTCATGCGTAGAGCTACAAATATTTACGATTACCTTACAAAAAAATTTTTTACAAATAATTAAAAAAGTACAGGAAATTAATTCAAAAATTGAGTCACCTACATTACATTTCTATGTTTTATTGCATTAACGAGATTTTCCGTTACTCACGTTTGAACATGTTGTATGAAACTTTTCTTCGTATTTTTAACAAACTGATATTTTGGTGGAGAAATCTAAAGAATTGTCACTGCGTTATTCTATGACACCCTTTCCAATTTACATGGAGTTATAAATATTCTCTCAATCTACAGAAGGAGATACCTTCGAGATTTACTCTAATTTAATTCAGACATTTTAATATGCTTTTATTTCACAGATGAAAAAACGGAGCTCGATCTTGTTACATAACACTCTCTATTTAGAGAAAAGTAGAAGTAAAATCTAGAGTGTAATCATATAGTATTGTGAGAAGTATTATTAACTAAATTTATATTCTTGAACCTTACTTCCTGGAATTTCATAATTAATAGCACTATTATTTCAAATATAATTCCGTAAATGTCAATTTTTCAACGCGTTTCAATACAACATGTACCATTACCAAGAGAAAATATATAAGTAAAATAATAACTTACATTTCTCTTGATAATGATACATGTTGTATTGAAACGGTTGAGAAATAAATATGTATATGAAGCATTCGTGCAAGTGTTATTAATCTTTGTAAACCTTATATTTCTAGATATATGGTTAAGGAAAAAATAGTTTCGGTTTTTTTTGGCAATTTTTGAATAAAAATTTTTTTTATTGAAAATCAATTTTAATTAAGTACATATTGCCCATTATTATCTATGACCTTTTGCCATTTATTGGGTAATTTCATAATTTCCTCAGTGTAGAACGTCTATTGCTTACTGGCGAAAAACTCGCACACAGTGTTTTCGGAGAGTTGTTTTGTTGACCAAATTTTTTCCCTTACGTACATTTTGCGACTGAAACAAATGGTAGAGGGACGGTGAAAGGGCTGGATTATACGGTAGATGCATCAAAACTTCCCAACCAAAGAGTAGTCAGTTTTCGGTAAGTCATCAAAAATGTGTGCGGCCTGGTCTTGTCATGATGGAAAACAACACCCTTTCTATTGATCAAATCTGGCCGCTTGCTTTCCATTGATTGCTGTAATCTAGTTAATTGCTCACAGTCGCGAGCCGAATCAATAGTTTGGCCAACCCTACCACACACACACAAAGGATAACCTTCTAAGCCGTCAGTCCACGCTTCGAAGTCGTTTGCGACAGTCACCGGTCTTTGTCCACGACCTTTGATGCTTTTTATTCTCGTATCGTATCCATTTTTCATCGCCCGTTACAAGTTCCTTGAGAAATGGGTTACATTCATTCCATTTTAACATTTCACTGATCGAATACATTAAATTCCTTTGCATTAAATCGTGTGGCACCCAAACATCGAGTATTTTTGAGTAGCAAGCTTTTTTTAATTAATTCCAAACTGTTTTTTGGTTGATGTTTAGTGCATCTGCGATCTCTTCAATCCTTCCATGCCGGTATAATTCCACCAGCTGCAGAATTTGATCGGCTTTTTCAGCCGACCTGAACGAGGTTCAGCTGTTACATGGCGTGTGTGCGTGTATGCGTGTGTGCGTGTTTGCGTGTGTGCGTGTGTGCGTGTGCGCTAGTGAGTGTGCGTGCGCGTGTGTGGGTGCGTGTGTGCGTGAGTGTGTGCGTGTGTGCGTGTGTGCGTGTGTACGTATGTGCGTGTGTGCGTGTGTGCGTGAGTGCGTGTGTGCGCTTGTGCGTGTGTGCGTGTGTGCGTGTATTCGTGTGTACATGTGTGCGTGAGTGCGTATGTGCGTGTGTGCGTGCGTGCGTGTGTGCATGTGTGCATGTGTGCGTGTGTTCATGTGCTTGTGTGTGCGTTAGCGCGTGTGCGCGAGTGTGTGCGCGTGCGCGTGTGCGTGTGTGCGTGTGTGCGTGTGAGCGTGTGTGCGTGTGTGCGTGTGTGCGTGTGTGCGTGTGTTCGTGTCTGCATGGGTGCGTGAATGCGTGTGTGCGTGTGTGCATGCGTGCGTGTGTGCGTGTGCGCGTGTGCGCGTGTGTGCTTGTGTGCTTGTGTGCGTGTGTGCGTGCGTGCGTGTGTGCGTGTGTGCGTGTGCGCGTGTGTGCGTATGTGCGTATGTGCGTGTGTGCGTGTATGCGTGTGTGCGTGCGCGCGTGTGTGCGTGTGTGCGTGTGTGCGTGTGTGCGTATGTGCGTGTGTGGTGTGTGTGTGTGTGTGTGTGTCGCGTGTGTACGTGTGCGTGTGTGTGTGTGTGTGTGTGTGTGTGTGTTTGCGTGCGTGCGTTCGTGCGTGCGTGCGTGCATGCGTGTGTGTGTGCGTGTGTGCGTGTGTACGTATGTGCGTATGTGCGTGTGTGCGTGAGTGCGTATGTGCGTTTGTGCGTGTGTGCGTGTGTGCGTGTGTGCATGTGTGCATGTGTGCGTGTGTTCGTGTGCTCGTGTGTGCGTTTGCGCGTGTGCGCGAGTGTGTGCGCGTACGCGCGTGCGTGTGTGCGTGTGAGCGTGTGTGCGTGTGTGCGTGTGTGCGAGTGTGCGTGTGTGCGTGTGTGCGTGTGTGCGTGTGTGCATGGGTGTGTGAGTGCGTGTGTGCGTGTGTGCATGCGTGCGTGCGCGCGTGTGTGCTTGTGTGCGTGTGTGCGTGTGTGCGTGTGTGTGTGAGAACGTGTGTACGTGTGTGCGTGTGTGCGTGTGTGCGTGAGTGCGTGTGTGCGTTTGTGCGTGTGTGAGAGTGTGCGTGTGTGCGTGTGTGCGTGTGTGCGTGTGTGCGTGTGTGCGTGTGTGCGTATATGCGTGTATGCGTGCGTGTGCGTGTGTGTGTGCGTGTGTGCGTGTGCGTGTGAGTGTGTGCGTGTGTATGTGCGTGCGTATGTGCGTGTGTGCGCGTGTGAGTTTGTGCATGTGTATGTGTGTACGTACGTGCGTGTGTGCGTGTGTGCGTGTGTGCGTGTGTGTGTGTGTGTATTTGCGTTCGTGCGCGCATGCGTGCGTTCGTGCGTGCGTGCGTGTGTGTGTGTGTGCGTGTTTGCGTGTGTGCGTGTGTGCGTGTGTACGTATGTGCGTGAGTGCGTGTGTGCGTTTGTGCGTGTCTGGGTGTGTTCGTGTGTGCATGTGTGCGTAAGTGCGTGTGTGCGTGTGTGCGTGTGTGCGTGTGTGCATGTGTGCGTGTGTTCGTTTGCACGTATGTGCGTTTGCGCGTGTGCGCGAGTGTATGCGCGTGCGCGTGTGCGTGTGTGCGTGTGTGCGTGTGTGCGTGTGTGCATGGGTGCGTGAGGTCGTGTGTGCGTGTGTGCATGCGTGCGTGTGTGCGTGTGCGCGTGTGCGCGTGTGTGCTTGTGTGCTTGTGTGCGTGTGTGCGTGTGTGCGTGTGTGCGTGTGTGCGTGTATGCGTGTGTGTGTGTGTGTGTGTGTGTGTGTGTGTGTGTGTGTGTGTGTGTGCGTATGTGCGTGTGTGCGTGTGTGCGTGTGTCGTGCGTGCGCGTGTGCGTGGGTGCGTGTGTGCGTGTGTGCGTGTGTGAGTGTGTGCGTGTGTGCGTGTGTGCGTGTGTGCGTGCATGCGTGTGTGCGTAGGTGCGTGTGCGTGTGTGCGTGTGTGCGTGTGTGTGTGTGTGTGTGTGTGTGTGTGTGTGTGTGTGTCGCGTGTGTACGTGTGCGTGTGTGTGTGTGTCGCGTGTGTACGTGTGCGTGTGTGTGTGTGTGTGTGTGTGTGTGTGTGTGTATTTTCGTGCGTGCGTTCGTGCGTGCATGCATGCGTTCGTGCGTGCGTGCGTGCATGCGTACGCGCGTGATTGCGTGCGAGATTGCCCGCGTTCGGGCGTGCGTGCGTGCGTGCAGAACAAAAATACCTACGTACTTAAAATTTTGCATTAAAGCTTGTTTTCATTTGGCTTGTAGCTGACTAGATTTTGGGAGAAATGCAGCGACGGAGAGGGGGTTTATTAGGGCAGTTTTTGGTTATTATCAAATATTTCTAAAACAGCTGCATATTTCAAAGATATGCAAATACCTAGATATAGACCTTAAACACATCGATTAATTATGTTATATACAATTTTTGATATGGCGCGTAATTTAGCGGAAAAAAATTCCGAAAGTCGAATTTAAGTTTGTAACAAACCTTTTTGAGTTGTTTTAAAATATACCATAATTTAGGCAACTTCGCTCATTTTTGTGTCATGTAAATTGCATACCTTAATGGCTGAAAAAGCATACGTTTAGATATCGAATATCAAAACTCTCATTATATTTCTATTTCAAGATTAATTGTACAACCAAAATTGAAAGCGTGGCTTCGTCAGTACATCTTATCAGTAACAGTGCACCAGTGACAACCAAAATTTTAAAATACAACAGGTATTTCATTTCTAATTATTAGTATAAGGTATTTTTTTAAGTTACTAACATTAGTATTAAGATTTTCTACTTTTATAACATTACTTAAAGATTTTATAATAAAGTAAGTTGGCGTCCGAGGTATTTTAACATTTATTTACACGTTGAAGTTACTTTTTTTTGTAAAGCGAACATATCTAACCACACACACACATTTTCTAATTGAATCAAATCAAATTTTAAGAACATGGACCGTTAATCACTGGCTGAGCTAAAGACACAAAATCTTCTATTTATTCTTAGGAGTATAAGTAATATTAAGGGTGAAATTACTAATAACAACACCTGCTACACCCTATTAATTTTTTATTACACGTGTTAGTTCAAATTTTTTCATTATCTAAATAACGATTAGTTTTATAATAAAAAGTGTAGAAAATCTAAATTTGCATAAATTTTCTTTATAAAGTGTTTTAATGTAAAATTAAATAAATATGATTGAAAATGCTGAAGCTGTATTAGCCATATTTTTATAGAAGCGGGCGGATTTGCAATTTTTTTTACGTTAACATGAATTTATGTCTATGACTCTCTATCTGATATGAAGCTTTAAACGTCATTCTGAAATAGATTATTGTTTTTGTTTTTACGTTGCCTGTTTTCGTTATGAACGTGTAAAACAAGAGGTTGCATAGTTATCCTAAAAAAATTGAAATTAATTTTATTTCATTTCTTTTAATTTAAGTTAGCATCTAGATGTCTGTTAACATCTGTCTATCACGAAGTTTTAAATGTCTGTTTGACATATATTATTGTTTTTGCGTTTACAATGTTGCTTATTTTCGTAATGAACTTATTATAAAAGAGGTTGCATAATTATCCTTAAAAAATATTATTAAAATTATTTGATTTCTTTTCATTTCCATTTTTAGATTGGAAGGACGTGTAGTGTTCCACTCCAGATATTTTTTATTTGTATAACACTAACTGTATTTATACTAACCACACATGCTTCAGGCGTGCGCTAAAAGTAGTCCTTCCAAGTATCATATTTTACACAATAATGTACTACATACCTACATAACAGATTCAAATGGAACGAGTGCTCCTTGCTTTTCACGTTCCCCTTAAAAATAATTAAGCACGTTCAAAACTACGAGCTGCGCTTGAGATTCAAGGTGCTTATTACGTAACATATCTAAAATTTTGTAAATTTTATATAAATTATGTAAAAATGTTACCAAATTACCGATAATTCAGTGCACAAGTTGTAGACAATTGTAGATAGTTGCGCTAATATGAATTGTTCACCAGATTTATCCTTTTATGGCCATCTTTCTCTAATACATGTAGTTGAGAGAAAGACATAAAAATATGTAGTTTTATTATAGTTTTACATCGAAGAGTCACACCCAACTTTATTTTAATCAAACTTAATATATAGATTTATGTACACTGAAAAGTTCGCGTTTTTCTAAGCTTTCCTTGTGTGTTCTGGTATTTGTATTTTATTTCGTGTTATCAATATAATTTAAAGAGGCTATTTCGCATTATTTGTTTATTTCATATCATTTAAGTGTTTAAAAAAAGTTTAATTTGGAAATGAAAGAAAATTGATTTCGTTTATTGTTGTTAGTTAAACATTCTCGCAATATCGTCTGCCGTTTTATTGTCTTAGCTTTCTTTAATTAAGCGTACCACAAACAAGTTAGCATTTGACTAAAAATGGGCTACATCAGTATTGAAAAAGAAAAGTTAATTTCGATGTGTTTAATATCCAAATTTAATTATCGGAAAACCATTAACAAGTTCTCAGGTTTTAATCGCACAAGAATTGGTTGTAAAATATATCTTCGATCTTATCGGTGTAGTCAATGCAGAAGGAAATCGATACAACCTTTCTCTTTTCTTACCACATTTCTAGAGTAGTTAGTTATTTAGAGGTTTTAGTTACATCTTATTCCCTTAAAATTTTATTGAGGAAATTTTGGTTTCTCATTTCCTTAAAGTAGCATATTGTTACTATGACTTAAATTAGCACATAAATTTTGTTAAACTGAAATTTTTGCTAGTAAATAAATAATCATCGAAAAACATTCGCAGTCTGAATTTATGATAACATTAATTATTATGAATAATATTTTACAATAAAATATTTCAATTGTCATTATTCAACTAAAAGGATCATTATTTTTACATAGCGTAAAGATTAATTTTATCAGAGAGAAATTAAGCGGGGAAATTCAGTTTAAAATTTTCCTAAAAGTGTTCTTAACTTTTTCCTTAAGCTGAAGGGTTACGTCTTTAGTAAACTGGTCGATGTTATTTTAATTTTCTTTAAGTGCAACAATTATGACTTTTCAGATATTCAAATTCGTTTTCCTTTTAAAAGCAAGAGCTGCATAATTTTATTACTTAATTTTCCTTTAAAATAATTCGGATCAATATTACGCCACGAAAAATGAGTTTTAACTTTAATGTCTTTGAATAAAATTGTTGGTTCAACAAGTAGTAAATGGATTAAAATGTTTTTAATTAGGGTTCACAGAAAAGTTTGTAAAAGTGAAGCTATTAATTACGAGCTTCTGAGAAAAACATTTATAACAAATATAAAATGTTAGACTACGACAGTAGAATATTTATATTGGAAAAAGTTAGACATATTTGCAGTGAGTGAAATCATATGCGAGACCAATGAAATAATAAAAAAATAGTTATTTATGATCCTACACGCTGAAGTTGAACTTTTTAAGACGAATGTAACTTAGTTGCGGAGGCTCTATAAACCGAGGTGAATAAACAACATGAGGATACTACATTGCACAAGCTCACACTACACTTTTTTTATCGGAAGTAATTTAGTCGAAGCGGTGCGCAAAAAAAAACGGCAAAAATACATAAAGCGTGATTGTTTGCATAAGTTTAGAACAGGGACTAACGGTCATTTTGAGCCGCAGCACACTAAAATCGGACTCATAGGAGCCGAGCTATGTTCAATTTAGTGTTCAAAAGTGTTCAAAATGTTCAAAAATTAATTTTTGTCGCCCAGAAACAAATTTGGTGTCGTTTCCGCATAATTTGGGGGTAAAAAAATCATTGAAACTTATCCCAAGTTTATAGGATCAATAGTTCATGCAGCAGATGCCGCCATTTTGAAAAATCGGGCCTAAGTATAACTTTTTCTAAATTTTCTCAATAATGACAAGATGGGTGTCTTTTGCGGGTAAAAAGGCACTGCTGATATCGAAAATGACATCAAAAACTGAGTCAACTTTCAAGCTTATTATTATTATTATTAATTATTGAATTTGAAACGTTCTAAGATTAAAACGTGTAACAAGAAGAACGTTCAGTATGTTTAAATACTTTTAAAACAATAAAAAACAGTTTCAAAGAAACACAATATGGTTATAAAAAATAACGTTTATTAAATTAAAACGAATAAATAAATAAAATGTCTTATTTACAACATAACACTTTCGTCATTGACATCAGCCTGTGAATCATCTTTCCTGAAAATAATGCTGCCTTAAAATCATGCACTATATTATAGTAATTGTGCTATTATACTAAAACGAGATTTTTTGTTTCAACACTTACTTTGAATTTTGGCAATCCCCCCCTGCATTTTTTGCATGAGAGGGCAAGGAACTCCAGCGCGAACGCAACTGCATCTCGTTGTGCTGCAGTCGGAAGAACAGCCGCACAAGATCAGCTCCCTACAGGTTTTCCAGATGCTATCCTGATTGATCCAGTGTGGCTGCCATCCAGAAGACGTCATTTTCCAGCCCCACTGATCAGGAGAAGGTATATCCGTGCACATTGTATCGGCCCTTCCCCACACCGGCCTGATAAGCAGCTCTAAGGGTGTGCAGTCGAAGGGCTTCCTGGGTAGGGGGTATAAGGCCAATGGGTTTTCCCTGGGTGGCGAACAGCTCCTTTCGGGCGGCATTTACTCCTTCGCACTGGCCATCCGCCCCATATAGCCTTACAACATACTGCTCCAAGGTTTTCATAACCTCATCACTCGGTTTGCCCTCAGGAGCTGTCAGGCGCTTGAATGCCTCGGTAAAACCATAATCATCTTTCCATTCTGCCCATGCTGATCGTTTGCCGTTTGATACGAAGAACGACACCTGATCGCATCCAGTAAATGCAAATTGGCCGCGAAGAGCATATGCCTTGTCTGGGTCAAGACTCTCCGCTATGGCGTGAGCAGGTATGAATCGTCTTCTTGCACCTGTACCATACAGGATCCATAGCTCAGACAAACCCAAAGAATGCAGGGAGTGGTAGAACGAAACAGCTAAGACAAGAATGTCCGTGTCTGCGCAGCGTATCGCCACACGTTGGCACCCATGCTGCACCATATCGCGATCATGCAGGATAAGACGCCCATCTGCCCCCTCCATTTCGCCACGTGATATGTTGTGTAGTGCAGAACCCTACAAATAATAACATTCATTATTAAATAATTAAATTTGCAATAATTACCTTACCCCACTTTGTGTCCCATAAATTGTGTCTCCAATATATGTTACAATTTGTAGGTTCGGAATATTGAGTGCATTGCGAGCCAAGAATGGAAAGAGCTCTTGTTTATTCAAAGCATTTTTGAGGTAATCATCCCACTGCTTTGCTTGTTTTGGAAATGCACCTAGAATTATTTTTTATTGATAATATTAAATGGATTATCATATTATACTCAATATTTTCATTAAAGAATTGTGAAGTACCTTTTTCGGGAAGATCTGGACGTCTAGTGCCAGTGCCTCGTGCCTCTCTGGTACAGTTTTTGATACTGTTGTCATGGTATTGATCCCATACCTACGCGACATTTCTAGGTTTAACTTTCACTGCCAACCGAGAAACGTTGATCTGTGAACTAAATTGTTCAAATGTTAAAGCATCAGGCATTGGCTTAATCATCCGCACTAACGCTGTGCCGTCAAATACAAGCCTGTCGCATAAATCAGGTTGTCCTAAAATTGAACGTAAGCATAAGTAAGAAATTATATTAAACGTATTTGTTAGAGTACCATATTCTCCAACAAGCTTCTCTAATATGGGTACAAGCTCGTGCTTAGGTCCAGAACGAAGCTTTCCATTCACAAAAATCGACGGTGGATACTGCTGACACTGCAGCAGTTTTTTTTGTGAGCAAAAATTTCAAACTGAGTTTTCTTGATAGGTGCATAAATGGAAGTTTTCTGGGAGATAAGACGCTCACTCACAGAAGTTTCCAACATATCAGTACCATATCTTTCAATATTATTAAGTGCATGAATTCCACCTTCAGCAATTTCAACTCTCGTGTCCAAAACAATCACTTTCTCTCCTTTAAACAAAAATAGTTTTTCATTCTGCATGAAACTGCCTTTAATGGCAGCACAGTTAGCTATAAAGTTTTTTTGATATCTAGGATATTGTTCGTTGTGGAGATGCACTCCCTCAGGTCGTCCTTTGGCTTTGTGAAATTCTGACAGTAATCAGGCAACTTCAGAACCAGCCAGTGTCCACCGTCGAAAAGCTGCTGCGTCTTGCGTCAAGCCAATAGCACCTCCTTTAGATTTGATGTCTGAATTGTTCTGCTCATGGGTATGACCTACCCCTAAGCAAGAAAAGGTATTCTCTGTTTTACGAACCACGAATGAACCTGTAATAAAGATGAATCATTAATTAAGATACTTTCTTTAATAGTATGCAAGAGCTTATATTATCGTGTTGAATGTAACTAAGCACCTAAAGAAAACCGTCGGTGTACTTTGACTCCAAGTTCAGGAGATCTATTGCGTGCACAGTTAGCCAACGGGCATAGTGATGGTGATTCAGAGAGAAAAACCAAGGTAGCATGGATAATATTGCTTTTTCAGTTCAAAGTTTCCCTCGCGAACAAATCTTACAAATTCTGGAAGTAATAATTCAAGTCTTAGGACAAGAAGCCAATACTTAAACATAGGAGAACGGGCTTCTCTGTCATGTATCCAGTCTTCCAGGCTTACGTTCTGGTCGGAGTTGTCTTCGAGGTAAGCGTCTGCCAATAGAGAGTAAAGCACTGCGGCTGTGTATTGGTGAAACCTTCGTGCTTTTGTTATGCTTGAAACCTAATTTGAAGGAAAAAAAATAGTATAAATGTATTAGAATTATTATAATCGTGGGGAATAAGTTCTCCAAGTTTTTGCTTAATTGAAATCCATACCTTTAATAGACCCTCAGCGGAACCACTTGGGAGGACTCCAGAGGTACCAACTATTCCAACCCAGCCCGAGCCTTCCATTAGTTGACCTAGCACTCGTAGAAGGTTCTGTGTGCAGCGCAGAACAACGTACTGGATCTTTCCGTAAGTTTCAGGTAACGTCCACTGGAGTAACTTTGCAATGGCAAAAAGTGGCTGGTCCACACATATGATAGGGATTTGCCCAGGATTTAAGTGGTTTGTAGTCATCCTAATCGAGTCCAGGCCATGGTTAATCATGGCAGGGGAAGTAGACCTTTCCTCAAACAAAGGGAGCAAAGAATTTGGCGAACGAGCAAGGGGACAGGCTCTATTGGCGCGAAATGCTGCCCATGACATATCTGAAATTTGAAATTCACTGTCCAGTAATACTTTATGCATGTGATCGAGCCAGTCCTTTTCTCCATGCCAAATATCATTGCTAGAACCTGTACAAAAATACTTGCATTAAAAAAGTGTTCTCTGCTTTATGAATAGTTAAAATCACATTACATTTGGATCTCACCTGTTTGGTTTAAAAGATTTTCCTTCACATCAGAGCTGCATATTGGAGGAGAAGGTTGTATATTTCGTAAAGAAAATTCGGGTATTTCGGAGTATTCTTCGGGGAGATTTGGCACTGCCTGTAGCTCCTGCTGCGTTGCATATGATCGCACATATACGAGACCTTTTATTACTCCAAATACAAAGAAGTCTAAAGGTGAAGGATCAGGGAAACGCGCAGGACCATTTCTGCCTATCTACGAATTTGAACAAATTTCATCTAAACATCTTTTAACTTGCGCCTGATAGTGGAGTAGGGCACCGTCGTGTTGATACAACTGTATGTTTGCACGGGTGTGTAAATTTAAATCATCTAGGTTATTGTTAAAATCTTCCCTAGGAAATTGCAAAAATCGATTTCCAGTTAATGTCCCATTAAAAATAAATGGCCCAACAAGCTGCGAACCAATAACACCATACCATAAATTGAAGCCAAACTTAATCTGAGGTCGTTTTTCTTCTAAACGGTGAGGAGTTGTTGGACCCACAGGTGTTCATTATGGCGATTGAACATACCACAGTTTGTAAACTGTTTCGTCGGTCCATAAGATCTGCATCGGAAAGTTGTTATTTTCATGGCACATATTTATGAACCAATTACAAAAATGTAATCTTCTTTCATCATCACCAGGGCGCAAAGTTTGTCCAACTGAATATTTATAAAAATGGTATTTATGTTTTGCTAAAGTTCTCTCTACTGTGTGTTGTGAGATTGTATCGTATTGTGCAATTTGCGTGTTGATGTGAGTTACCATAGAGACTAACAGACATCCACACACACTGACACACACGCAGATATCCAGACAGCATGGTCAATCTTAGTGACACTTAACCAAAAGTTGTAAAATGAGCTAATAAGTCGATTTAGCGGTAATGCATATGTATATGTAGGCTGGAAGGTAAAAATCTGATCATACTATACAATATATCCTTGGTTTTCAGGTATGGCAAATATTATTTGCATTAATGTGCTTAAAATTTTTTCACTAATTGCTAAATCGACTTATTAGCTTATTTTACACCTTTTGGCCAAGTTTCGCGAATCGGCCATGATGTGTGGATGTGTGTCTGTGTGTGTGTGCGTGTGCGTGTGCGTGTGCGTGTGCGTGTGCGTGTGCGTGTGCGTGTCCGTGCGCGTGCGCTCGCGCGTGTGCGTGTGTGTGCGCGTGTGAATGTGCGTGCGTGCGCGTGCGCGTTTGTATGTATGTTTGTTTGTTTGTGTGTGTGTGTGTGTGTGTGTGTGTGTGTGTGTGTGTGTGTGGTGTATGCGCGCGTGCGCACATGCATGCGTTTTGATTTTATCATTATCTGTAACTGTAACCTGTAACTGAACAAGAAAAATGCCTATTTTATAGAATTGTTTGCTTTGTATTATACAGGCTGTCCAAAGTGTATGGAATAATGGTTCTGCAGCCGTAACCGTCATTATCACAAAACTTTCAGGACAAAAGTTGTTTGACGAAGTAATGCGCATATGGTGTATATGTCAGAAAAATGTTAGTAGTAAAATTTACCTTTCCCAACTTACAAATTTTTTTTCTTAAAAATTTTCTTATGTAAGGTCTCAAATTTTTTATACTGCCATTTTGACAATTGAAAGAGGAATAAAAGTAGTGAAAAAATATGGGCTTACGATTTAAAAGAAAAGCCAATGACGTCAATCTCATAATTGACAACCAATATATTTTTTGACATATGCACTGTGTGGCATTATCTCGTCAAACAACTTCTGTCTTGAAAGTTTTGTGATAAATCGTACGGTTACGGCTACAGAATCATTATTCCATACACTATGGGTACCCTGTATGTTGTATTAATAAATTAACAAACAATAATGTGTTTTCGATTGTATGGCAGTGTTCAGTTCAATTTAGTACTTCTAGATCAAAATGAAATTGCATATTAAAAATCTGGTTGGCAAAACCTTCAAAAGAAAAAAAAGGGCCAGGAAACTGAAGCAACGCTGTCACAAAGCCTACAGCAATGGTTTCGCAAAAGGAACAGTGAAGTTGGAAACAGTTCTAGTACTGTAAAAGAAGGAGTTGTAAATAAAAATGTTCGAGAAGAAGAGCAAGAAATAGATAATGTCAAAGAAAAAACACAAAATACACATAATGCGACCAAAAATAACGAAAATGAAACTCTAATTGAAAAAATTGAAAACATCTATAATGACAACGAAAATAAATACCAAAACAAACTTTATTTCAAAACACGGAAAGCGACACAGATAACCAAAATAAAACAGAAATTTCCAATCTTAGCCTTGAGTTTGATGAAACTGAAATTGCCACTGAGACTAGGAAAGAGAAAGAAGGAGCTGAAACAGAAACAACACAGGATGATGACGCAATTAAAATTTCCGAGGATCCCGCTAAACGGCCGTTATTAACTGAATAAATGGTTCATTACTTGACAATACGCGGGTCAGAACCAAATCAAGAAAAATGAAAAATTCCAGTGTCGGGGGATGGGAGAAGTTTCACTTCTAAATAGTTATTCAAGAATTTACCTAATGGCGAAAAAATTCGTAAGCAGTGGCTTATATATAGTACGTCTACAACTGTTTGTTTTGTTTTTCGTGCTAGCTATTTTCAAAAGGCAAAAAAAATCTGGGTTCTCTGATAAATTTAACGGGTTTAATGATTAGCGGTATTTATGTCCACCTAATCACAAAAATAGTCCTGAACATAGAAAATCGTATATAACTTGGATAGACTTTATGAAAATATTTTTTTTTAAATACAACAATTGATGATCATTTGGAAAAAAGCATAAAATCTGAAAGCGAAAAATGGTGTAAAATTTTAAAAGTAGTTGACTGTGTACTATTTTGTGCTACCAATAATCTTGATTTAAGAGTATCGTCTAATGTAATAGGGGATCGTAATTGTGAATTTTTTTTTAATTTATTTGAGTTTACAGGACATTACATTACAACCCAATTATTGCTCAGCATCTAGAAAATATCAAATCTAAAAAGTATTCTGTAAGTTACTTGTGTTGGGTAATACAAAACGAAACTATACACTTAATTGGGTTTTTGGAAAAAAAATTTTTCGTAATAAATATATACGTTTTATAACAAAACTGTTTTCAGTTTTTTTGTTTTCGCTCTAATTAAAAAGTTATATTAAATTAAAACTACATTTTTGAACCCAATACCGGAAACACGCCGACAGCTCCCGAACAAACGTGTGACGTCACAATGTTTATTTTTACTCATCGTACCATACAGCTGATGCAGTGTTTTGACTTTTAATCGATTAAATCTTGTTATTATCGTCAATATATTGGTAAATATGTCAAAAATTCCAAACTTTAAAAGTTATCGTGCTTCCTTCGTACCATTATGTCCAAATACTACAAAAACAACTCCCCCAAAATGTTTTTAAAAGTTCCACAAGATGTTAAACGTCGAAATAAATGTTTTCAAGCAATGCGACGACCTAATCCCAAAACATCAAATTTTTATTGTTGTGAAGATTATTTTGATGTAAGTATTTTATAATAATACAGTAATTAATAATTATTTATGTAAATTGAATAAATAGAATTCCATAACTAAACTCCAGAATCATAACTTTTAAAAATCATAGCATCAAAAACATTTCTATGAATAATTTAAAACGCTTAAATAATAAATTTTTACACGGTTATTGAATGGTTTCGGTTTAATTTAGTATTTTATATTTTAATTACGCGCTAATTTATGTACTATACGAAATTAAAATTTTAAAAGTGTATATAATGGTGGTTCTTCCGTTGTCATAATGTCATTTAAATAATTCTCATGATTTGATGTTTTTTTGGCTGGAAGGAGACATGGAGAATTATATTTACTATACTACAATCGGAAGTAGCGCAAAAATTGTAGTACCGCACAAGTTAACTTTACCACACATAACTAAACAAAAGTAGCTATTATAAATAATTTTTTTGCACTAAATTTCCGATATTTTTAGTCAATTTACATGTAGAAGCTGTTGACTATTGAGAATGAATTTAACGTTACGACGTCACAAACATGGCACCCAATCGTGGGGCGTTTGTAGTCGCGTGATTATTTTTAAAAAAATTTTTTAAGTGTTTTTTGCATCAACTATTAATATAATTTATTGTAAAGTTTTAAAATACATAAAAAAAACAACGAATAAATTTTTTTTTCGATAACCCAATTGGAGAAAGGTGAGAAGTGAAATTACCAAGCAAGTAAAAGATACTAAATATTTTTCTATTTTATTTGATTGTATTCCAGATTCGTCACGACAAGAACAAGTGTCACAAATTTTAAGATACGTTCAACTTGAAAACACAGATAAAGCAGGTATTGTAGAAGAAAGGTTTATTGATTTTATTGAAACAAATGAAAAAACTGGGGAAGGACTATTAAGAGAAATACTAGAAAAATTAGAGTCAGATGTATTAAATATTATGAATTGTAGGGGCTAACATGTCAGGAAAATACAGAGACGTACAGGCCAATATGAACAGACTAAACAAATTTGCAAGGTAGAGAGTTCATGCTTCTGAGTCCAACAGCTCCACTTCAAGATAGGAAAACTTAAGCAAGGTTTTAAAGGTTTCTTTAGAAGGGCATTGCGCCACCCGATGGTCATCTAAAAATAGAGCTGTTAAAAGCTTAAGTGGTCAAATTCATAATGTGCTTAAAATTTTACAAGACATGTCACAAAATTCAAACTTAAATGCTGGTACTATTTCGGGAGCTAAAAGCTTAATTAAACAAATTGAATACAATTAAAAATTATTATTAATTTTATTAAATACATAAATAAAAAGTTTACCTCGAGTAGGATTTGAACCTACAACCTGTACTTTGCTAGAGTACCGCGCTACCAACTGCGCCACCAAAGTTCAAGCCCCAATCGATGTAAATTTTGTCTTTGAACTTATTCGTTCATAACAAAATCTTATAATAAATTGAATACAAATTTATTTGTTTGTTAAATGTTTGGGCAAATGTTTTGTCAATTGATCGGATTAACGTTGCTGTTCAAAATAAATCTCTTGATGTTGGTTTGTTGAAAATTAAGAAGCTATAGGTGTGAAACCGCATTTTCCAAAAACATTTACGAGTCTGTAGGTATTGAATCTCATTTTCCCGTCGCAAGCGGCACTCGTAGAAGGAAAGTAAAACGACTAGATCTTGAAGAAGGAGCTGATGAAGGTTATAAATTTTCAAACAATCAATTGTTTATCAATGAATGCAATATAGTTTATGACTTGATTTTAGCATAATTTCGAACACGATTTGAAGCATTGGACAGCATTTGTTCAGACTTTAATTTTTTGATTGACAAAACTTTTTTTTAAGTGTCGACTGATCTACCTATTGGTTAAAAGTGCTTCAGACTTTTCATTAAAGTATTTTGAACACGTAAACCCTGCAGAGTCTTGCTCCGAAATTGGAAGTTTTAAGTCGCAAGCTACAACGTTATTTGACAACAACGATCTGAA
Source organism: Vesta saturnalis (assembly GCA_036346205.1). Taxonomy (NCBI): domain Eukaryota; kingdom Metazoa; phylum Arthropoda; class Insecta; order Coleoptera; family Lampyridae; genus Vesta; species Vesta saturnalis. The sequence goes on along the minus strand of JARFJB010001884.1, from coordinate 2,087,520 downwards.
TACTGTTACTACTTCTCAAATGGTTGATCTTATTCACAGTTACGAACTTCAAAATGCGTATCCAAATATCCAAGTAGCTCTGCGTATCTTTTTAACTATGCCAGTTTCAGTAGCTTCTTGTGCACGAAATTTTAGCAATTGTAGTTAATAAAGAATTATTTAAAGTCATCAATGGGACAGGAAAGATTATCTAATTCAGACATAATTTCAATCGACATAGGAACTAAATTACAACGATCTAATTTTGGAATTTGCAAGACAGAAAGCAAGAACGATTAAAATGTAAAAATGAAACACGTTTAAATTGAAAGTTGTTATAATCTTTTGTTTGTTTTTATGTGTTTTTAAGTTTATTGATATAATTTTGTTAACTGTATCATTGATATCTTTGCTTTGAATTTTTTTTAATTAACGTATTTACGTCTATTAATCTCTATCTGACATGAAGTTTTAAACGTCAACCTGACATGGATTATTGTTTTTGTTTCTACAATGTTGCTTTTTTTCGTTATGAACATATAAGATAGAGTTTGCATAGTTATCCTAAAAAAGTTATGATTTAGTATATTAAAGTATAAGTGTATAAAAAGGTCTCTAAAACACGCGCGATTTTTTGAGCACGACGGCGCATACTTTACGCTATTTTTTTTATTGGTGCACCTTTAAATCATAAATACTAGTATTATTACTACAAAAAATGGAAATACGAACTAATAATGTAAACTGTGTAAATAAAAATTAATATTATTATAAGTTTTTGTTATGAACGAATAAGTTCAAAACTGTTTAGAATTTATATCAGTTCTACATACATAAAGACAAAATTTACATCGATTGGGGATTGTATCTCGATGGCGCAGATGGTTAGCGCGGTATACTAGCAAAGTACAGGTCGTAGGTTCAAATCCTACTCGAGGTAACCTTTTTATTTATGTATTTAATAAAATTAATAATAATTTTTAAAAATTAATATATCTAACAATACTAACTGTACTTTCTATTTTCATTTATAAAATTAAAAGTGTTAAATAATGTTTAAATAAAGGTTTTGAATTTGTTGGTAATATTTTATTTGACGTTACAAGGTCCTCCTGTCAGATCATTAATCAAACAATTGTCATTTAGACTTCACGTTTCTTTATAAATAAGTGGTGTAAATGGTAATCGTAATAAAAGGTGTTTTAATAATATAATAAAGAAATAAGAGTAAGTTAAAATGTTCTCCGAAACACAAATCGTTATAACTAACTGGAGATACCAACCATTCACCACAAATAATGCCTTTGACTCAGTCGGAAGATTAACATAGGGTGGTTCGTTCCTTTGATTTGCTTAATTACTACAATTTCTGCTTGATTACTCCCACTGAACATAAATAATAAAAATGAAATGTAACACTAATAAAATGATCTCGGACGGCAAGTTATTTTTTAATAATGCTCGGAATAACTAAACCGAGGTTGTTTACAACAATAAAAATTCTATCAAAATGTATAAAATAAAAAATATACAAATATGTTTATTAACAGTTAATGATAGGGTTAAATAAAATATATCTTAAAAATAGCCTTAAATTACTAAAAATCTCATTAAACATTAAATACCTGTTACAAAATATACATATTCTTGAGAACCCCTGGTATTATAAAAAAATAATGCAGAATTGCAAACCAAGGTGACGTAATCCTTGTGTCAATGTTGCGCAATGTATTGAAATAACAATGCTTTTATATTATCAACCACACTCAAACTGGAATTTTATCTCTTATAAATTTGTCTTCTTAAAATTGAATAAACCAATATTTATTGCATTTCTTGAAATGTCCAATAAAAATTGCAATCATAAAATGAAAGCGTACGCAACAGTAAAATTAAATGTGTACTTAAAATGTAATTAAAGTGTAAATCAAAGTAAAAATAAAAGAAAGGAAAGTAAAAGTAAGAGTGCCTGAAAAGAGCAAATGTTTTAATTTTTTTGTATAATACGTTAAATTATCTTACCATCAAATCAATGGCACTTTCACTAAATTTAGGTGGAAAATCCCCAAAAAAGCTTCCTACTCAACATAAGGTTCATTAAGTACTAAAATGGACACCTAGAATATCAGACGAAGTCAGATGATGTAGCCGTGCGCGAAAGGATTTGCGCAAAGAATTAAGTCAACGATGACGTATTGTGCGAACATATTTGAGCAGAAAAATAATTTAAAGATGTGGAAGTATAAACCTTTAAGAAATATATGCCCTTAAGAAGATATGCACTTAAGTTACATCAAAATGCAAATTAAGTTGCCTACCTCATAGCTACCAATCATTGATAAATAAATTTTTCTGATATTTACAAACTGAATGAATGAAAGACCTAAATTACGGTATTTTTAATACAACTCAAAATGGGTTGTTACATCTTGAGTTGTTGATGTTGCCATGGTAACTTTAAAAAACGCGCGTTTTTGAAAGTTCGATTTAAACACGCTAAAGCGTGCTTTAAATAGGTAAAACGGAGCACCAATAAAAAAAATTATTTCATTTCTTTTAATTTTTTAAGTCTAGATGTCTATTTAAACGTCTTTTTGACATAGATTATTGTTTTTATTTTTACAATGTCGCACATTTTCGTAATCAACTTTATTACAAACAATGTTGCATAGTTATCCTAAAAAGAATGTTATTAAAATTACTACATTTCTTTTAATTTCCGTTTTGTAGGTTGGAAGGTCGTGTGGTGTTCCACACCAGATATTTTTGTGTAATAATTTGAACAGAATTTGGTGTTATCTCTCTGAAACTTACGAAACTATAAATAGAGAAAAGCATGTCAAGTTGGAATCTATAATATTAGTTCTTTTTGACAGTAAACAATTTTCAGTCGTATATTTTTATAATTTAATAAATGAATGAATAAATAATGAAAGATTACACAAGCACAGGAAAGTTATGTTCTGTCCACATCAGATTTTTGTCTAGTATTAAATATAACATTGTTTAAGATAACTAAAAAAAAATTCTATCTATTTCGGAAAGGCAATAAATAACACTTAGATGTTCACATCAAACGTGATTATATTAAAATTGGCAACGCGTAACAAAAATTATAACTTTAAAATCTCTTCAAACGTCAAATGAACACGTGGGGAGAAAGTTTGAAAAGTTTATTGGAAGTAAAACGTTCACAACAAAAGTTATAAAATATAAAATTTTGACGACAAAATTTCTAAAGATTTTATTCACAAAAGGAGTTACCACGTCATACCTAAAATAATGTCTTTCTTTTATTTTAATCAGAACATTATAAATGAGTCAATATCAGTGTATCGAAGGGAAAATAAAACCATTAAGAGTAATGAATATTCAACACGAAACTCAAGTTTTGAATAAATAAGAACCGCTGTAATTAAGCAACGTTATTAAAGTTACACTTAATTAAATTTTTATTTAAAAATTCAGGAAGTAGTTTTTGGTGGTTAAGGGTGAAGTATGGTTGGCATAAGGAATCATTGTGTAAAAATTAATAATAGGGTGCATAAGTTTCAAATTGAAATACTTCAACATTGTAGTTACGCGCTATATTGTTGTACCTTTATATATACCAAAAGCACCCTCCCAGGACTTTATATAAAATTCTAAACAAACGAGCAATTTTCTATGCACGATTTCCCCAATTTTCTCATTTAGATTTAAACATAGAGATGCAATTGCGATTTTAAGTTTTATACGAGTGTAAGATATTGTCTAAATGTACGTTGGCAAATATCATAAAATAAATTAGATTTCCTTTTTGATACTAAAAGGAAGGGCGTGTAAAGAAAACGTTTGAAAACTGCAGATGGCCCTTTAGTCCTTCCTAAATTAACTCGAATTCACGTTCGATAAGCAACAAAAACAAGAACAAAAGCTCACAAGGTTTTTCCAATCCGAATTATCGCTCTTTCTTGATATCTCTTGTTCTTTTGTTTTTATTTTGCAACCCTATAAATGAGTCTTACGTTTTGTAGTAAGGACGCATTCAATGTATATAAGGAAACAGATTTTTATTTTTGTTAATTAAGCACTGCATAATATATAATGTCCAGATATATAAAGAAATGTCTAATGTTAACGTAATTTTTGATGAAAGCGATTGGATTTGAAAATTATTGCAAAACTTGAAACTGCGTTAAGGAGAGAGCAAATTAAGAATCTTTTTTATTTCTTAATTGTTTTATAACAAAAAAATGTTGTCCATTATATATAATATAATATTTTTTTACTTACCGCGGTAGTTTCAACACTAATCGAAACATAAAAAATGTAATGTTAAATGAAATATCTGGTGTGGAACAATACTAGACCTTCCTACCTACAAAATGAAAATTTAAATAAACGAAATAATTAATTTTTTTAGTATAATTGTGCAACCTGTTATGTAATATGTACAGAATGAAAATACGCAATGGTGTAGAAACAATAATAATTTATGTCAGATAGACGTTTAAACCGTCATGTCAGATAGAGATTAATAGAGATTTAGGCGCAAACTTGAAAAAATCCAAAACCGCTTGCTTGTATGAACACATCGCCAATGCAATGTAAGCTTTCTAATTCTTATTTAAATTATTATGTATCTTATTTGGCTTCGTCTCAGGAAGCTTTATAAAAAGCTAATCCTTATTCAGCTATTGAAAACGTTTTTAATTGCACCTAAATTCCACTATCCCACCATCAAAAAATTGCATTGGACAGAACTTATAGTTTTAAAATCTGCATGCTCGTATGTGTATTCCTTATGTATATATATATATATATATATATATATATATATATATATATATATATATATATGTATATATATATATATATATATATATATATATATCATGTTTCGGAAATGTTTGGTAAAAACTGCGCCTAATTCATCTTTCCTATGCGATACACTCCGCAGGATGTAAATCTTATACACTCCGGGAGAGGTGAAGTCAAGCTTTAAATACGAAATTCCGTGCACGAACGCCTTATCCTTCTGGGTTAACGTGAATTCTATCATACATCCATACAGACACACGCACACGCTCACGCACACCAGGAAGAGGGTGAGGTTAGGTCGTCGTGCGGTTTGGGTATCATGACGGTGGAGGCTGATATCCAGTCCGTCGGGAAGTGGGATAGGATTAAGCATTGGTTGTAGATGTTGGAGAGTAATTAGAGGGCTGGGTCAGGTAAATGACGGACGATTTTTTCCTCTTTTAAAATATATGTGGACCTGGTCGGTCGTGATGGGGGCATAAAAAGGATTCTGGTTATCGAGTTGGATTTCGGGAAGGTTAAGGTTGCGGAGTTCTTCAAGGCGACCCTCGAGGAGTGCCTTGAACCAGTTGTCGAATTGGGGATCATCTGGGCATCGGAAAATGGATTTGAGGTGGTGACCAAAGAAATAAGCCTTTCCTTGGTCGGAGGAGATTAGGTTGCCCTGAGGGTCGGTTAGGTGGGATTTAGGGTTGACTTTCCTTTGGTCAGTCTATCTAACTGTTGCCAGAAGCGCTTACCATTTCTATAATCTAGCAGGGAGGTGGCGTTGATCCAGGAGTCTTCGGCGTGTTTGTTGGCTTCTCGCTTGATTAAGGCGTTAAGGCGATTGTATTCGGTCTTGAGAGCTGGATCCCTAGATCACAAGAATTGACGATAGATTCGGTTTTTTCTCTTTGATCCAGTTCAACATATCGACAACATATCAACATATAGACCGCTTCCGTAATTACGGAAGTCAGGTTTCTAATGGCTCCATCGAGATCTTGTGTCGTTTGAAGATTTGGTGTAGGAAGGTTGTTGGAGATGTGTTCGGAGAACACAATCCAGTACAGTATATATATATATATATATATATATATATATATATATATATACATATAATATATATATATATATATGTGTATATACAGGGTGTTTAAAAAGATACGGCAATATTAAAGGGGGTGATTGCCTAGGTCATTGTATACAATAAAGTTCCTATAAACGTAGGTCCGCAAACGCTTCGTTACCGATCTACAGCGTGTTGAAGTTTAATTTAAAAAAACAGTCAAAATTAGATTTTTCCAAAACGGCTTGAGATATCATAATGAAATTTTACGCGTGTCAATAGCTGTGGGAGGTGCATACTTTGCAATACAACACGATGTTTCAGTCGTACCATTAGCGCGCGTATTGGCACGTCACAGGCTATTTTTCAAGAAAAAAGTAGGATGCCGCTGATTTCTCTAAAAATAGAAAATATTTTTTAATTCTTTGTTCAATTGTAAAGAAAAAAGCTTTCTTGACTTTTTATCGTACGACGTACCGTTTTTGAGTAACAAAAACATTTTAGTGTATGTCCATTTATCATGCGTACAAAAATATTTTTAAATATTCCTGTATTATTCACTGACATATCACTGACATATTGAATGAGTCTCGTGATTAATAATTTTGTATGTGTCGAATTTGTAGAAGTTCCTTATCATGAATGCCGAGATGACCGACATGCACTACATTTATGGACTTGCTGATGGGAATGCATTAGAAGCTAGACGGTTGTATACTGAAAGATTTCCGGGCCGTATTGCTCGTGATAGAAAAACTTTCAAATGAATTCATCGGCGTCTTTATGAAACAGGCACATTAAGACGAAATGGAGGAGCAGGATGGCCAAGGACAGCAAGAGCTGGAAGGGATGTGCTGGACATGATTGAAGAAGATCGAGGTACTTCTACTCGAAAAATTGCTGACGCTTTGGATGTAAGTAATGGGACTATTTGGCACATTCTTAAGGAAAATTTGTTGTATCCATTCCATATACAACGCGCTCGAGCACTTCTTCCTGCCGATTTTCCTCCTCGGATTGCATTCTGTCAATGACTTTTGCACAAAACGGTTCAAATTCCTCAACTCCTGATGTTGATTCTGTTCACCGATGAAGCGAGTTTTTCAAGAAATGCAATACGGAATTTCCATAATAACCATGTATGGTGTGAAGAAAATCCAAATGAAATTGTTGAAGATTGTTTTGAACATCAGTTTTCTTTGAACGTTTGGATTGGAGTTGTGGGTGACTGCCTAATTGGACCGGTATTTCTTCCCGGGGGACTTACCGGAGAGGTGTATTGCAACTTTTTGGAAAACACGCTCCCTGGATTTCTGGACAACGTACCATTAGCGATTGGAGATGCAATGTGGTATATGCACGATGGCGCACTAGCCCACTTTAGTCAAGTAGCTCGTGATTTCTTAACACAAGCATACGGAAATCGTTGGATTGGCCGGGGTGGACCTCACTTATGGCTGCACGATCCCCGGACTTAAATCCCCTTGATTTTTTCTTGTGGGGCCATTTGAAGTCCTTGGTGTACGCTACTCCATTGGAAAACGTAGAAGACTTAAGAAATCGAATCATTGCTGGGTGCAACTCAATTAAAACCGATCCTGGTGTTTTTTAGAGAGTTCGCCAGTCAATGAGGAGAAGCTTGGATTCTTGCATCCGAGCTCGAGGTGGTCACTTTGAACAGTTTTTGTAATTTTTGGTTGGTAAAATTTTTGGTTTGGTGAAATATTTGTTTTTGCCCTTGAATGAAACCCTTGATTTTTAAAACTTTTTTCTGTAATAAATGGACATGCACTAAAATGTTTTTTTTTTTTTACTCAAAAACGGTACGTCGTACGATAAAAAGTCAAGAAAGCTTTTTTCTTCACAATTGAACAAAGAATTAAAAAATATCTTCTATTTTTAAAGAAATCAGCGGCATCCTACTTTTTTCTTGAAGAATAGCCTGTCACGTGCCAATATGCGCGCCAATGATACGGCTGAAACATCGTGTTGTATTGCAAAGTATGCCTCTTCCACAGCTATTGACACGCGTATAATTTCATTATGATATCTCAAGCCGTTTTGGAAAAATCTAATTTTGACTGTTTTTTAAATTAAACTTCAACACGCTGTAGATCGGTAACGAAGCGTTTGCGGACCTATATTTTTAGGAACTTTATTGCATAAAATGACCTAGGAAATCACCCCCTTTAATATTGCCGCATCTTTTTTAAACACCCTGTATATATATATATATATATATATATATATATATATATATATATATATATATATATATTTTTAGATTTCCACAAGTATTCATGTTTAAATAAGACAATTTTTCTTTTAAACTTGTGTTAATAAACGTAAAAATTAATTCAACGTTTCGGGAACGTCCTTTGTTCCCTTTGTCAAGAATTTATTTGACAATTACAGATATTGAAATAAGGTAACTATTTTTAACAAGTATAAAATATGAAACAAGGTAACTAATTTAATTTTAATCTGGACCAGTGTGTTTGACTTCGGGTAGTTGGTCTAGTATGTGATGTAGAAGGTGCAGAAGTGGGGACTCCAGGAATAGTTGCAGCATAAGTGTTTGAAATTTCTGGAAGATTTGGAGTTGGTTGAAATGTAGAATCAACTTGTTTAATGATATTCTTCCAAATTTGTGGCATTCTAGAAGTGTCATCTCGTTTATTGAGGGCGTTTGGTCTTCTTTCAATTTCAACTGCTTCTCTAATAATTCTTGCTTGTAAGGTATATAGAGGTGCAATTAAACGGATATTGTTGGTATTAATTTGGTGTCCTGTATCTAAATGATGTGTAGCTAAAGACGATGAAGGATTGTGCTGTTTAATTGCTAATTGGTGTTTATCGGCTCTCGTATATAACATTCTGTTAGTTTGTCCTATATAAGTTCTTCGATAGTTGTTGCACGGTATCTCATACACTCCTTGGCTTTTATTAGGAATTTTGTCTTTGGGGTTTCTTAAAAGTTGGGACAAAGTTGAATGTGGTTTGAATACCGGTCTGAAGTCGTTTTTGGGAAATTTCTTTGCTATTCTGTCTGTAATTCCCTTTATATAAGGTAGAATAACTGGATCTTTCGTTCATTGTTTGACAAGTTATTATTTCTTGGTCTTCTTATTTCGTTGGTAATTTTCAATATTTCTTGATCTTTGTATCCATTTTGAACTAGTATTTTATTAATAGCCTTCATCTCTTCTGTTCTAGAATTTTTGTCAGATAAGTGGTAAGAGCGGTATATCAAGGATTTCATAACGCTACGTAATTGACCAGGATGGTGATGCGAGAGAGAGTTCAAGTATCTATTCGTATGTGTTGGTTTTCGATAAACTTTGTGTGTAAATTTACCATTAGGAAATCTTGTTATTAGGGTGTCCAAAAAAGGGAGTGAATTATTTTCTTCAACTTCCATAGTAAATTTAATGTTGTCCTAGAAAATGGTTCAAGTTTCCTTTTCCATGGGCAAACTACAAATGTCGTCAACATAACGAAACCAACATTTAGGTTTTAAATCTGCAGAATTTAAAGCAATGGTTTCAAAATGTTCCATATATACATTCAAAAGCTGGAGAGTGGCGAGCCCTAGGTGTTCCTTGAATTTGCTTGTAGAATTGTCCTTTGTATGTAAAATAGGTTGAGTGCATGCAGTGGTTTATCAATTTGAGTATGTCTTGGTTTATGAGTGTTTTCTTCTAAATTTTCATCGTGTCTTCAATAGGTATTTTGGTGAAAAGTGACTGTCGAACTAACTAAAATGTCATTTGAGCCAAGGTACAATTTAGTTTGTAGAAAATCATAAGAGTTTTGATGTAGGATACAGCATTTTCACAAATCGGTTGAATAACTTTGCTAGATAACGAGCAAGGTCATGAGTCGGAGAATTGAATGCACGATAGGGCGTAATGGCTAGTTTTCTTTATGTAATTTTGAAGTCCGATATTTTGGATTCTTGAACTCTTCTCTCTTGGAATTAGTTTCTGTTTTGTTTCTTTGTCTAATTTTTAGAATTAATGATAGATTTTGTTTTTTCTTTGTAGGTGGTAGATTACTGATTTTCTTATATTCTGAAAAGTTAGCAGTTCAGACATCTTTTGGTGATAGTCTTTAGATTGACAATGACAGTAGCGTTTCCTTTGTCAGCGGGTAGTATTAATATTTGGTCGTCATTTTTGATTTGGTTTAACACCAAACAAGACCTAGAAATGTTTTGATTTGGTTTAACACCAAACAAGACCTCCAAATGTTAAACCAAATCAAAAATAACGACCAAATATTAATACTACCCGCTGACAAAGGAAACGCTACTGTCATTGTAAACTCTAAAGACTATCACCACAAGATGTCTGAACTGCTAACTTCTTCAGAATATAAGAAAAATCAGTACAATCCTACCACCTACATAGAAAAAACAACAAAATCTATCATTAATTCTACAAAATTAGACAAAGAAACAAAACAGAAACTAATTCCAAGAGAGAAGAGTTCAAGAATCCCCAAAATATACGGACTCCCAAAAATACATAAGGAAAACTGGCCATTACGCCTTATTGTCAGTGCATTCAACTCTCCGACTCATGACCTTGCTCATTATCTAGCCAAAGTTATTCAACCGATTTGTGAAAATGCTGTATCCTACATCAAAACTCTTATGATTTTCTACACAACTCAAAATTGTACCCTTGGCTCCAAATGACATTTTAGTTAGCTTCGACATAACGTCACTTTTCACCAAAATACCTATTGAAGACACGGTGAAAATTCTAGAAGGAAAACACTCAATAAACCAAGACATACTCAAATTGATAAACCACTGCATGCACTCAACCTATTTTACATACAAAGGACAATTCTACAAGCAAATTCAAGGAACACCTGTGGGCTCGCCACTCTCCAGCTTTTGAATGTATATATGGAACATTTTGAAACCATTGCTTTAAATTCTGCAGATTTAAAACCTAAATGTTGGTTTCGTCATGTTTACGACACATTTGCAGTTTGGCCCCATGGAAAAGGAAACTTGAACCATTTTCTAGGACATATTAACAACATTCACGACAACATCAAATTTACTATGGAAGTTGAAGAAAATAATTCACTCCCTTTTTTGGACACCCTAATAACAAGACTTCCTAATGGTAAATTTACACACAAAGTTTATCAAAAACCAACACATACGAATAGATACTTGAACTCTCTCGCATCACCATCCTGGTCAATTACGTAGCGTTATGAAATCCTTGATATACCGCTCTCATCACTTATCTGACCAAAATTCTAGAACAGAAGAGATGAAGACTATTAATAAAATACTAGTTCAAAATGGATACAAAGATCAAGAAATATTGAAAATTACCAACGAAATAAGAAGACCAAGAAATAATAACTTGTCAAACAATGAACGAAAGATTCCAGTTATTCTACCTTATATAAAGGGAATTACAGACAGAATAGCAAAGAAATTTCCCAAAAACGACTTCAGACCGGTATTCAAACCACATTCAACTTTGTCCCAACTTTTAAGAAACCCCAAAGACAAAATTCCTAATAAAAGCCAAGGAGTGTATGAGATACCGTGCAACAACTATCGAAGAACTTATATAGGACAAACTAACAGAATGTTATATACGAGAGCCGATAAACACCAATTAGCAATTAAACAGCACAATCCTTCATCGTCTTTAGCTACACATCATTTAGATACAGGACACCAAATTAATACCAACAATATCCGTTTAATTGCACCTCTATATACCTTACAAGCAAGAATTATTAGAGAAGCAGTTGAAATTGAAAGAAGACCAAACGCCTCAATAAACGAGATGACACTTCTAGAATGCCACAAATTTGGAAGAATATCATTAAACAAGTTGATTCTACATTTCAACCAACTCCAAATCTTCCAGAAATTTCAAACACTTATGCTGCAACTATTCCTGAGTCCCCACTTCTGCACCTTCTACATCACATACTAGACCAACTACCAAGTCAAACACACTGGTCCAGATTAAAATTAAATTAGTTACCTTGTTTCATATTTTATACTTGTTAAAAATAGTTACCTTATTTCAATTTCTGTAATTGTCAAATAAATTCTTGACAAAGGAACAAAGGACGTTCAAACGTTGAATTAATTTTTACGTTTATTTACACAAGTTTTAAAGAAAAATTGTCTTATTTAAATATATATATTGAGATGTTTAGAAAGAGGTAATGAAGTATCGGACAGCTTACATGACATTTGGGTCATAAAAGGGTAATTTCTGGCTCGAGACAAGTGCGACACAATTTTACATAAATCTGGTTCACGATGTGTTTAAAATAAATTTATTTGGTATAAATTGATCTGAATATCATTTGCTAAGTTTGGTTTCATCATAAAAGCAATTTGTTGCTACCAAAATTGTCAAAGATGTTAAATATCATGTTAGAGTCATTTTATTAGTGCAATTTTTACAATAAAATTCAATTTTTCAAAGTTAATTTGGCAAGTAGACATTTCACAGGTGTTTAAACATGGACTATGTAGTTAGGATTATGTTAGGGATAAGGTATGTTTAGTTTTTAAAGCAGGAAATACAAAAATTTAGTTAAAAGGGTTATAATATGGATAGTAGACAATTTTCCACATTTTGTTAGTGAATTAGTGACAAAACTTATAATAAATGATTCACAAGAAGAAAGACATTTAGAACATTTTGGCATACAAACATTTATAGTGCCGTACAATTTATAGTGTAAAAATCCCAAAACAGTGTTAGACGATGAGATTTTTTCAATGCAAGATTAAATAACATTATGCATTGCAAATAAGTAGTGTGAACAATAAAGACAAGTTGTACAAACCTTAAACATAAATTTTATGTGCTAAAACATTTTTTATATGAATTTATTTCATATTTAAAATTTAAGTATGGTTACGTTGTAAATTTTAGATTTTTCACATAATTTTATACTTTTTCCATATTATTAGATTTAGTTTTTGCTCTTAAAGCAAATAATAGATGTTCTTTCACAATATAAATAAGTTTTTATAAGGATACAGCGTTTTATCCGCAAAAATTTGCTAAATCTAAGTTGATTTCTAGACAAATTTACAAAAACTTAAAATTTTCATTAAAGTAAATGTTTGAATTTAAAAGATATGTTTTCTTATGTAAATTGTCCTCAGAATTCCATTTTCGCAAGTAATTTTAGTGTAGCTTGTAAGGGTGTATAGTTAATAGCTTATTTTGATTAGATTAAGTTGTTTCGTTTATTAGTGGTAGGATTTATTGCTTATTCGGTGTCCTTTTATTCGAAATTTCACATAGTTTTCATTTCTGTTTTTAAATTTCATTTCCGACCATGTATAAGAAAGTTACGGCCAAAATTCCATTTTGTACAATTCTTAATTTTGATTAGCCAATCACATTCATTGTAAATTTTGCAATATGGCTGTAAAAAATTGAAATTTCTGTAGCAACCAGAAACCTATAAAAGCAAGAGCTCAGGAAGTCATTCTCTCCAGTTTTTGTTCAAAAAGTGAAAAGATTAAAACAGTGTTGCTAATTTAGTGTTTACTTAACCTAATTTATTTTCGTCGAGAAAGTTTACGGTACGAATAATTTCGAGAGCACTTGTTTTTATAACTTCGGTTAAAATTAAAAAGTTCGGTCACCGATACCTGTCGTTGTTAATAAATTATTGCTGTACGATTAATTGATGTCACGATTTTGTGTAAAATTTGTTTTCATGTTTTCCGATTTAAAATAATTCTGATATACCAAATTAAATTTCATTTTTATTTGGTGAAAAGTTGTTTTATTTACCGGACATTCCTCTTAAATAAATATTATATTTTCGGTAACTAAAAAAAATTGTGTTAACAAAAATCTTGGATACTAATAATACATTTTAAACGAAATCAGTCATAAAGATTTAAAACCATTTTAATAAAAGTTACCATTGTAAATAAGTGTTTGAGGTTGCCGTTTTTGGAAGGAAAACATCTTGAAAATTGGAAGTTGGTGTCTTCGAGAACCGAGATAGCAGTTGGATATTCGTAACAACAACATCCGAGTGAACATTGCCTGCCTCCAGCTGAAGTTTGAAGACATCATTCAATCGACAGGAAGGATTGTATCTGTGAGTTTTAAAATTTTTTTATAACCCTGTTATTGGTATTTCCCTGCAATTAATATTTGTTATATGTTATTAATTAAGAATTTTCAATTATTTACCTGTGTAAACACCTGTGAAGCAAATCATTTCCTTTTCTTTTTCTAAATTTTCACATTTTGATCCAAACATTAAAATTTCTTAATTATTTGACAATTTTTGACAGTTTTAATTATTTTCACTTAAAGTCAGTAACGCATGCGTTAGAAAGCAAAACTTATTCAGAGCAAATTTTATACGTCAAATTCAATTTAGTATAGGATATTTCTTATACAAAAATATATTATCTTCAACTAAATCCTTGAACCCTATCCCCATTTGAATAAATTAAACTAATAAATATAACATTACAATTTATTGGCACCGCAACGTGTGGGCACGATTTAGTTTGAAGTTTTTGGATATAAAAGCACAAAAAAATTTTATAGATATTTAGTTTTTTATTTTTTTCGTTCATTGTTCATTGTTATTTGTTATTAGTTATTGTTTATTGTTTATTGTGTTTATTAGTGTTAGGATTTTTATAAAAAAGGGGCAAATTTAGTTAGTACGACTAGTGAATGCAAGATCGTAGGGTAACTAGATCAGGAAAAGTTTACGGACCTAAAGATATTGAGGTAAAAGAGAAAAAACAGGATCTAGTTACAAAGATGGAGGATATTGAAAAGGATGTTGAAACACAACAAGAAGGGGGAAGTCCAGTGAGAGAAAGCAAGAGCTTAGACGTGGACATGATAATCGCCATGCTGATGAAAGCGGAAGAAAATAGGAAGCAAGATAAGAAAGAAGCGGAAGAAAATAGGAAAGAAGCGGAAGAAAATAGGATAAAAGCCGAGGAAAATATTGATAGAAAATTCAACAAGCTTGAAGAAAATAGGAAAGAAGCAGAGGAAGAAAGGAAGGAGGACATGAGACGGCTACAAGAAAGTATCGATAGACAACTGAATAAGTGGGAGAACGATAAGGAGAAATTAGTGCATAAAATGGACAAAACGAAGGAAGAATTAAGCAATAGCATGCACCGAGAAAATGATAAGTTATGGGAACGATTATCGACAATAAAGAAGAGGTAGATGACAAGATAGGAAAGTTGGACAAGAATATTAGAACTGAAACCCGTCTAAGAGAAGAGGCTTCTAACGAAATAAATGATAGAGTAGGAAGGATACATGACATCCACGAGCAAATATGTTTTCAGGTGGATAAGAATAAGGATGAGAACAAGAAACAGATAGGGGAAATTTGCAATAAACTAAGAATACACGATCATGACCTAGAAGAGTTGAAAGAACGTGAAACACCTCGAAATTTTCAAATCGGCTGGGAAAATTGCATGTGGAATCAAGAGATGCCATATAAATTTGAAGGAAAGAAGCAAGAATCGCCAATGCTATTTTTGAAAAATATAGAAGAATATTTTAATGACATTAAGGACAATAAACAAAGAATGCGTTTGGTGAGAAAGATGCTTAAAGGAATGCCGAACTATGGTACAATTTAGTACAAGAGCAATGTACCGATTATAAGCACTTCAAGGAATTATTTACCAAACAATATTGGAGTGATGTCCAACAAAATGTAATAAGGAAGAATTTTCAAGGGCGAAGTATGACAAAACTATGGCACTTCGAGGGAGATTTATGTAATGAAGAAATACCAAATAGCAAGATACTTCACACCACCGATGAATGAACAAGAAATAGTTCAATATTTAGCAAGGCAACTGGAGAATAATGTGGCAGAAAACATTATTCTGCAAAATATAGATAATATAACATCACTACTGCAATTTTTAAGAAGATACGATGCATACGAACAGCATCAGAACAGTTACGAAAAGAGAGAATTTAACCCTAGGAATTATGGAAATGACAGAAGGAATATAATTACAGGCACGAAAGAGAGGACAATAGGAGAGATAATTATAATAGGAATTATGGAAATGACAGGAGAGATTATCAAAATCAATATCATCGTGCTGATAATCGTGAGAGTATTTCCAAAATGGCAACAATAGAGAAAGCAATTATAGATCGGGAAGAGAGAAGAACAACTTCCAACAAAGAAGAGGGGGATATAATAATGGCTACGATAGGAACAGATTTAATTACAACAATCAAGCCAAGGATAATGAACGGGAACATCAGAATAATAGAGAGAATGAAGGAAAGGATCATCGTAGAAATGATATGCAAAAAGAAAATAGAAGGCCATACCAAGAGATCGTGGATGATCAGAATAGGAGGGTGAATAACATCCAGGTACGAGAAGAGAAGGAGGAACCGAGTTGTGGAAGGATTAGTTGGGTCAATGCTATCGTACATGCATCCCAAGACGAAGAAAAGAACACACAAAAGGACTTTGACAAGATCACCGTTCAAAATTTTTAAATACGAGCTTCCTTGTCAACAATGGAAAGACAAACTACCAACATCCTACGGAATTTTTAGAAATTGAACAAAATTTAGAACCAGAAACTGCAAACATTTTATTACCTTTCGTTAACATTAGAATTAAGAATTTAAATTTATTAGGATTAGTTGATACCGGATCAGAAATTTCATTAATACAGGAAAAATCATCGTAGAGAATAACGATTTATTTAAAGATGAGATCATTAGAATAAACAAAATAGAAGTTATGGCAGCAACGGATAAGAAGCTTAGCACTATAAATAGGATGCTACATACTGAAGCTAAGGTAGGGAACAGATTTTTCAAACACAATGGTTTATAACTAACAATTTAAAAATGGAGTTAATAATCGGAATGGATTTGATTAAGCAATTAAAATTGATTATCGATGCGCAACATATGAAGATAAGAATTGGTAAAGATGAATTAAACTGGGTACAGCCCTACAATAAAAGATTAAATTTATATAAACCGCATATCCAGTATTTGAAGGTGGAAAGAATTATAAAGGATGAGCAATTCGATATCAATCACATTGGTTACAAGCAAGAAGTTATAAACATTATACAAGAAAATTTGGTGTTGATAAATGAAGAACCTAGCGTAGCAAGTAAATATGTACATAAAATTGAGGTGCCTAGATGAATCTAAAATTTTCATACTTCTATAAGTTATTCTTATTTCAAAATTTAATTTTAATAGGTAGGTCAATTAAAGAACTTAATATTTTCTTGTACAAAATATCTTCATTCTTAAATTGGGGACTTTGAGATGTTTAGAAAGAGGTAATGGAAGTATCGGACAGCTTACATGACATTTGGGTCATAAAAAGGGGTAATTTCTGGCTCGAGACAAGTGCGAGACACAATTTTACATAAATCTGGTTCACGATGTGTTTAAAATAAATTTATTTGGTATAAATTGATCTGAATATCATTTGCTAAGTTTGGTTTCATCATAAAAGCAATTTGTTGCTACCAAAATTGTCAAAGATGTTAAATATCACTGTTTTCGAGAGTCATTTTATTAGTGCAATTTTTACAATAAAATTCAATTTTTCAAAGTTAATTTGGCAAGTAGACATTTCACAGGTGTTTAAACATGGACTATGTAGTTAGGATTATGTTAGGGATAAGGTATGTTTAGTTTTTAAAAGCAGGAAATACAAAAATTTAGTTAAAAGGGTTATAATATGGATAGTTAGACAATTTTCGCACAATTTTGTTAGTGAATTAGTGACAAAACTTATAATAAATGATTCACAAGAAGAAAGACATTTGGAACATTTTGGCATACAAACATTTATAGTGCCGTACAATTTATAGTGTAAAAATCCCAAAACAGTGTTAGACGATGAGATTTTTTCAATGCAAGATTAAATAACATTATGCATTGCAAATAAGTAGTGGAACAATAAAGACAAGTTGTACAAACCTTAAACATAATATTTTATGTGCTAAAAACATTTTTATATGAATTTATTTCATATTTAAAATTTAAGTATGGTTACGTTGTAAATTTTAGATTTTTCACATAATTTTATACTTTTTCCATATTATTAGATTTAGTTTTTGCTCTTAAAGCAAATAATAGATGTTCTTTCACAATATAAATAAGTTTTTATAAGGATACAGCGTTTTATCCGCAAAATTTTGCTAAATCTAAGTTGATTTCTAGACAAATTTACAAAAACTTAAAATTTTCATTAAAGTAAATGTTTGAATTTAAAAGATATGTTTTCTTATGTAAATTGTCCTCAGAATTCCATTTTCGCAAGTAATTTTAGTGTAGCTTGTAAGTGTATAGTTAATAGCTTATTTTGATTAGATTAAGTTGTTTCGTTTATTAGTGGTAGGATTTATTGCTTATTCGGTGTCCTTTTATTCGAAATTTCACATAGTTTTCATTTCTGTTTTAAATTTCATTTCCGACCATGTATAAGAAAGTTACGGCCAAAATTCCATTTTTGTACAATTCTTAATTTTGATTAGCCAATCACATTCATTGTAAATTTTGCAATATGGCTGTAAAAAAATTGAAATTTCTGTAGCAACCAGAAACCTATAAAAGCAAGAGCTCAGGAAGTCATTCTCTCCAGTTTTTGTTCAAAAGTGAAAAGATTAAAACAGTGTTGCTAATTTAGTGTTTACATAACCTAATTTATTTTCGTCGAGAAAGTTTACGGTACGAATAATTTCGAGAGCACTTGTTTTTATAACTTCGGTTAAAATTAAATAGTTCGGTCACCGATACCTGTCGTTGTTAATAAATTATTGCTGTACGATTAATTGATGTCACGATTTTGTGTAAAATTTGTTTTCATGTTTTCCGATTTAAAATAATTCTGATATACCAAATTAAATTCCATTTTTATTTGGTGAAAAGTTGTTTTATTTACCGGACATTCCTCTTAAATAAATATTATATTTTCGGTAACTAAAAAAAATTGTGTTAACAAAATCTTGGATACTAATAATACATTTTAAACGAAATCAGTCATAAAGATTTAAAACCATTTTAATAAAAGTTACCATTGTAAATAAGTGTTTGAGGTTGCCGTTTTTGGAAGAAAACATCTTGAAAATTGGAAGTTGGAGTCTTCGAGAACCGAGATAGCAGTTGGATATTCGTAACAACAACAGCCGAGTGAACATTGCCTGCCTCCAGCTGAAGTTTGAAGACATCATTCAATCGACAGGAAGGATTGTATCTGTGAGTTTAAAAATTTTATAACCCTGTTATTGGTATTTCCCTGCAATTAATATTTGTTATATGTTATTAATTAAGAATTTTCAATTATTTACCTGTGTAAACACCTGTGAAGCAAATCATTTCCTTTTCTTTTTCTAAATTTTCACATTTTGATCCAAACATTAAAATTTCTTAATTATTTGACAATTTTTGACAGTTTTAATTATTTACACTTAAAGTCAGTAACGCATGCGTTAGAAAGCAAAACTTATTCAGAACAAATTTTATACGTCAAATTCAATTTAGTATAGGATATTTCTTATACAAAAATATATTATCTTCAACTAAATCCTTGAACCCTATCCCCATTTGAATAAATTAAACTAATAAATATAACATTACAATATATATATATATATAGGGTGTTACAAAAAGTAGGCCAATCCGTTAACCACATATTCTTTGGTACAAAATAAGGGTACTTTTCTTTGTCACTTTACATTTGAACGCTTCCGTTTCGATAGACAGGGTGTCAAACTTCACTTTTTAGAAGTGTATTTTTTTATTATCTCTGGTGTGTTTTAAGATATCGTTTTCAAATTTGGTACAAATCTTACTCTTTTCTAAGTGCACCTTCTGTGTGATTTTAAGTAAAAAATTCAAAGAAGTAATAGAAAAATAAGAGGGGTGTGGTAACCTTTAACCACCCATTTTTTTCTGACGAACGACTATGAACGTCACATCCATTTTTTATAGTAGTTTGATGATTTATCTAACTTTTTTGGCTCTTGTAAGCTTTTGATTTGATACTTCCTTTATGACATACTTTTAGTTATTCGACTAGGTGTTTAACAATTTTGTTATTTTATTAATCAGAATAAATTCATAATAATAACTTAAAACAATCAATTGTGCTAATAATTATAATACGAAGTTGGATGCAAATAAATAAAGTAATCGGTACACAGCTTTGATCAAAAGTTTTTTTGCATTCACATTTTAATAATAATTGGCAATGACTAAAACAATAATTCTTAAAAATGTTCCGTGTGAAAATATTGTCAAAACGTTTTCAACCGGAAGGAATGGGTAGTATTGACTACCAACTGACGACAGGAAGTCAACAAGTGTAGTAGTAGTCGTACTATTTTTGTCTTTAGGTAAGGTACAAATTTTGCTTCATATATTTTTTGTTTGTTTTTAGGTTCTCATTCTAACAGATGGGGTCGTAAAAGTTTGTTCTTGTACTTACAGTGAAACAGAAGAATATTACTACAAACATGCACGCACTCGCACCCGCACGCAAGCACGCACGTACGCACAAACACACAAACACATACACACGCACACACGCACACACGCACACACACACACACACACACACACACACACACACCGCGCGCAAACTCACACAAAAGTTCTTGGCTATTTAATTCTGAAATTTCTTTAACACAATGTTTGGTCTATACGGCATGTTTTGAAATGAAACACTTTCACGTATGTAATTTTTATTTATCCTTTTGTGAGTGGATATTCTGTCGGTACATTAAACTTTTTTATTGTAAGTATTTTTATTATTACGCTCCCTGTTCCACCGGATTATTGGGAGAAGATTCCCAGTAATTTTAACTAAAATGTGCAAATACACCATTAAGGCGGTTTCTGGTTCACGACAGAAGCTGATAGGGCCCACCCGAATAAAAAAGACCGAACGAAAATAACAGTTATATTTATTAATATATTAATTTTCCTGAGTACGTATTATAGACTACTGCCTTTAGAGACGTCCATTTTCTATGTCTAAATAAATTGGTTGCAGTTTTAGCAGTTTTTCAACTTCAAACCTTTACGTATTACGTAATACGTGTTACGTGATACGCGTTACGTGTTACATAAAACGTGTTACGTGTTACGTGTTACGTGTTACGTGTTACGTCATGTTTTATACACTTTCGGATGTGACCTCATTAACAAAAAATTGTAATTAAGTGCTTATCACCTCTCAAAGTTTACCTACAATCTGGAACAATTATTAACATGAGAATATTCGTAACAATGAATATTTCTATCGCCAGTGTCCAACTCGCATTCTAATGTAGGTACGATTGATACTTTTGAGGTCTGATATGAAATAAAAGTGACAGTCTAAACTATATTAATAGTAAGACCGTAACTGATTATTTACATATTTAATCACTTTTCTTAGATTCCGCACTATTTCTAGGCGGAGGGTAAGTTGGGACCAAGTAAGTATCATCAGAACCAAATCTGATTCAGAGATGACCACTGTAGAGTTATTGCTTCCGTGTACTGTGAATTCTTCACGAAAAACAGGATCCACTGGACTACGCAATCAATGTTTTCTTTAGGAAGCCCAATTTCTGTTGAAGTATGTGTGTTGTCAGTAGAATTTTGGTTCCCGCACGATCTGATCTTTTCCTCAAAAAGATTAGCTGAAATGGGTGTGGTCTCCGTGAATTGGTGAATTCCATCCAATTTTGTCTTTTCAAAAGGGCTAATTCTATGGCGACATTGAAAGAGAGTTTGGTATAGAAACTGACTACTCTGAAAGTTTTATTTACCTAGATCGTGTAACATAACTATATATGTGTGGGTTTTATGTTCAAGTCTTGCATTGCACTAGATGCATTGCTTTGATGAATCAGTATTGGTTCATCAAGGCCAAAGGGTACAACCCAATACGACAGAATTTTAATTTTGTTTGTAGCATGCAAATCCTCTATAGTGCCGCCTTCGTTAATCCGTTGATTATTATTAGGCTCATTTTACTTCAACCAATCCCACACTAACTTGTTTTTATGCAAACAGAAACTGTTGACAATGCTTTTGTGGTGGAGATTCGGGTGGAAGTTCTGTGAAGCATAATATATTACCCAATTTGTTTCTTACTAAACTGTTACAGAAGTGTTATATCGAGTAATTTCATGATATTTCATGGACATGCACAAGAATGAAATTACTCATTACCACATTTCAAATAGATAGATACACATAAGGCACATTTCCCCTACTCGCTAGTACAAAGTTTACAAATGAAAAAATATTTTCAGTATTTGGCCTCATATTACTTTACTTTGAATAGCCTGTGGTTAAGCGCAGATTGACTAATTCCCATATCGTCGATTACTATTTCGCGTTTTGAAGTTTTGATGACACCATCGTTAACATCTCGTCTCGTTAGGTCTCTAATGGCTCCATCGAGATCTTGGGTCGTTTGAAGATTTGGTGTAGGAATGTTATTGGAGATGTGTTCGGAGAACACATTCCAGTCTGCTTTCGAAAAAATATATATATATATATATATATATATATATATATATATATATATAATAATAATAATAATAATCTTTATTGTGTTAAAAACGTGTTCAAGCACATACACTCGTCGGTTTAAAAACAAAGATAACTATAAAATATAAAAATAGATCACAAAAATATATATATATATATATATATATATATATATATATATAAGTATAATACTAACAAATTAACTAATTAAATAACATGACATACCACTAATTGACAAACTAATTTAATGCACTTTTTTCCGGTTAATACATGTTTCAACAAATTCATCCACCGAGTAAAATGCATGGTGTATTAGAAAATTTTTTATATTTAGTTTAAATACAGTAATCGGTTGACATTTAAAATTATCCGGTAGGCAATTGTATGCTTTTGTGATTGGTATAAAATACCTTTCTGAGATTTTGACAACCTACAAAAATTGACTCGAATATTTTCTTTTTGCCTCGTGTCATATTCATGTATTTCCGATTGCCGCAACATTAAAGACATATTTTTCTTTGCATAACATAACGCTTCCAAAATAATCCAATAATAATATATATATATATATATATATATATATATATATATATATATATATATATAATATATATATATATATATATATATATATATATATATATATATATATATATATATGTATTTTCGTTTTCGAGTAAAAAAGTAAAAAAAACATTGTAGTGCTCCGTGATGTAATAACCAGTGTTCATGAATGAGTCTCGTGGCAAACTCATAATAAACCTATAAAGAAACTAAAGTTTTTTTTCATTGCTTTTAATTATTTTTAAACTGTCTTAACAATGTACATCAAAAAAGTTATTTAAAATTTTTTGTCTAATACTACGACTTCAGCCTTAAAAAAAAGGAATATTCGTATGAAGGTATGAATATGTATTTTATTATCCAGTTGCCTGTTTGGTAGTGAAATTGTTGACATTCTACTTGTCACCGTATTTATCTTTGTGTAAAGCATTCAAAACATAAAATGAATAACTTTACTAACGTTGAATTGGCTCAGATGCATTTCATTTATGGCTTAGTAAATGGAAATTCAGTAGAAGCTAGGCAAATTTATCATGAATGTTATCCGAATAGAGTAACTCCATGTGCTAAAACACGTCAGATTGTGTGAAACCGGCAGTTTAAGCATAAGTTGGAAGCTCCTGGTAGACCTCAAACAGTAACAATGCCTGTGTGCTAGAAAATGCTATACTACGAGAAATAGAAGAAAATCCTTCTACTAGCACCAGAAAGATAGCACAACAGCTTCAAGTAAGTCCAAAGACTGTTTGGAAAGTTTTGAAAATTTCTCTACTATTTCCGTACCATACACAACGAGTTCAAGCTCTGTTGCCACGCGATTTTCAACCAAGGCTAAATTTTAGTAGGTGAATACTCCACACAATGGATCATAACAACATTTTTTTGAGTCCAGTTTTATTTACTGATGAGGCAACTTTTTCGCGAGAAGCTATTATTAACTTTCATAATGAACATGTTTGGAGGACGAAAATGCCCATGCCTTAAGAGAAGGTCGCTTTCAGCAAACATTTTCACTAAATGTATGGATAGGCATTATTGGTTACCATCTTATTGGACCACACTCTTTACCCACCCGACTAAATAGTAATGCGTATAGTCAGTTTTTAGCCGACGAACTAAACGTTCTATTAGAAGAGGTGCCTCTGCAGGTGAGAGCTAATTTATGGTTTATGCACGACGGTTCCCCTGCTCATTTCAGCCTTATTGCACGTCAATACCTCTACCACACTTTTCCTAATCGCTGGATTGGTCGCGGAGGTCCTCACGCTTGGCCACCTCGCAGTCCCGATCTGAATCCTTTGGAACTGTATTTATGGGGTCACCTCAAGTCACTCGTGTATAAAACGCCTGTATTAGATGAAAATGATTTAAGAAATCGAATAATTCAAAGTTGTAATGCCATAAGAAATACTCCAGGAGTTTTTGAACGAGTGAGACGATTGGAATCGTGCGTTTTATCAGAAGGTGTCCATTTCCAGCATTTACTTTAATTATGTGTCAGTTGTGATTATTTTTATGATTGCTATTTGTAATTAAATAATAAAAAAAATAAAAATGGCGTTGTATTCATTCATGACCATTTAATTACGATACATTACAATTTAAGATAACTTTTTTATTGTACATTGTTAAGACAGTTTAAAAATAATTAAAAGCAATGGAAAAACTTTAGTTTCTTTATGGGTTTATTATGAGTTTGCCACGAGACTCATTCATGAACACTGGTTATTACATCACGGAGCACTACAATGTTTTTTTTATTTTTTTACTCGAAAACCACTAGTCTTAGGAAAAAAAGACGAGAACCATTTTTTCGTCCAAATGGAATAGACAATCCAATTTTTCAATGAAACTTTCACACCCTGCACTTCCGTAACAAAGCATTTTTGAGACATAGTTTATACGCAAAGTTGCCTTTATGTTCGTGGCAGAATACGCTCCTGAAGTTATGTACCGTACTTAGAAAACACCCTGTATATATTAGAAATTACTGAGTATTGTTAATTGGAACACTTATGTATACCATTGATTATCACCTGATATCATCTTTATAAGCTCTCTTTTTCTTCATCCTTTCATAATTTTGTAAGTTTGTTGGTATTTATTTATTGGTCATTAGAGTTCTAGTAGTTTATAATTTTCTGTTAAATTGTGTTTAAAAAGTGTTGGGTAACTATTATCATTGGATTTAGTAACACTAGTAAACTTTAAATATTTAATCGTTCATATTTTGATATTTTCATTAAATTTAGTTGTCTGATCTCGGGCGTTTTGGATTCCTATTTTTATGAATTGTTGAACCCCTGTTTGTCAACAAGGGTTGTACGTATGTGTGGTAGAATATTGCAGGATAGTTATTATCATCGGTTTAGGTTTTTAAAGCAAGTTAGCGTTCTGTATAGGTGTTTGAAGGGACCGGGCACTGTTCCCCCAGTGGTCAGTATTTCGATTAATCCAATAGTGCAGTTCCCCCAACACTACCGAACAGTGCAGGGCACGATTCAGCCAGTCATAACGACTGACTTTAATGACCAATTAGTTAGGTCTTGCGAGATGACTTTCATTTTAAACGTCTTTCGAAACATTATGCGACACAGTAAATTTTGCTCTCTATCTTTAGAGATAGAAAGGAAACTTAAAACCTTGGCTTCTGTCCCGATACGGTTTTTATACATATTTACTAAATTATCGAATGGGTCTCTGTGCCATCATCTTGATCTGACCTTCAAGCAATGGTAATTAGTGATTTAACCGCTGGGGGAATTGAGCCACACCGGTTCGAAGCTGTGTTTACAGATTAGTGCCCCGGTTTTATTTTAAAAAATCTCACCCTCGCCGACATATACAACTAGTGGAAAAACCTCTCTTGAGCAATGCGCAACTCCTGCAGCGTTGCCGTTCGTTTGATAAGTGTGTTTCTGTTCAATTATTTTAATAATATTTCCGCTCTCGGTCCCTGGCACTAAGGTACGTGAAGGTCTTATTCGGTACAAACTACAGGCCACGCACGTTATTCTGTGCGGGGATCGTGCACAAATGTACCGTGGTCAGTTTGTTAGTAATACATACTGTTCCATGATTATCGCACTTTTTAGATGCACTTTTAACTTTATAACATTTTGTCGGCACAAAACTGTAGGCACGTTAGCGAGACGTACCGAAATGTGCTGCAGTTAATTTTTAAGCAATACATAGGGTTCCAAGGTTATCGCATTTTCTAGATGCACCGGGGTGTACAACTTAGAAAGCGGTTGGCCGTAACTCAGAAACTATTTGAGATTGAGCAGTCGAATAAAAACTCTTATAATAAATGTGTAAAAATATGTAAAACTTCGCTTAATGAATTTTTACGATTGCTGTCAAAATATAGGGAGATGGAACCATACAACGTGCTACTGAAAAAATCGTGTAACTTCGAAACAGGTTGCCTGAATTTGTCAAGATTGGGCTGGATGTCATGGGAATAATTGATATTACCAAACAAATTCAAAACCACAACAATGTCTTATCTCTGTCTACCAATAGAGGGCGCAACTAGTTGAAGGAACAAATCGGTCGACTTGATTGAAAGGAAAATTAATAAGAGAGTGTTTAAAAAAATGATGTCAATAGCTCTTATAGAACCAAATATATAGTCAAAAATGTGGTAGTATAACGACAATGTGAGGTATTTCTTTTTTATGATTGTGGACCTGAACAGGTTAAATTAGGCCTATCGTGCTAAAGCACTCGGGAACACTTAGGAGGATGCATAGAGGGATCATGAATTGCCAATAGATGCCTATGAGCTGCCTTAAATTTTCTCATATCATAAGTGAGAGAAAAATAGGAACTAGGGAGATCATTCCAGAGTTTAGAAGCCGTGTAGAAAAATGTGGATTGCGCCCGTTTGGTGCGACAAGTGAAGATTTGTACTGCATACTGATGATGTGAATGAGCGAACCGAGTGTTTCTCGCAAAGATAGCCGGAGATGGTATCAAAGAATGTAATTCAGCAGCACAACAGCCGTTGTAATAACGATAATACAAAGAAAGAACTGAAACCATCCTTCTATGCTCAAGGGACTGTATGTGAGAAGTTAAGGACGGGTCATTTATAAGCCTAATCGCTCTCTTTTGAATACGATCAACGATATCAAGAGCATATTGGGAAGCACTAACCCACAGGTGAGAATTATATTCCAGATGAGGCCGAATTTGGGCCTTATACAGCAGAAGGAGTTGTCGAGAGGTAAAGTACTGCTTACATCTGTACAAAAATCCTATTTTACGAGCAGCTGTTTTGGTAGCTGACAGAAGATGGTCAACCCATGAGAGATTGAAAGATACAGTCATACCCAACAGAGTAATAGAGTCTGAAAATTTAAGAACTGAGCCATTCATACTTACAACAGAAAATGATCGATCTTTTTTGGCGGACACAAGGCAACACTGAGTTTTGTTAGCATTAAATTTAACTAGATTATTGCTTCCCCATTCGAGAATACGTTGAATGTCTTTGTTGATTGAATTGGCATTTCAACTTTAATTCCTTGATTTG